>CM053026.1:201789050-202229050 GCA_028564925.1 Lithobates sylvaticus | reverse complement strand
TGGTTTCCAATCCCTTTCGGAAATGTCCACATGGTGGAACAATCTGGATATGTAAAGATAGTTGAAAAGATCATTTAACACCAGATCTGTATATGACTACTGATATAAATACCCAACAGTCAAGCCGGGTACACACGGGCCGCATGTCCGGGAGACAACAGGCAGTTAAAAAAAAAAAACAGCCGACATTAGGCATGTGTGTATGTTGGTCTGTCTGATCGAAGCGTGCTGGAAAACCAGCAGCCGACTGACTCACGATCAGTGCTCTCAACCAATGGCAATGACGATTTATTTTTCGGTCAGCCCACGGGTAGTGTGTACCAGGCTAGTGTCTAACTCTGTTTATTGAGATCACATCAGCTAACAATCAAAGATCTTATCTTCTTGGGTACCTTCCTTGCAGGTCACTGATGTTTGCACCTATTTAATAAGGCTCTCTGTTTTCATAATCACACTTTTGTTCCATCCTATAGCAAATATCTGCTGCAAGTATTTGATATTTATAGTGTAATATTAGTAATAGGCTTGAAATGCCAACATATCTGCAGGGCTCTATTCATGGCTCTCTATTTCCCAGAATAAGCTGAATGACAGCGATCTTCTTTGGTGCTTTGCTGAATTAACAAGAAACTCAAATGATGTCTAAGGGGGATCTCAATGACTGCTGGTATATTTCCAATGCAGTGTGGGGCAAGATGCTATGTCAACTGACTATATTAAAAAATATACAATAGGAAAGTACTCTTTAAAGGTAAATACATATAAGCACCTAGGTGGAAAAAGGAGTTGTTTAAAATCCTTACCTTTCACCGTCTTCTGTAGTGCAGGGGGTGACGGATCCTGTGGGTGATATCAAGGGGAATGCAGAGTAGTCATGCAAAATGATGCTGTAATACAGTGCACTAGATCCCATATCGTGGTTGGTTAGTATTGGTCAGACTATCACCTGATGGTTGCTGATGTCACTCTCACTTCAGTGCCTTGGCCATTTTATTATGGTGGACAAGGATCTAACTAAATATGCAGATCTACAATTTTAGTTCAAGATCTGCCCAATCTATCTCTATGTACGTGAATGAATGTGTTTTCCACAACAGTCAATTTCAATTTACCTTTGATGTTTCTAGTGCTTTCAGAACATTGGCCGTATAGACTGGATGTTCCAAATGCCTAGACACCTCTACTTTCAGAAAGTCGTATAGAAGGCCTAGCAGATTTTTATTGATGCTCTGAGCAATAATTAAGAGTAATACATGCCTTGTACTGTAGGTAGCTTATAGAGCAACAAGAGCCCTGAGCAGTAAAGCTGTGTTTTCTGTAATTATTTTAGTTCATAAATCACTTGTAGTTTCTCTTTCTCATGCATTTTGACCAATTCAAGAGTCATGCAAATTGCAAATACTGAGATAGTAGTCCGTTTATCTCCTTTGACCTCTCTGACCCTGCTAATAGGAAATTATTAAAATTCTACATTCTTTGTTGCTAAACCACAGAAAAATTAAGTCATAAATTTTCGCCAGTGCTACCAGGATTACAGGTCATTTTATTTTATAAAAAAAAAATGTTTTGAATAGAGAAGGGAAGGGTTCTGGAGGGCCGGTGCTAGACTATTTTGCGCCCTAGGCAAGACTAGCTACTTGCACACCCTACCTGTATACAGGTATGTGTGTGGTGGGGTTGTACAGTATACAGGTGTGTGTGGGGAGTTTACATTATACAGGTGTGTGTGTGTGTGTACAGTATACAGGTGTGTTTGTGTGTGGGGGGGGGGGGGTGTATAATATACGGGTGTGTGTGGGGGCTGCACCTTTCATTCAGTTAAAAGAGAGTATTCTTTCACATCAGTCACATGACACTAGGTTCTAAAGCTGGTCATACACTGAGCGCATTTCTGCCTGATGAACAATTCAACGTTTGCATAGTGGGTGGCCCTTTCCCAAAGCTGGGTGAAAAAATTGACAGACGAACAGCAACCCCATCCAATCAATCGGCGATGGCTGTCAGAATACAGTAGCCCAGCAGGGGTATTCGTCCATCTGCTCTGTATAACATGGATGAAGAATCTTATATATATTTTTATTTTTATTTTTTTAAGCCTGGAACCTTATGCCACGTACACACGACCGGACTTTCTGGCAAACTAGGTCTGATGGGATTAGTCCGTCGGACAATCCGATCATGTGTGGGCTAATCCGTTAATCCGGCAGACCTATAAATAGAACGTTTCAAATCTATCCGACGGACTCAATTCCGACGGACTAAAATCGGGAAAACCATTCGTCTGTGTGCTGGTCCAACGGACCAAATATGACGCAAGGGCAGCTATTGGCTACTGGCTTTTTTAGTCCCGTTTACGTCACCACGTTCAAAACGAACGGACTTTCGAACGGACTTAGTCTGTTCGTATGTGGCCAAGTCCATTCATTCGGAAAATCCGTCGGAACTCCGCTGAAAGTCCGTCAGGAAGACCGTCGGACCTAGTTTGCCGGAAAGTCCGGTCGTGTGTACGCGGCATTACAGTTACTTATGAATCATGCCCAATCCCATGATTTACTTTAATGGTGACTTGACTTACTATATCTGCCCATACATGGATCGAAATCTAGCCAGTTAAGCAGGGACCAGACGAATTTCGATCCATGTATGGGCACTGTGGTTTTACAGGAGTGGATACACTGATCAACTTCTGTACAACTGCCCCGTCGGATTTTCCACGCTCAACAAGTACGGCAGGCCTGCAGCGGTGGTCAGTATATTCTGATGGCAAGGAAGTCTCCTTGCTGTCAGAATACAATAGCTCAGCCAAAAGGATTCCACCATCCACCTTGAGGCTGGATTCACACTGTCTTCGGATGCGGCTCACAGAAGGGGTCCGTCCCTTTTCTCTGTTTTAGGAACGAATCAGAATTTTTTCCTGAATTCGGACCTGAAATGGAGCCAAAGACGCACAGGGCCCTTGTGCAATCTGCTCCGCGGCCACTCTGGAGATGTGTGAACCGGCTCTATCGAGAGACAGTCAGTCTCCTGTCATGCCAATTGGATGCAGAGAAACCCACATCCAAGTCGCATCAGTGTGAACCCAGCCCTAGTGTGTGGATGAGGGAATTTGGTCAGTTTTATTTATTTTATTTTTTGTTCAACCCACTAAAAAATAAATAAAATTAATCATCTATATGGGGTGCTTAACATTCTTCCAGCTGTGCAACCACACCCTACTAAAACTCTTAATACCAATTAAAAACCACCTGCAAGGCAAGTGCCAGGGAATATGTTCACATTGGGATTAATAAAAGTAATCTTAAGTTTATTAGTATTGTTCGGATCATCTGCCTTTCTGGTTTTTGTAATCAAGGATTTAGCCAATACAACAAATGATTTAGCCAATACACACAATGCAAAAAAATTGTATTAAAAGTTTATCTAGCACCAAACTTTTTTTTGACTATAGTAAAGAATTCTAACAGCTCATGTCAGTTTATTTTTTATTTTTGCCATCTTTGGGGAAATCAGTTGATCAATCTGTCTAACTATCTATGTGCATTTATGTGCAGACATTGGGGCTTCATGGTAATTAACTGCTAGTGATTTTTCCTTTCCCTAAATGATATTATGTTTATGCAACCTGTGTAAAGAGAAAAGGCAGTTTTGTAAGGTTTTCTTTCACGCTAGTTTCATAAAATTACTAGATTCAGATTTCCTGCTTTCAGCTCTGCCACTAAGGAGGGCGGCATTAAACAGGGGGGTAGCGAGGGTGGGCTATGACATTAACAATAAGTAGGATGAAAACCCTGGCTGCCTGATCAACTACATGTTTTTTTTTTTTTAGGGAGATGTGTCCCGTACATCATTAGCACAAGCTGCCTATCGTAATGTCCTCACAGTGGTTACAGACATTACAAAATGTGATAAGTGATATTTGCAAAGATGTTTGCCTAGACGTCATGGGGTAACAACTGTTGTAGTTTCAGTTCCACTTTACTCTTGAAGCAGTGCCAGCTGCCAGTCATATTGGCCTATGTCAGAACTACCGTATTGTGAATGTCACAAGAGCCACTCTTTGACACCTCTAGGCTACCTTATCTGCTGAGAGCTCTGAGAAAATTGTGGCTTGTTTGTGATTAATCCTCTAGAACTCTCCTCTCATTAATTTTCATTCCTTATTGATGCTGCTTGCAAACTCCCTGTTTAACCGCTTCAATACAGGGCTTTTAAACACCCTTCCTTACCAGAGCACTTTTTGCGATTCGGCACTGCGTCGCTTTAACTAACAATTGCGCGGTCGTGCGACGTTACACCCAAACAAAATTGACGTCCTTTTTTTCCCACAAATAGAGCTTTCTTTTGGTGGTATTTGATCGCCCCTGCGGTTTTTATTTTTTGCGCTATAAACAAAAGAAGAGCGACAATTTTGAAAAAAAAACACACAATATTTTTTACTTTTTGCTATAATAAATATCCCATTTTTTTAAAAAAAAAACTATTTTTTTCCTCAGTTTAGGCCGATACGTATTCTTCTACATATTTTTGGTAAAAAAAATCGCAATAAGCGTATATTGATCGGTTTGCGCAAAAGTTATAGCGTCTACAAAATAGGGGATAGATTTATTGAATTTTTTTTTTTTTTTTTTTTTACTAGTAATGGCGGCGATTTGCGATTTTTTTTTTTTCGTGACTGCGACATTGCGGCGGACACTTCGGACACTTTTGACACATTTTTGGAACCATTCACATTTACACAGCGATCGTTGCTATAAAATTGCAATGATTACTGTGTAAATGTGACTGTCAGGGAAGGGGTTAACACTAGAGGGCGCTGGAGGGGTTAATGTGTGTCCCTAATAGGAGTGATTCTAACTGTAGGGGGAGGGGACTTAAGGGGAGGAGACCGATAATGTGATCCTCTGTACTGGGATCACATGATCGGTCTCCTCCCGCTGACAGGACGTGGAGCTGTGTGTTTACACACACAGCTCCACGGTCCCGCCCGGTCCCGTTGTTTTAACGGGCAATCGCGGGTGCCCGGCGGACATCGCGGCCGCCGGGCACTCGCACCGGGTCCCGAGCGATGGCGCGCGCGCGCGCCCCCGGCGGCGCGCGCGCGCCCCCCAGGCGGCCGGGAATCCGAGGACGTCATATGACGCCCACCCAGGATGGTAGATCCACCTTGTGGGCGTCATATGACTATGGCCGGGTATTGAACTGGTTAATGCTCTCCTCCTTAGTGGCAGAGTTGAAAGCAGGAAATCAGAATCTAGGCAAGTAATCTGGTAATTTTATGAAATTAGCATGAAAGAAAACCTTACAAAACTTGATGGGGAAGGAAAATTACTGAGAGGAGAGTTCCAGGGGAATAATTACTAACTAGGCACAATTTTATAAGGTATAAGGTGAGGGCACATCTGGTGGAGGGAGCACAGGAACCTTAAAAAATAAGACAACAGTTAAGTTAGCCCAATTTCTTTTATATTGTGAAAGATGATGTTACGCCGAGTAAATTGATACCCAACATGTCACACTTCAAAATTGTGCCCGCTCGTGGAATGGCCACAAACTTTTACCCTCAATTCTACAGGTTGCATGTTTAGAGTTACAGAGGAGATCTAGAGCTAGAATCGTGGTTATACCTCACATGTGTGGTTTGAACACCGCTTTCATATCCGGCTGCTACTCACGTATGCGTTCACTTCTGCACGTGAGCTTAGTGTGACAGGGCGCGTTTTTTTTTTTTATTTACACTGTTCTTTTAAAAAAAAAAAAAAAATCACTTTTATTCCTATTACAAGGAATGTAAACATCCCCTGTAATAGAAAAAAAAATGACAGGACCTCTTAAATATGAGATCTGGGGTCAAAAAGACCTCAGATCTCATATTTACACTAAAATGCAATACATTTATTTTTATTTTTTTCAAAAAGAATAAAAAAAATAAATAAATGTTGCTTTAAGAGCTATGGGCGGATGTGACGTTTCGATGTCACTTCCACCCTTCATTGGTATGGAGCCAGATGGGGGGCCATCTTCCCCCACTCAGCTCCATACCACAGAGGATACAGGATCCGATCGCCTCCACTGTTACCGACTGCTCCGGTAAGCGGAGGAGGGCACTCTCCTGCCGCCGATAAAAGTGATCTTGCATTGAATCCGCCGCAGAGAGCACTTTTATCTGAAAGCGGACTGCCCGCTGAAGAAGAGGATACCGGGGTTATGGCAGCTAGCTAGTGGGGGCGACTACGTTTTAGCTCGCTTTTTTCACAATTTTCTGAGTAGAACCTCGGCTTCGTTCTGAAAGGCCAGGCAATAGGAATCGGTAATACTGATCTGTTTATCGGAGGTGCAGGTTGGCTGAAAGTAGTTTTTATTTTTATTTGCTTTCAGGCCTTGATGTTTCAGTAATCTAGTAACATATGTGTAAATTGTTTAGCATCAATGTGTTAAAACTGGTGTGTTGCTATGGGCATTTGTATAGTGACTTTATTGCAATAATATAGAGTTTTAGATTTAGTAACAGCATGTCCACAGAAGGCCTCTTCCCCCTCCATTGATATGTAAATAAACCAGATAGAAGATGAGCAGAGGAAGTTGGTGTTTACAGGAAGTGGGTGGGAGGGGCATGGAGAGGGTTTGAAAGAGACATGTGTTTTGGGACAGAGGGAGAACTGGAGAAAAAAAATAAAAAGTTTAGATGTTAACATAAACATCCTAAAATGGTCAATTCAAAATAATTGGGGATATTAACAGCTGAAATTATGGACAAATTAAGACGGCAAAATTTGCGCTCGGCTTCAGCAGTTCTACATAATGAACCAATGTAATAGTCAATAAAGCCATCAATCAGTAAGAATAAAAGAGCACCAGGTATTTGTAAGTTTAGGAGCTAGAGTTAGTGGGACCAAGCTTTATTTCTACAATGCAAAATTTGCATATATTTTGTCTGTCTGTATTTTGAAGCTAATAATTACTTATTCGCTTTCCCCGACTTGTTCATTACCCGACTTAGTTGGGGTAGGCTGAACACTTTGGTGGGGGTCCCTATTCCAATCCCTGAATCCTAACCTTGTTCTTCAAGGGGGAAACCCCAACCCTAACCTGCCTGTAAAATGTTTTGTCTGTTATATTGTATCTACCTTGAGTCAGGTGTTCCAATCTCTGCTGTCGGCTATTGTAAAATGTATTCCGTTTTTTTTTCCACAGTAAGGCCCCATTCACACTGGACATTTAGCCATCGGTGCATGAGGCTCCAGGATTTAGGTATAGGCAGAGGGCATAGGTACACTTGCATTTTGGTCAGAATGTGCCCGGGACAAATGTCCAGAATGCATGCAGTCTGAATTCCAGGCATTTGTCTTTGGGCACAAACCCCCCTAAATGTAAGGACTTCTAGTTGCCCTTACCAGCCACAGCAGCTGTTGACCTCTCACAGAGTTTGTGGTGCACCTGTTCCTCCATCCGTACCTTAACGCTGAAGCCTCATACATCAGGGTTAAACACCCAGCGTGCATTGGATATAAAAGACTTGCTGTTTCATAATGATGACCTTATTCTATGTTCTGCATAGCATGACTTACAGCAGTAAACTTTTTTTTTTAGGTTCTTTTTGCCTTTTCATTTCTATAAATCATTAAACTTGTGACTTGTCAGCTAGCCTTTAGATTTAATTTGTGCCAGATAAGTCCCTCTTATTATATCCGTAACTGTATTTTATTTTACACAATATCTTAAAAGAAGTTTAGTGCACTGTAAACTCCTTTTTACCTTTTGCTTTTTTGTCATACATCCTGTAAGCCATATATTTTAGCAGTTTAATACACTGATGTGTTCATTTCATAAGCAGATTCTACTTATGCCGCGTACACACGAGCGGATTTTCCATCTGAAAAATCTTGATTGGTTTTTCAGACGGAATTCTGCTCAAGCTTGGCTTGCATACACACTGTCCCACAAAAGTTCACTGAAGTTTCGACCGCCAAGAACGCGGTGACGTACAACACTACGAAGACCCGAGAAAATTAAGTTCAATGCTTCCCAGCATGCGTTGAATTGTTTTCGAGCATGCGTGGGAATTTTGCGTGTCGGAATTGCTACAGAAGATCGGAATTTCCGATCAAAACTTTTTCCAACCGAAAAGTTGAGAACCTGCTCTCAATCTTTTTCTGGCAGGAATTCGTCCAGCAAAAGTCCAATGGTCGCATTTTCTGACCAAAAGCTCTCATTGGTCTTTTGCTGGTCGAATTTCCGATCGTGTGTACGTGACATTAGACTGAATCTACAAAACATTTTATAGAAGATTTCTACACTAATGCGGAATTCCTGTATGCTTTTCAAGAGGCTTTCTAGTTTTCATCCAGTCTAGTCCCCCTTGAACTTGTTTATAGGTATAGAACGTAATGGTTCTTGCAATCTACTGATTTCTGTACTTTTACTCACCCTATTTGAGGCTGCTCCCCCCCTCTTTCCAACAGTTATGTGACCTCTTCCTGTTCCTGTCACTGTGCATGACCAGGACTGTAGGTAGGTCACAAGTCCCAGCAGCTGCTTGGGACTGAATGACGACGTCATTGCTTGTGCCAGGACTAAAATTACCTTGCCAAATGTTATATTTTCTTCCATTTTTTACTTTATCGAAGTGTCACAAAAATCTACATTTTACTCAAATCTATGCAGTACATTGACATGTGGTGACATGGATTGTGTTGCAAAAAAATGCAGACCTACTGCATTTCTATACAACGCACATCATTGTTCATGTATAGGGTGATATTCTGGGTGTGGTGGTCCAAGGAGATCCAAGGGGTTCAGCCTCAAAAGGGTTGGTTGTAGACCCCTGGGATGACTCCAGTTGTCCACCTGAAAAGAAATGGGAGAGTTGAGAGAGCCCTTGGGAGAATGGGAGAGTGATTGACTGAAATATACCAATTGCCTCAAATTGGCAGGGAAGTAAATTACAGTAGAAAGGCCTCATGGGATAAATACATGCAATCTTTTGTGTGTGCAGGTGGACAATATTCTGTCTCTAGGCAGGATGAGAAAGGTTGCTTTTGATGACTCAAGGTTCCCAGTCCTGGATTCTGTAGAAGGTTCTCAGGTGGGTGTTGAATCAGGTGTGTTGGAGAGTGTCTAAAAAAAAAAAAAAAAAAAAAAAAGCCATTAGGTGGCCTAAGTGGCAGAGGCACCCATTGTTGTGTATTTAAGAAAGGATCGAGGTTGTCTGGTATATCGTGCACAAATATCTCCTGGCTTTAAATTTCCACTTCCCCCATTTAAGGTGATGCACTGCTGCTCTGTTGTCCCCTATGTGCTGTGCTGTCAGGGTGAATCATTGGAAGAATCCACTTCTACTGATTACCCTGACAGCACAGCACATTGATGGTAATAATAAACCAGACCGCCCTAATCCTTTCTTAAACACACAAGAATGGGCGCTTCTACTGATTGGACCGCCAGTGGGCTTTTTTAGATGTTATCCAACTCATACGTATGGTGTAAACAGGGATTTTTTATTTCTATTTGCCCTTGTGTTGAGCCTTCATTCATCAATGCTATAGCCACTAGTAATAATGATTGTGTTTCACATTGTCATTATGGGGTATTGTTTGTAGAATTCTGAGTAAAATAATAAATTTAATCAATTTTGGAATAAGGCTGTAACATAACAAAATGTGGATAAAATTAAGCAATGTGAATACTTTACGGATGCACTGTAAAGCCAGTATATTTAACCACTTGCTGACCAGCCGCCGTCATTATACTGCGGCAACTCGGCACGTTTACGCGAGCCGTCGTAGGTATACATCGGCTCCTTTAAGTGGGATAGCAGGCGCGCACACCAGCTGCACTGTGGGGGTGCCGGTTGCGATGACCGCCGTCCACCAGCGATCATGGGCACAAGAGGCAGAACAGGGACGTGTGTGTGTGTGTAAACACACAAATCCCTGTTCTGATTGGAAACGCAGATCGTGTGTTCCTAATAGCTAGGAACCATGATCTTTCATCTCCCATAGTCAGTCCCCTCCCCCCACAGTTAGAACACACAGTCAGGGAACACAGTTAACCCCTTGATCACCCCCTACTGTTTAACCCCTTCCCTGCCAGTGACATTTATATAGTAATCAGTGCATTTTTATATGCACTGATCGCTGTATAATTGTCAATGGTCCCAAAAATGATGTGGGGATAAAAAGCAGATAGTCATTCGATGGGGTGTCTGCCTTTCTTTATAATGCTATTCACTTACCTGCAAATGTCACGAAATCCTCAAAAACCGTCAGTCGCAGATTGCCCCCCCCCCCCCCCCCTAGCCATTAGACGCTCTCTAGTAAAAAAATAATGTAATAACGAGAACGTTGCTCGTTCTCGTTAGATAAATAAAAAAATGGCACTGCCACAAAGCATAATCTATCCCTTATTTCCAGAATTAGAGTGGAGACGCTTATAACTTTAATGCGCAATGTAACCAATCAATATCACGCTTATTGGGCAGACAGAATTTTTCATTACTAAAAATATTGTAGAAGAATATATATCGGCCTAAAATAAGCTGAGAAAAAAATGTGCTTTTTTTTTGTCAAAATTGGGGATATTTGCGCACGCGCAACGGGACGGCGCTCCGGCGCATGCGCATTCGCGGCTCCGACGCACGCGCATGCGCACTAGCGCACGCTTGAGCGTTCCAGTGCGTGACAGCGTCACATGACCACTTACAGGTCCTATTTAAGGAAGTGGTTCAGATCAGTCCAGCGCTGGCTTGTCTTCAGCTTCCTGCTTGAGCTCTGTTCCTGTTTCCTGTATCCTGATTAATTGACTGCCTGTTTGACCTAAAAACTGCTGAGATGATTGCAAATCCACCTCTTTGACCCCTGGACTATTTACTGGACTAAAAGTTTGCTGCCTCAATTTTGTTTGACCCGGATTTGTCTAGCTGTCTCCGCCCTGAACCTTTCAGTTAAAACCCGACACTGTCTCGTGCCCAAAACCTCTGCTAGTGACTGGTCACCTTGACAGCCAAATCTTCCTGGAAGCTTCTCTACGGACTCCTGATCCCAGCACCTGGCTCCTACTTAAGTCCTCATCTTCCGGTTGGGTAGCCTGTGCCTCTTTGTGCCATTCACCCCCTGTCTCACCTCCAGGGGGCGGACTGCGCTCAGTTGCAAGGGTGAACCACTCTCGGCACTTCGGCCTCGGTAAGTACTCTCCTGATAGTGTTGATAATAAATGATGGGTCTTGATTGCCTGTTTCCTACATTTAGAAGGTGCTGAAGTACTTCATATAAAGATGCTGTGGTGTGTCACACTCCCCTCTTGTATCCTCACTCACCAGAAAAAAATGGACCCTCAGCTTTGCAGTCTCGGTGTCAAACACGCTTGTTATGCCGCGTACACACGATCGGACTTTCCGGCGAGATTGTCCGCTGGACTAGAGTCCGCCGGACATTCCGACCGTGTGGGGCTCCGGCGGACTGTGACATCATATGGGGCGGGGTCACCATGTGGCATGAGAGGGTGGCCCCACCCCTTGTCCCTATATAACTGGCAGCGCAACACGTCTGAGCCATTAGACGAGGAGACAGCGCCGAGTCAACATCAGAAGAAGAAAGAAGAACAAGAAGCAGAAGCAGACAGAGACGGCGACAGAAGCCCGGGCCACCTCTAGTAAAAGAGCTGGAAGAAGAAAGCGGAGGCTCGGCAAGAAGAACAGAAGAGACCCCGAAGACCCCCGAAGTCGGAACAAGACCCCAGATGGCGGCGGCGACGAAGGAGAAAGCCGGGCTCCTCTGCTAGTGAAAGAGCTAGTAAAAGAGCAGAAGATAGCAGAGGAATCCGGTGAGAAGACCCCCCCCCCCCCAAGATGGAAGAAGACCCCCGGAGCTGTGCAATAAAGTATTTTAAAAAATTGTGTCGTTTTTTAATTACACTTTTTTCCTTAGGTGAATGGGTAGGGGTACATCGCACCCCATACTCATTCACATAGGGTGGGGGGCCGGGATCTGGGGGCCCCCTTATTTGGGGTGGGGGAGCCGCAGGGCCCCCCTTTTCCCCAGGGCACCCCCCAAGTTGAGGGCACGCGGCCTGGTACAGGAGGGGGGGGGGGGCGCTCGCTCGTCATCTGCAATAAGTGTTGCTTATGATTGTGTAAATAAACATTTTTATACAGTACTTCACTATGAGCTTTAATTTTGTCGAGCCTGGTGGCTATCTTGGCTACCCCTGAGACCTTTATTCAGAGATCTCAATAGGGAATTTCAGAGGCCCATCTTCCTAACACCAGTAAAAAGCATGTTTGACCCCCAGACTGCAAAGCTGAGGGTTTATTTGTTGCTAGGTGGTCCCACAAAATCTGCCTCTTCCTCAGCCCGGCTAGAAACGTCACTTCCCCTCGGCAGTCAGTCATCTGGGACACGTGACAGGTCCCAGATGACTGTGCGGCGTATCACGATGTGCGGTGCCGCTCACGCATGCTCAGTGGGTGCCCGGCTGTGAAGCCACAGCCAGGTGCCCACAGTATGGATGCCGGTGCCGGGAGCGGAGCGGGGAACGAGGGGGGGCATCGTTCCCCCGCATCACTGGACCCTGGACAGGTAAGTGTCCGATTCTTAAAAGTCAGCAGCCGCAGTATTTGTAGCTTCTGACTTTAAAAAAAAAAATACGTATTTATCGGCGTATAACACGCACTTTTTCCCCCTTAAAATCGGGGGAAAGTCGTGGGTGCGTGTTATACGCCGATACCCAAAAAAAAAAGACAAAAATCGGTTGCGGCGCCGAAAAATGGCGACCGCGGCCGAAAAAGGCCGAACCGCGGCCGAAAAAGGCCGGAAAAAGCCGAAGCGCGGCCGAAAAATACCGAAGCCGGCTGTTCAGCTCCGCTCGGAGTCCCGCCTCCCTGAGCTCGCTCCCGAAACAGCAGGGAGGCGGGACTCCGAGCGGAGCTGAACAGTCGGCTCTTTTTCGGCCGCACTTCGGCCTTTTTGGCCGCGGTTCGGTCTTTTTCGGCAGCGCATGCGCGGTATTTCTCGCGGCGGGAAATTTAAACGCTGGAGAACTTCAACTGACACTAGCAAGCTGCAATTGACACTAGCAAGCTGCAAATGACGCCGGGCAAGCTACAAATGATGCTGGGCAAGCTACAAATGACGCTGGGCAGGTTTCATATGACGCTGGGCAGGTTGCAAATGATGCTGGGAAAGGCTGCAAATGACGCTGGGCAAGCTGCAAATGACGCTGAGCAAGCTACAAATGACGCTGGGCAAGCTGCAAATGACGCTGAGCAAGCTACAAATGACGCTGGGCAAGCTGCAAATAACGCTTAAATGTAAGTTTTTTTTTTTCACTAAACTTCTCTCCTAAAACTTTTTTTCCTCAAAATTCCCTCCTAAACTTGGGGTGCGTGTTTTACGCCGGTGCGTGTTATACGCCGATAAATACGGTAATAATTTTGATGTGCCCTCCTCTTTAAGAACCTTCTAAATCTTTTTGGAGCACTGAACACTTTATAAGAGATTGTTTTTGTCACAGTAATGATTTATATATTAGCACAAACTATAAGCGCTCTATTATTCTGATTGTCATTTGAGGTGATTTAGCACCTAGTGGACAACAGCTGTAGGTTTTTGCTATTTGAATATATTTATTTCACATTTAGTTTGTCACGATTTGTCACCTAGCGCGAGTATTGATTTGTTTTATTGTTTCCTACACTGTTTTGTGACTGGACAGGCTTGTAAGCATTTAAAGGCTAAGTTCACCTTTTTTTTCCCCTAACTTCCAGCTCCCCTATGTACCAATACAGCATTATGGTAACATAAAAAAAATAGCTTTCCATCTATTGTACACACACTTGCCTTACTGTCTTATGGCTGTTTAACCACTTGCTGGCCACCATATAGCAGAATGACGGCGGAAAAGTGGTTTCAATATCCTGACTGGGCGTCATATGACGTCCTCAGGATATTGAGATGCTGCGTGCCCCCGGGGTCGTTGTTGCGGTGTGTCAGTCAGTCACGTGTACGATCAAAAGGAATTATTTTCATCACTCTGCTAATATTTTAGCTTTTATGAGAGATAAAATACGTTCCTTATCTGGTGATACTATTCAAAGTCTGCAGACTGGCTGGGGCCTTGCGAATGCCCCCTGCGGATTTGTGTAGCCAAAATGACTAGCAGTTTTCTTTGAGGCCTCAGGAAGGTGACAATCTATGTTTACTCTAATGGGAACTTTTATTGGCATCTAGGTGTCATTTCGATCCTAGAAAACTGTCTCTGTCCTTTTTCAAATGCTAATGAAAGAACATATGTGCATGACTGACATAGAGTACTATATTTTTAATAACCCAGAATTAAACTACATCTACAATTACACTACTTCGACAGATCACAGCACATCTCGCTAAGGCAAAACTATCCTACGCTTACATTTTCGTTACAGTGAGTGTACAGCTTGTATAACCGTGTAAATTTGCTGTCCCCTCAAAATAACTCAACAGACAGCCATTAATGTCTAAACCACTGGCAACAAAAGTGAGTACACCCCTAATTGGAAATGTCCAAATTGGGCCCAAAGTGTCAATATTTTGTGTGGCCACCATTATTTTCGAGAACTGCCTTAACTCTCTTGGGCATGGAGTTCACCAGAGCTTCACAGGTTGCCACTGGAGTCCTCTTCTACTCCTCCATGACAACATCATGTAGCTGGTGGATGTTAGAGACTTTGCACTCCTCCACCTTTCGTTTGAGGATGCCCCACAGATGCTCAATAGGGTTTAGGTTTGGAGACATGCTTGGCCAGTCCATCAACTTTACCCTCAGCTTCTTTAGCAAGGCAGAGGTCATCTTGGAGGTGTGTTTGGGGTTGTTATCATGTTGGAATGCTGCCCTGTGGCCCAGTCTCTGAAGGGAGATCATGCTCTGCTTCACTATGTTACAGTACATGTTGGCATTCATGGTTCCCTCAATGAACTGTAGCTCCCCAGTGCCAGCAGCACTCATGCAGCCCCAGACCATGACACTCCCACCACCGTGCTTGACTGTAGGCAAGACACACTTGTCTTTGTACTCCTCGCCTGGTTGCTGCCACACACGCTTGGCACCATCTGAACCAAATAAATTTATCTTGGACATGGTTCCAGTAATCCATGTCCTTAGTCTGCTTGTCTTCAGCAAACTGTTTGCGAGCTTTCTTGTGCATCATCTTTATAAGAGGCTTCCTTCTGGGACCACAGCCATGCAGACCAATTTGATGCAGTGTGCCACGTATGGTCTGAGCACTGACAGGCTGCCCCCCCCCACCCCTTCAACCTCTTCAGCAATGCTGGCACCACTCATACATCTATTTCCCAAAGGCCACCTCCTGTATATGATGCCGAGCACGTGCACTTAACTTCTTTGGTCGACCATGTGAGGCCTGTTCTGAGTGGAACCTGTCCTGTTAAACCGCTGTATGGTCTTGGCCACCGTGCTGCAACGCAGTTTCAGGGTCTTGGCAATCTTCTTATAGCCTAGGCCATCTTTATGTAGAGCAATAATTATTTTTTTCAGATCCTCAGAGAGTTCTTTGCCATGAGGTGCCATGTTGAACTTCCAGTGACCAGTATGAGAGAGTGAGAGCGATAACACCAAATTTAACACACCTGCTCTCCATTCATACCTGAGACCTTGTAACACTAACGAGTCACATGACATCGGGAGGGAAAATGGCTAATGGTCCCAATTTGGACATTTTCACTTAGGGGTGCACTCACTTTTGTTGCCAGCGGTTTAGACATTGATGGCTGTGTGTTGGGACAGCAAATTTACACCGTCATACAAGCTGTACACTCGCTACTTTACATTGTAGAAAAGTGTCATTTCTTCAGTGTTCTCAAATGAAATGATATAATAAAATATTTACAAAAATGTGAGGGGTGTACTCATTTTTGTGAGATACTGTATAATTGTGTTGCTTACTGAACAATCCTCCTCTTATGTGGCAATTTTAGTTAGCAAACTCTGGTATGTTTTTGCCCAATGTCCACGTTTCTATCTAGCACATATTCACTGATTCTTACCATAATCATTTTTGGACTTGGTAATACTATATACTACTAAAGATTTTTGCAGAATGGTGTCTTGCTGCTAAGAATGATATTTATGAGGTTTTTTTTGGTCATTGTCATCTAATCCTCCAAGTCATACAGTAAAGAACCAATAATAGAACAAAAATATTTTTTTGAATTATGTACCTGAAATGCCTGACTGATGCTGGAAATGGGGTGCCACATCTGGTGACATCCTCCTGCATGTTTTCTGGTCATTCCCCTCTTTACAAATGAGGTACGTTGGGTTGTTAAAAAGTGCACATTCTTTCTAACCGTGAACAACTCAGTATTTGTCTTACTTCATCAAAACAACAAGAAGACATATAAAACATCCTTTCTTCCACACTTACTCAACACAGCCAGAAGTTGTATTCTGGAATTATGGAAACAACCTCATGTCCTCTCAATTGCCTTGTGGATAGCAAAGGTCAACGATATTAAGCATATGGAGGACCTTGTTGACTCCAGGAAAAGCATTCACAACAGACTCAGGTGTGCTTGGTTTTATTGGAATAAGTTATCTGCTACTTGAATACGAAGCGCTGACTGTCCAAATTAAGTAAATCGAAAAAAGAAGAAAACGCAGACATATGAGTCAGGTTCTGGAGTAGAGGTTGGAGAAGGGGGAACCGTCCCTTCCCTCTTTCCCCCCTCCCCTTCACTTCCCTCTTCCTTCCCCTCTACCCCTCTCTTTACCACATTTGTCCCCCATAGATCCGTGGTTCTCTATTGTTCCTCTTGTTCTGGAATCCAACTGCTTTTCCCCACTGTTCCATGAATATATTGAAAACCACTTTTACATTAGTGGTCACACTTATTCAGACACTCTCAATCTGTTAGTGGTTGTAAAGGCTTAAGGTTTTTTACCTTGATGCATTCGCTGGTAAAATAAAAAAACTTTCTATGATCACATTGCTGTCTCCTGCTCTCTCTCTCAGGAAAAAGTTAACATTGGAAAGAGCAGTCTGAAAGTGGATGTAAACATGAAAAAAATGTAACTAAGCAGTTTACCTGGTACAGTAAAGGATAACAAGTCATCGGTGCCCAATCTTGCCATGAATGGTGGATCCATCTTCCTTGCTGGGTTAAAAGTTAACACATGAGAAAAATTGGTCTCGGCACACCCCCGCTGATGTTATATATGACGTATTTCTCCCATGCACAAGTATGAGAAAAGGAGGTGTGTGTCCAGCATTCCAGCAACAGATTGCTCCCCCTACCTTTTCCAGCTCTTCTATGATTGGCTGCTCCGCGCTTCAGCATTATTGGCCATGCCAATTCATGTGGTGGCTTCCCCCGAGTTCCAATTGGGCGGTACTCTTGAGGGGGCTTGGCTAATCAACTTGGATTTGCATACACACAGGCGCCCAGTAGCTTTGACTTGGGTGCATTGAGGGGGCCGTAAGCGTTCTGTGTGTGATGTGCACACAAGGCTAATCCTCACTTGCTGGGGGGGGGGGGGTGTAGAGATGGGAGGGGAGTCCTGTGAGCTCACGACTCCACCTCCTGAGCTCCAGCATTGAGACCCACCCACTGATTTCTGATATTGACAGGGCTCATACAGGCGCTGGGCATAAGATTTTTTTTAAGGTAAAACTACATAGATTGCATTTAGATATGTGGGCACATTGCTATGGTGCCTTAGTATTATATAGCATGCACGGCAGGTTTACAACCGGTTTAAATCAGTTTGTTAGCTTGGAGAAGTGGGGAGGGGGAGGGAGGAGCAGGTGAGTGTCTTGCCATCCTAGGCTTTGGTGCTATGTTTTCTATGAATGCACACAGCGTAGGAAGACACAACTCTAGTCCCTGCATGCAAGGGCGGCTCCATAGGACACTGCAATAAAAAGGAGCCACCCTGAATTAGGAAACATGGTGCAGTAGTGAACCATAGGCAAGGATTAAAGGATAAAGAATCTGCATCATCCAGTAAGTAATTAAATCAGCTGCTGAAAAAATAGAGTTTAATAATACTTTGAGACCCCCCTTCTTATGCTGACATTGAGAATGATGTGAGAGATGAAATGTTATAGGCAAATACACCAATCATTTTCAGGTTGTTTGGGCCTGGACTTTATTAGCTGCTTCCCCATTGAAGAAAGTAGTTATTAGATTCAGGCCAGCCATACACAGTTCAAATGAAATTTGAACTGTTAATGGGCAGGCTGAATGTACCAAGTTGATTGATCGATCAACTTGGGTACAACCAGCCTGCCAGATTCTCTTACGATTATCGCTAGTGGCTATTATAGCCACTAGCCATAGTCACTGTCTTCTCTCGGCAGACAATGGCTCCGCAGGAGGGATTACCCTGGGGGAATCGTGAAAATGTAATTCCTGCAACCCATGTTTGCAAGAAAGAAATTTGCACCATGTATGGCCTGCTTAAGTTAGTTTAACAACTCCACAGGTAAAAATGAGCCCTTATTTTTCTCTTGGGCTGGAGCTATTGTTTGAATGCACAGACAATCTCTTCCATATTCTTAGAACAAATATACAACATGGCTTGGACTCTGGTGTATAGTGTATTCAGGAATAAAAATAGTTTGCAGTTGGTATTAGGTAATGTATTAAGAATGTCAAACAGTTTACTTTGGATATCAAGAGGAAGTGGTTGTTTCAGGTCTCTGCCATTAGGAATTGTGCCCTGTTTCGTCATATTCTAGATTACAGAGAAAAGCCACGAAAGATCATAGCTGCAGGTGTATCTTGTTGAAGACAAAGGGCCCTAGTCTGCGGTATTCTACTGAAATGAAAAGTAAACGGCAGAAGGGCCACACAAGGATAACTTTGTTTTTGTGTAAATACTTGCCATTGCCTAATTTAATTTGAGATGTGTGGCTTATACCAAGATTCGGTTGGATTAGATTGCATTCCTCTACTTGCTTGGTCTGCTTTGGCAAGACTGAGCATGAACTGGGTGTGAATTCCTGCAGCACTGAGCTGCCTCCAGGCTTATACTTGGTGCTCAGTAACGTTTGTTTCCATTGCCTAAACCTTACTTGTATTCAATGCTCACTCTCTGAGAATTCATAAATCTTAATTGAAAACATGCTCACGGGCGAAGTTGTTGTGGTTTGTATTCGGTGTTGCCCTTTAGCAGAAACACATTGTGATTCCATATCTGACTCAGCTTTTTTTCCAAGGAATGGAGGAGCTAACCATAAAAGCCCTGTGGAAAGCTATATGGGCCAAATTAATTGTACGACGCTGCCAGAACGTATCCCATAAACCTTTTCTTTCAATTTTTTTTAGCAGAATATTTCAGTACATAGGCATTCTCTGTTGGTGGTAAAGCAGTTCCCATGGGTGCCCAATAAAGAGAAAAACATAATATATTTTTTTACATGCTAGCATTCCATCAGCATTGTTTATTTTTGATCTTACCATTAACATTTCTTATTTTTTTTCCCTCTGGTCTACACTTTTCATATACTTTGTGTGTGTGTGTGTGTGTGTGTGTGTGTGTGTGTATACATGTAAGTTATATATTTTCTAATATTTGTCTATCTGTATATTTTACTGGTGCTAACTATTTATTAGGGTCACACAGGTTGTGGTTTTGTCTACAATCTACCGGACAGTGATTGATCCCCTCCATCTTTGTATGATGTGAAACATAGAACTTGCATAATAATAATACTACTATACAATAGTAGACTAGAGCAGGGCTTGACAAAGTTGCTTTGAATTTAAGAGCCAGCTAAAAAAGTTAGGAGACATTTTTTTTTTTACCTAACAAATCTTACTGGTGGAACGTGGACTTATCCTTTAACCTTTTCACAGCCAGAACCATTTTTGTGAAAGTTTTAAAAAATTATTTTAGACTTGGAGATTACATAAAACCCCCAAACATTATATATTTGATAAAAGCAGACCCCTACAGAATAAAATAGTGGTAGTTCCAATTTTTTTATGTCACACGATATTACCACAAAGGTTTAATTCTGTTAAAGTAAAATTTTAGTGGGAACAAAAATGCAATCGATTACCCAGTTTTTTTGTAAAATATAAGGCCTCATGCACACAAGGAATTTTTACAGCTGCGTCAGACGTTTTTTTATTTTATTTTTTTTGCAGCTTAAAAACGCCTCTCCATGTTGTTCTATGTCCTCATGAACACACAGGCTTTTAAAGTGGTTGTAAAGTCAAAAAATGCACTTTTACCTACAGGTAAGCCTATAATGAGGCTTACCTGTAGGTAAAAAAAAATCTCCTAAACCTGTACAGCTTAGGAGATATTCCCCGTGCAATGCGCCGCTGACTGCAGCGGAGCATGCGCACGGGGGATTCTCCGCTGAAAGGCCGGCAGAATCCGAACCTTGCCGGGAAGAAGTCTCCCGTGCGCATGCGCGGGAGTGACGACATCACGGCTCCAGCCACTCACAGCGCCGGAGTCGCGATACCCGGAAGACACGCCGAGGCAACATGTCAGCGATCTCGGCGTGGACCAGGTGAGTTACCGATGCCTCGTTCTAAGATAAGTATTTCATAATGAGCTAGTATGCGGTGCATACTAGCTCATTATGCCTTTTCCCTTACAGCTGTTTAAAAAAGAAAAAAAGTGTCAGCGGGTTTACAACCGCTTTAAGTTTCAAGAGAGTATGACAAGCCATGGTTTGCCCATGCAGGGGCATTATTGAACAGGCACATACAAAAGAAACAATGTATGTACGTAGAATAATTAACATAACTGTAAACTGTTACCAGGACCCAAAAGGGCCAGGGTAGAGGGAAGGCAAATCGCACAAGCTATGTTGTATTGTCTCCTAAGTGAAATCAGTCTTCATATAATAGCCGTCATATCAAGAATGAGAGAGAGAAAGGCCGAGTACCACGGACGAGGGACCTGCACAAGGGATGTTTACAGTCGATCATAACTAGTCGGGGACAGGGACGGGCAGGAGTACGTTATCCAAGGGTTCCAAACTTTCAAGAATTTTGCATGCGAATCCTTCAAAATACCAGAGTCTACCAAGCCTGGGCTATAGGCCAATTTTCGCTGGTGTGCGAAAAGACCTGGTATAGGGCAATATAAAAGAACCAGTGGGGCGCCTTTATGAATTGTTACATGAAATAAGGATTGCAATAGGCCAAAGACTCTGAACCAGAAGCTGATCAGACATGGGCATAACCACCATATTTGTAAGACATCCCCATGCGGACCACAGCTTCCTTTATATGCAGCCTCGAGAATGTTGGTATTAAATGAGCATTCTGCTATCATCGTCCAAGCCTTACTACAGTCCTCCCCCCTCAACACCCAAACCAAGGTTCTGCTCCCATTGTGTCATATAGGAAAGGGTCGGCAAAGATGACCTACCATTAAGGGAGGTTTAAAACAATGAAATAAGACCGCGGGCCCCCGGGGAGTGTAAGCATGTATGCTTAAAGGCCTTCTTACGAAAAGGAAAGGAGGAAGTGTGAGGGAGAGATAAAATCCAGTTAGGCAATTGTAAATAATGGAAATGTTCCTGCCCAGGGATCTCATGTGTCTCCTGGAGGGCCTCCCATGATGGGATCGAGCGCATAGTTAAAAAATGATGCACACTGGTAAAGCCATTGGAGGTTCACCAAGAGAAGGAACGAGGTTGTTCCAGCCTCGGCAGAAAAAGAGAGTTGTTGACGATCGGTAAAAGAGGCATGAAAGGGGACATCAGATTTCCCACAATTTCAAGCTATGAAGTGGACTTAGTGTCAGGGGGCGTTTAATTATGAGGAAGCCAAAGCAACGCTTGTAGAGAAATCGGGGCTTAGTTAGGTAGTTTCAGGAGCACCCACAACGGGATGTCAAAAGTGGCATGTAACATGGATAGTTGAGAAATCAGGGTTGCCAAGTATTTGGTTAGGGGCTCCCAGGCCACCTCGCAACCCTTTGGCTATAGAGCATCGATCTGGGTACTCTGGGGTGTAGGACTCTGTTCTGTAAAAGACAGAGATAAAAAGATGGGACGTGTATAGGGAGGGTCTGAAAAAAATAAGGAGCACAGGCGTTTTTCAAGCTGCAAAAAAAACCCCAGGGCCAGCGTGTTCTTAGGACCGGCGTTACAGCTGTAAAAACGCCTGACGCTGCTAAAAGCTCCTAAACGCGGCTTAACTGTGGTTTTCTATGAGAGCCCATTGGTTTGAATAGAAGTCGCATCCAAGTCGGATCCGACTTGTGGTGCAACTTGTGCTAAGGATATTAAAGGGGAACCCCACGCCAACGGGAAAAAAAAATCCATACCAGACCCAGACCAGAACATCGGAGGAAGAACAGAGGGAGAAGACAGCAGAGGGAGAAGACCTGGCAATGGGAGAAGACAACGGAAGAAGATAGCGGAGGGAGGAGAACCAGAGAGGGGAGAAGACCTCAGCAGAGGTGGGAGAAGAGCCATAGAGGGGGGGAAACTTCACCGGAGAGGGGAGAAGACCGGAGGAAGAAGATACGTCCTTAATAAAGGACTTTAAAAAACCTGTGTACTGTTTTTATTTATTTTTGATACCTTTTCTCACATAGGGTGGGGGGAGGGGCAGGATCTGGCATAAAGGGGGCTTCCAGATTCCGATAAGCCACCCGCAGACCCCCCCACAACCACCGGCCAGTGTGGAATCGCCTGATTCTTTGCTGTAAAACCATTCAATTATATTCTGGCATTTGTCAGTAGGCTTGTATAAGGCTCAAAAAAAGTGAAATTCCTGAACCATGGAACATGTTGAAGTGCATTTCTGCAGGTTCAAGTTCAGATAATTAAAAATATGACAATACTGGCAACTGAGCTAAAGAGGAAGCCAGCTGCACAAGATGATTAGCAGGCTGGAAATAATGGCATAGACAAAAGCTCAAATACAAAAACAAACCAAGTAGGTGGGTGAGGTGTAAGGATACAAGATAAATCCTAGACTTTGATTGGTACTTACTAGATAATGACATTGGATGACTGCTCACATTAGTCTGCACAGAAGAACAAGCTTTTCCCTGTGCAGACCGTTCTGTGTGGGCGGTGCCTTGCATTTTTACAATGCAGGGACCGGTTTACTTTTTTTCTTTTTTAACTTTGTTAAATTGTCACAAAGAGACATCATCATTTTCATGCACTGCATCCCAGCGGTGGGGCTTAGAACTTCACAGACGGACAGACTAATGTGAAATTTCAGAATTTTGAATGCTGAATTTTTCCACACCTCTCTGTTCCATTGTAGTATTAACAGGACCCAAAGAGAACTATTGCTTTCTGTGTGCCCTTGCTGAGATATATGGTTTTTAAAAAGCAGAAGAATGCAGGTCCTAGCACATGTGTAATTTTTTTTTTTTTTGTTTCTTTATTTCTCAATTGGGCACAGAAAAAAATCAAGCGGTGGGTCAATTGAAATGGTTAAAACAGAATGTCCATCAAGCAGTGGTAACCAGACTGGCGTTTGTAAACAAGAAGATGTCTAGGGCAATGTTGAAAGGAACAATGAAGAAAGCTACAGTTATAGTGAACACATTAAAGCCGCATACACATGGGCAGAATGTCGGGAGACATTTGCCGGTACAAAAATTACCGGCCGACATTCTGCCCATATGTACGTCAGTCTGTCTGACAGAAACCGGCTTCTGTCGAATGCGCATGCTGGAAAACCAGCAGCCAACCAACTCTTGATCAGCACCCTCTGCCACTGGCAGAGAGGGCTGATCGGCCAATGGCAGAAAGCACTGATTGCAGTGTTCTGGGGGGACGGGGTCCTGTCAGAACACAACAGCTCATCAGGGGATAGTTAGTACAGTATATCCCGACCGGAGCTGTCAGTTTTTTTTGCTTTAGGCAGACACTAAAGTGAACTGTGCATTCTTTAGAGTTTCCGACATGAAAAGACCACAGGGAAAGAGTTGCCAGCTGCGAAACAGGGGTTAAAGATCCGGATAAGGGCAGGTAAGGCGTGTAATATCAGGTCGTAATCAATATTGACAGTCTAAAAAAAAAGGGGGGGGGGGGGTCAAGAGAACAGAGGAGCAAGAGGAGAGGAGGGAAAAGGACCACAGAGGGGGGGGGGGGGGGGCAGAAAGCATAGTAAGGACAGGGTGGAGAGGAATGAAGAGAGAATGGTTGGGAATGAGCCCACGGGCAATAAGGCAAGGCAGCTACAGGTACCCTCTCCCAGGGAGAGAGATAGGCCAGAATGCGGTTGGACTCACTAAGGTGGGAGAAATTCGTTCAGATATGCTTCCGTAAAAATGAAGTGTTGCCAGGGTCTCCAGGTGTCCCTGAAGGTCTCTTCAGTATTAAACTGGATGGCTGTGATGTCCTCCATATCCCTAAAAGCATTTACCCTGGAAAATCACAGAGACAGATGTGTTTATAGCACTGATCGCTGTGTAAATGCGAATGGTCCCAAAATAGTGTCAAAAGTGTCTGCTATGTCCGCCACAATGTCAGTCACGATAAAAAAAATTTAGATTGCCGCCATTACTAGTAAAAAAAAATAATATTAATAAAAATGCCATAAATCTATCCTCTATTTTGTAGGCGCTATAACTTTTGTGCAAAACAATCAATATATGCTTATTGCAATTTTTTTTTTTTTATTACCAAAAGTATGTAGTAGAATATGTAGTAGTAGAATATGTATCGGCCTAAATTGGGATATTTATTACAGCAAAAAATATTGTTTTTTTTTTTTTAAACTTGACGCTATTCTTTTGTTTATAGCGCAAAAAATTAAAACCGCAGAGGTGATCGAATGGCACCAAAATAAAGCTCTATTTGTGGGGAAAATTATAGCAATGTCATATGGGTACAATGTTGCATGACCGTGCAATTGTCATTCAAAATGTTACAGCACTGAAAATTGGCCTGGGCAGGAAGGGGGTGAAAATGCCCTGTATTGAAGTGGTTAAGAAAGGTGTTGCCCAAATATTTGTATCATAAAATGCATATTTAAAAAAAAAAAATCCAGAAAATGGGGAAACCGTATCAAGGCTTGATAAATGTGGTTAAAAATGACCTCCAAAAAGGTGCAAACATGGACTAAACAAAATGAAAGGAAAGCAAAAGAAAAAGGGGGAAAATATGAGCCACTTAGCAGGTATTTTGTGTCTACTGCCTTAGTATAGACACAAAGGGGGAGATTTACTAAAGCTGGTGCACACAGAATCGGGTGCAGCTGTGCATAGTAACCAATCAGCTTCTAGGTTTTATTGCAGAGTTTAATTAAACAAACTGAAGTTAGAAGCTGATTGGTTACTATGCACAACTGCACCAGATTCTGTGTGCATCAATTTTAGTAAATCTCTCCCAAAATGTTCATAGTTGGCTTATGCTTGGAATGTGTCTTTACCAATTCTTAACAGCACTTTTCTGAGTTTGTTTTTGCAACATCAGACTTAATTATATGTGCAGAGTACCACAAACCATAGGCCTGCAGGGGCCATCAGGAATAAAACGGTAACTACTGTCTAGAATG
Organism: Lithobates sylvaticus; assembly: GCA_028564925.1. NCBI lineage: Eukaryota > Metazoa > Chordata > Amphibia > Anura > Ranidae > Lithobates > Lithobates sylvaticus. The sequence continues at coordinate 202,203,560 of CM053026.1, read as the reverse complement.
CCCAGCTAATAATCAGCCTCACCATCATTCTATAGCTTATCAATACATTGAGTGTAAAATTCTAATACTGGCTGTTGACTGATTGGAGATACAATGTACATTCTTTTAGGCTGGGTTCACACTATATGCGGAGCGGCTTGCAGCAGGGGGTCTGGTGCATCTCTGTTCTCCATTTCAGGGGTGAATCAGGTCCAAATGTTTGCCTGAATTCGGACCTGAAACAGAGCCAAAGATGCACAGGACCCTTCTGCAGTGCGCTCCGGAGATGTGTGAAGCGGCTCCATTGAGAGCCGGTCACAGTCTCCTGTCATGCGAATTGGATGCAGAGAAACCCACATCCAATTCGCATCCAGCCTTAATGAAGAAATTGGTAGTGTGCACAGTAATTTGCCAACTAGTTCACAACAGGAACTAATTTTGGCACATCCAGCTTGCAATCATGTTCTCTTTGCACTAGAACCTGTTAGGGCTCTTTCACACGGACGGACCGTATGTCCGTTTTTTATCCTTCCGTTTTTGGATGAAAAATGGACATACATGTATAGATCCAAATGACTGCGCTGCTAACAGTGAAAAATTAAATGTAATAAATCCACCAAAGAAATATGATAATTCTTTAAGAGGCGTGACCATATGTGTAAACACCCGAAAAAATATTAGAATATTGAAATGAAAATACAATAAGGTGTGCAAGTAAATAATAAAACATGTATCAGTAACAAAACAGTTGAATGATCATAAATGTCCATATAAACATGAGCATCTTAAAGTGTCCATGCAAACACAGAAGTCTCGTTGGTGACAGCACACGTATTGCACCCGCAGGAAAAAAGTGGTCAATCAGAAAGGACCTCCACCACCAAAAACACTGTCCCTTACCAGATGGCAAGATCTCCTGTTACAGAGATCCTGAAAGCTTTTGGCCTATTCTCCCAGCCACGGGTCTCTGGAACAGGTATAATGATGTCCAAGGACGCTATAACAGGCTCTCTCAGTATTCCCAATCAGGCATCATGCAATGACAAGAATAGAGAGGACTCATAGTGTATCACTTAAAAACAGTTTTAATAGAGTAAAAAGAATCGCACTTACAAAATGGTAGATATAGAAGGCGTGTAAAAATTAAAGCCGGCCGGCTCATGTAATGCTGCCCGTTGCTTCCGGGTCCAGCGCGGTAATGTGATGACGTCATGTATCCCTATGGGATAGCGGGTGTCAGCGGATGAGCATCCGCTGACACCCGATCTCGTCCGTGCCCGCTATGCTCCGTTTCTGCAGACGGAGGAAAACCCTATTTTTTCATCCGTCTGCAGAGCGGATCGGATGACGACGGACTCTACGGTCCGTCGTCACCCGATCTCCCATAGGGTAGAGCGGCGCTCTGACCGGTCCGTCCCTGCGCTGTGTGCAGAGACGGACCTGTCATCTTCCTGCTCAGCGGAGATCGCCCTGGCGATCCCCGCTGAGCAAGCGGCTATCCACGGGGCGGATCTGCACTGATCCACCCCGTGTGAAAGAGCCCTTAAGCACAAGGCTTATTAGGCTGTCAATTTTGGTAAAAATGTTATAGAATTTTTTTCTGATATGGGTCAGTAACATATACCTTTTGGCTTACATGTATCTAAACCCTCGTACATAAGATCGGATTTTCGGCAGGGAATTGTATGATGACCGACTGTTTGCCTAAAATCTGACTGTTAGTATGCTCCTTCAGACATTTGTTGTCCAGCTTTCCGCCAACAAATGTTGAATGGCAGGCTAGTAAATTTTCGGCGGACAACGGTCTGTCAGATTTTCGTATCATGTGTTCACAAGTCCGTCACACAAAAGTCCAAAGTACAAACATGCATGCTTGGAATCAATGCTCACCAAACACGACATTATCAGAAGGTGCCCAAAGGGTGGCGCTCAAGAGCTGAAATTCCACATAGTACGTCACTATGTTCTTGTTTGTTGGCCGACAATTTTGTGCGTGTCCAGACCAATTTTCAGCTTTCAGCACGGATGCACTTTGAATGACAATTGCGCGGTCATGCTACACTGTACTCAAATTACATTTTTATCATTTTTTTCCCACAAATAGAGCTTTCTTTTGGTGGTATTTGATCACCGCTGCGGTTTTTTATTTTTTGCAAAAAAAAATGTAAAAAGACCGAATTATTATTTTTTTTAAATATTTTGTTATAAAAATTTTAAAACAGGTAATTTTTCTTCTTTATTGATGTACACTGATGAGGTGGCAGTGATGGGCACCGATAGGTGGCACTGATGGGTGGCAATGATGGGCACTGATGGGTGGCAATGATGGGCACTGATCGGTTACATTGATAGGCAGCACTGCTAGGTGGCACTGACTGGCACCACTTGTTGGCGTTGATAGGTGGCACTTGTGGGCATTGATAGGTGGCACTGTGGGCACTGTCAGGTGGCAATGGCAGGTGGCACAGATGAGGCATAATTGCCTCTTCTTCTTTGGGACCGATGTCCTTTGCAAATGAGACGGTGATCAGCTTTTTTTTCTCCTCGCGCTGTCAGCGTGAGGAGAAAAAAAAACGATTACCGAGCTTTTGTTTACATCATGTGATCAGCTGTCATTGGCTGATCACATGGTAAGGGGCCGGGACCGGCCCCTTACTCGGATCGGTGATCACCCGAGTCTCAGTGATCACAGTGCACTCTGCGCCTACCCTATAGGGGGCGTGCACAGGGGAGGCCGTCATATGAAGGCCTCCCGGAAATTCAGATCCGCGCTGTGGCCGTCATTCGGCTATAGCACGGACGTCAAGTGGTTAACCATAGCTTTTTCAAAAGATGCAGCACATTTTGCAAGGTCTGTGTGTAAAGTTGGACTAAACTTATCTTAACATAAAATATGTTTACATCTGTTATATTTGCATTTGAGCAGAGGAGAGAGATTACAAAATGCACCTTATCTGATTGAACCTGAAATTGAAAAGGATCTCAGCTAATGCAAACTAAGTTTATCAGCCTTATATTTGAAATAGGCCAGGCGAAATCTACAGCAATCTTTCAAAAAGTGAGAGGGAGCGAGACTCTAAGCAATCGGACCAAATTAAATTGATAATATCTGATTCTCTGCTGTTTTCGTGGCAAAGAGTATTGCAGTTTGAGCATTTTGTACCAATAGAAACTTATAGCCTACAATCCAGAACTCCAGAAAAAGATCATCACAAAAACAGTCCTTCGGAAGATAAAGCATTCATACACTTATGCCGCGTACACACGATCGGAATTTCGGCCAGCAAAAGACTGATGAGAGCTTTTCATTGGAAAATGCGACCATGTGTAGGCTCCATTGGAATTTTGCTGGCCGAATTCCCGCCAGCAAAAATTTGAGAGCATGTTCTGAATTTTTACGACGGAAAAGGTTTCCATCGGAAATTCCGATCGTCTGTAGCAATTCCGACGTGCAAAATTCCTACGCATGCTCGGAAACAATTTGACGCATGCTCTGAAGCATTGAACTTCGTTTTTTTCTCGGCTCATCGTAGTGTTGTAGGTCACCGCATTCTTGACGGTCGGAATTTGGTATGACCGTGTGTAGGCAAGACAGTTTGAGCGGAATTCCGTCGGAATTCTGTCAGGAAATCCATCAGAGCTTTTTCCGACGAGAATTTCCGATCGTGTGTACGCGGCATAAGTGGCTGACTATGCTAGCACAGGATGAGATCAGTGAGCCCTCGAATAATTAAAATTCCCCCAGTACCACTCCTAACCACAAATCTCTGCACAACATCAGTATCGTATAACGTTTCAAACATTTAGGAACTCAACCTCCAATAATTCGAGCTTTGATGTACTGAATGCATTGTCATCATGCCAATAAATCTTTTTTTTAATGTTTACCAGAACTCCTACAAGTCACAATTGTACTTATTTACACCTTTCCTTGCTTAAAAACTAAAAAAAATAACTCCAGAATACTAAATCATATTACTATCCATAGCTATAATTATAATCTAGATTTGGTGGTACATGTGGGCATATTTACATTTTTTGTTTTTTTTCTTGATGTCCTGCGTTGGGTGCTTTGTTTTTAGTGTTTGTGTACAATTTAAAAATTACATTAAATAAAATCTGATTTAAAAAAAAATAATAATTAGTTCACAACCAATATATCTTGTTTTTTGTAGGTTTTGGTTAATGATGCATTTATTTTCTTAACATTATGAATGTATTTCTAATTGTATTTCCAAACATATATATTTTTACATCAATTTTTATATATATATTTTTTTTTCTTTTAAATCACACTATTGTGATGCTTTTAGGCAGAATTTAGCCATTTGGGTACCAAAACCGCTTTAGCACAGCTTGATAAGCGAGTTGATATTTGGGTCTTTGACTCTGAAAGAGCAGATAAAATAGATGAGTTGTCTTTATGCATTTTTCCTTTGGCTTCAGCTCCTGTGACTTTCCACACTATGCAATTCATGTCCCCGCAGAGTCTCTGGTTATGAATAAGTCATACTCCCATACCTCCTTTTAGCTCTGTTAAAATATTTAGGTCTGTAAATAAGCACATGCCTTAAATGCTTAAATAGGATCTGACTTGCAAGAAGACTAAGATGTTTGCTATGGGATATCAAGCCTGTGTCCTTCTTGAGAACTTCGCTCTGGTGACATTACAGAGAGGTCACTGGATGCAGGCACATGTATACATCTAAATAAACAAAATGGGTATAGGGACAAGAGAAAGGCCTGTTTTGTATTTATTTATTATGGAGAGGTTTTAAAGCAGTTATTTAATTTACATGTTGATCCTTCATATTTATACTCCTACACTCTGTTAAACCTTCGGTCATAAATGTCTGGTTTAATATATAGCATGTTAAAGAGCAGAATTTTAAAATATATATTTCTGAACTATCAGTAGAACCCATACCCCACCTATGGTAATTCCTCTTATGCCCCGTACACACGGTCGGAAATTCCAAAGGAAAATGTCCGATTGGACCATGTTGTCGGAAAATCCACCCGTGTGTGGGCTCCAATTTTCCGACAACAAAATCTGATCTGACTTTTTCCGAACACTGTTTTACCACTGTACAAAATAACGTATGTCAATAGGAATTGCCCGCACAAATTCGACAAGATATGGTCGTCCTGGATAGACTCTTGGGGATCGTTGCCTGTAGATTTATCCCCCCCTGAACCAGAGGCAGATGCATGATCCGGTAGCAGAAGACCCCGATTAGTACCTAGCTCTGTCTCCGATGCTTTCTCCCCCCCCCCTCTCCTCCCCTCTTTCCTTCCTTCTTCCCCTCCCTCTCCCCCCCCCCCCCCCTCTCTCCCCGCCCTGCCCTCCTTCCTCTCCCCCTTCACCTACCCTCTTCCCCTCCTTCAGGTGTCTCCTCGTCTCTCCCCTCAGCTACTCCCTTCCTCCCTCTTAATATACCCTTCAAGGATATTGTTAGTTCAGGATGTAAGAATTCAATTACGACAATTGCAATTTGACTACGAAGTTACCAGCCAATGTGTGTGCGATGGAAATTTGTGTTTCGACAATTTTCTTTGCTTGTATGTACTGTACGCTGACCTGTATGTATTTAATTTGAATAAAGTTCACCATTTGTTAAAAAGAAGATAGCAGAGGGAGGAGAACCAGAGAGGGGAGAGGACCTCAGCAGAGGTGGGAGAAGAGCCACAGAGGGGGGGGGGGGGAAACTTCACCGGAGCGGGGAGAAGACCGGAGGAAGAAGATACATCGGAGCTGCGTTAATAAAGGACTTAAAAAAACCTGTGTACTGTTTTTATTTATTTTTGATACCTTTTTGGGTGAATGGGTAGGGGGGGGGGCAGGATCTGGCATAAAGGGGGCTTCCAGATTCCGATAAGCCGCCCGCAGACCCCCCCCACAACCACCGGCCAGTGTGGAATCACCTGATTCTTTGCTGTAAAACCATTCAATTAGATTCTGGCATTTGTCAGTAGGCTTGTATAAGGCTCAGAAAAAGTGAAATTCCTGAACCATGGAACATGTTGAATTGCATTTCTGCAGGCTCAAGTTCAGATAATTCAAAATATGACAATATTGGCAACTGAGCTAAAGAGGAAGCCAGCTGCACAAGATGATTAGCAGGCTGGAAATTATGGCATAGACAAAAGCTCAAATACAAAAACAAACCAAGCAGGTGGCTGAGGTGTAAGGATACAAGATAAATCCTAGACTTTGATTGGTCCTTCCTAGATAATGACATTGGATGACTGCTCACATTAGTCTGCACAGAAGAACAAGCTTTTCCCTGTGCAGACCGTTCTGTGCGGGCGGTGCCTTGCATTTTTACAATGCAGGGACCGGTTTACTTTTTTTCTTTTTTAACTTTGTTAAATTGTCACAAAGCGACATCATCATTTTCATGCACCGCATCCCAGCGGTGGGGCTTAGAACTGCACAGACGGACAGAGACTAATGTGAAGAGTGGAATTTCAGAATTTTGAATGCTGAATTTTTCCACACCTCTCTGTTCCATTGTAGTATTAACAGGACCCAAAGAGAACTATTGCTTTCTGTGTGCCCTTGCTGAGATATATGGTTTTTAAAAAGAAGAAAAATGCAGGTCTTAGCACATGTGTAATTTTATTTTTATTTTTTTGTTTCTTTATTTCTCAATTGGGCACAGAAAAAATCAAGCAGTGGGTCAATTGAAATGGTTAAAACAGAATGTCCATCAAGCAGTGGTAACCAGACTGGCGTTTGTAGCCAAGAAGATGTCTAGGTCAATGTTGAAAGGAACAATGAAGAAAGCTACCGTTATAGTGAACACATTAAAGCTGCATACACATGGGCAGAATATCGGGAGACATTTGCCAGTACAAAAATTACCGGCCGACATTCTGCCCATGTGTACGTCGGTCTGTCTGACAAAAACCGGCTTCTGTCGAATGCGCATGCTGGAAAACCAGCAGCCAACCAACTCTCGAACAACACCCTCTGCAGGGCGCCCCCCTTCCCCAAAGCACCCACCCCCCCATGTTGAGGGCATGTGGCCTGGTACGGTTCAGGAGGGGGGGGGGGCGCTCGCTCGTCCCCACCCCCTTTCCTGACCGGCCAGGCTGCGTGCTCGGATAAGGGTCTGGTATGGATTTTGGGGGGACCCCCACGCCGTTTTTTTGGCGTAGGGGGTTGCCCTTAAAATCCATACCAGACCTAAGGGCCTGGTATGCTCCTGGAGGGGGAACCCATTCCGTTTTTTTGTTTAAAATTTGGCGTGGAGTTCCTCCTCAAGGAGACACTGTCGCGTCCATATAGATGGAGATCCGACTTGGAGGCGACTTCCATTGAAATCAATGGGTACAAGTCGCCTAGAAGTCGGATTGAAGTAGTACAGGAACCTTTTCTGAAGTCGGAGCGACTTCAGTAGCGTTCATTAAGACGGCTCTCATTCACTTGCATGTAATTTCTAATGTCAAGCGACTTGGGGCGACTTGTGGTCTGACAAGTCGCCCCCCAAGTCGCGGTAGTGTGAACGGGCTCTTAGTATAGACACAAAGGGGGAGATTTACTAAAGCTGGTGCACACAGAATCGGGTGCAGCTGTGCATAGTAACCCATCAGCTTCTAGGTTTTATTGCAGAGTTTAATTAAACTGAAGTTAGAAGCCGATTGGTTACTATGCACAGCTGCACCAGATTCTGTGTGCATCGATTTTAGTAAATCTCTCCCAAAATGTTCATGGTTGGCTTATGCTTGGAATGTGTCTTTACCAATTCTTCACAACACTTTTCTGAGTTTATTTTTGCAACATCAGACTTAAATATATGTGCAGAGTACCACAAACCATAAGCCTGCAGGTGCAATCAGGAATAAAACGGTAACTACTGTCTAGAATGCCCAGCTAATAATCAGCCTCACCATCATTCTATAGCTTATCAATACATTGAGTGTAAAATTCTAATACTGGCTGTTGACTGATTGGAGATACAATGTACATTCCTTTAGGCTGCGTTCACACTATATGCGGAGCGGCTTGCAGCAGGGGGTCCGGTGCATCCCTGTTCTCCATTTCAGGGGCAAATCAGGTCCAAATGTTTGCCTGAATTCGGACCTGAAACGGAGCCAAAGATGCACAGGACCCTTCTGCAGTGCGCTCCGGAGATGTGTGAAGCGGCTCCATTGAGAGCCGGTCACAGTCTCCTGTCATGAGAATTGGATGCAGAGAAACCCACATCCAATTCGCATCCGTTTGAACCCAGCCTTAATGAATAAATTGGTAGTGTGCACAGTAATTTGCCAACTAGTTCACAACAGGCACTAATTTCGGCACATCCAGCTTGCAATCATATTCTCTTTGCACCTGTTAAGCACAAGGCTTATTAGGCTGTCAATTTTGGTAAAAATGTTATAGAATTTATTTCTGATATGGGTCAGTATCATATACCTTTTGGCTTACATGTATCTAAACCCTCGTACATACGATCGGATTTTCGGCAAGGAATTGTGTGATGACAGACTGCCTAAAATCTGACCGTTAGTATACTCCTTCAGACATTTGTTGTCCAACTTTGTGCCAACAAATGTTGGATGGCAGGCCAATAAATTTTCGGCGGACAATGGTCTGCTGTCAGATTTTCATATCATGTGTACACAAGTCCGTCACACAAAAGTCCAAAGTACAAACACGCATGCTCGGAATCAATGCTCACCAAACACGACATTAGCAGAAGGTGCCCAAGAGCTGAAATTTCACGTAGTACGTCACTACGTTCTTGTTTGTTGGCCGACAATTGTGTGCCATTAGTATGCAAGACAAGTTCCTGGCACACGCTCTTCGGACAAAAGTCAGACGCTTAAGTTTCAAAGGGTGGGCTCACTGCATCTGCGGATTAACCACTTGCTTACTGGGCACTTAAACCCCCCTCCTGTCCAGACCAATTTTCAGCTTTCAGCGCTGATGCACTTTGAATGACCGTTGCACGGTCATACAACACTGTACCCAAATAACATTTTTATCATTTATTTCCCACAAATAGAGCCTTCTTTTGGTGGTATTTGATCACCGCTGCAGTTTTTATTTTTTGCTAAAAAAATTAAAAAAAACGATTTTTTTTTTTTATATATATTTTGTTATAAAAGTTTTAAAACAGGTAATTTTTCTTCTTCGTTGATGTACGCTGATGAGGTGGCACTGATGGGCACGATAGGTGGCACTGGGTGGCAATAATGGGCACTGATGGGTGGTAATAATGAGCACTGATCGGTTACATTGATAGGCAGCACTGCTAGGTGGCACTGACTGGCACCACTTGTGGGCGTTGATAGGTGGCACTGTGGGCACTGTCAGGTGGCAATGGCAGGTGGCACAGATGAGGCATAATTGCCTCTTCTTCTTCGGGACTGATGTCCATTGCAGATGAGCCCGGTGATCGGCTTTTTTTGTTCTCCTCGCGCTGTGAGGAGAAACAAAACGATTACCGAGCTTTTGTTTACATCATGTGATCAGCTGTCATTGGCTGACAGCTGATCACATTGTAAGGAGCCGGGACTCAATGACTCGGTGATCACAGTGCACAGGGGAGGCCGTCATATGATGGCCTCCCGTAAATTCAGATCCGCGCTGTGGCCGTCATTCGGCTATAGCGTGGACGTCAAGTGGTTAACCATAGCTTTTTCAAAAGATGCAGCACATTTTGCAAGGTAGTCTGTGTGTAAAGTTGGGCTAAACTTATCTTAACATAAAATATGTTTTAGGAAATGTATTTTATGGATATTTACATCTGTTATATTTGCATTTGAGCAGTGGAGAGAGATTACAAAATGCACCTTATCTGATTAAGAACCCAAAATTGAAAAGGATCTCAGCTAATGCAAACTAAGTTTATCAGCCTTATATTTAAAATAGGCCAGGCCAAAACTACAGCAATCTTTCAAAAAGTGAGAGGGAGCGAGACTCTAAGCAATCTGACCAAATTAAATTGATAATGTCTGATTTTCGTGGCAAAGAGTATTGCAGTTTGAGCATTTTGTACCAATAGAAACTTATAGCCTACAATCCAGAACTCTAGAAAAAGATCATCACAAAAACAGTCCTTCAGAAGATAAAGCATTCATACACTTAGGCCCCTTTCAGACGAGGCGGACTCCGCTTGCACGGAGCCCGCCTCTGTCCGCCGGCTCAGCGGGAGATCTGTCCGTTGATCTCCGCTGAGCCGGCGGATGACAAGCCTCTCTCCGCTCACTGAGCGGGGAGGGGCTTGCGAGCGCCGCTGATCTCTATGGAGAGATCGGATGAAAACGGACAGTGTGTCCGTTTTCACCCGATCTCACCCGATCTCACCCGATCCGACGGATCTGGACGTGTGGTCCATACGTCTGCTTTTGGCGGATCGGACCGGATCGGATGTCAGCGGACATGTCTCCGCTGACATCCGACGCTCCATAGAGTAACATGGAGCACCCGTTCAGATCCGCCGTCAAAACTGACAGGCGGATCTGAACGGGCCTTCCGTGTGAAAGGGGCCTTATGCTGCGTACACACGATCGGAATTTCGGCCAGCAAAAGACTAATGAGAGCTTTTCATTGGAAAATGCGACCATGTGTAGGCTCAATTGGAATTCTGCTGGCCGAATTCCCGCCAGCAAAAATTTGAGAGCATGTTCTCAATTTTTACGACGGTAAAGGTTTCCTTTGGAGTTTCCGATCTTTTGTAGCAATTCTGACGTGCAAAATTCCTACGCATGCTCGGAAACAATTTGACGCATGCTCGGAAGCATTGAACTTTTTTCTCGGCTCGTCGTAGTGTTGTACGTCACCGCATTCTTGACGGTCGGAATTTGGTGTGACCGTGTGTAGGCAAGACAGATTGAGCGGAATTCTGTCGGGAAATCCATCAGAGCTTTTTCCGACGAGAATTCCGAACGCGTGTACGTGGCATAAGTGGCTGACTATGCTAGCACAGGATGAGATCAGTGAGCCCTCGAATAATTAAAATTCCCCCAGTACCACTCCTAACCACAAATCTCTGCACAACATCAGTATCGTATAACGTTTCAAACATTTAGGAACTCAACCTCCAATAATTCGAGCTTTGATGTACTGAATGCATTTTCATCATGCCAATAAATCTTTTTTTAATGTTTACCAGAACTCCTACAAGTCACAATTGTACTTATTTACACCTTTCCTTGCTTAAAAACTAAAAAAAATAACTCCAGAATACTAAATCATATTACTATCCATAGCTATAATTATAATCTAGATTTGGTGGTACATGTGGGCATATTTACATTTTTTGTTTTTTTTCTTGATGTCCTGCGTTGGGTGCTTTGTTTTTAGTGTTTTGTGTACAATTTAAAAATTACATTAAATAAAATCTGATTTAAAAAAAAAAAATAATTAGTTCACAACCAATATATCTTGTTTTTTTTAGGTTTTGGTTAATGATGCATTTATTTTCTTACAATTAGAAATACATTCATAATGTTATTTCCAAACATATATATTTTTACATCAATTTTTATATATATATATTTTTTTCTTTTAAATCACACTATTGTGATGCTTTTAGGCAGAATTTAGCCATTTGGGTACCAAAACCGCTTTAGCACAGCTTGATAAGCGAGTTGATATTTGGGTCTTTGACTCTGAAAGAGCAGATAAAATAGATGAGTTGTCTTTATGCATTTTTCCTTTGGCTTCAGCTCCTGTGACTTTCCACACTATGCAATTCATGTCCCCGCAGAGTCTCTGGTTATGAATAAGTCATACTCCCATACCTCCTTTTAGCTCTGTTAAAATATTTAGGTCTGTAAATAAGCACATGCCTTAAATGCTTAAATAGGATCTGACTTGCAAGAAGACTAAGATGTTTGCTATGGGATATCAAGCCTGTGTCCTTCTTGAGAACTTCCCTCTGGTGACATTACAGAGAGGTCACTGGATGCGGGCACATGTATACATCTAAATAAACAAAATGGGTATGGGGACAAGAGAAAGGCCTGTTTGTATTTATTTATTATGGAGAGGTTTTAAAGCAGTTATTTAATTTACATGTTGATCCTTCATATTTATACTCCTACACTCTGTTAAACCTTCGGTCATAAATGTCTGGTTTAATATATAGAATGTTAAAGAGCAGAATTTTAAAATATATATTTCTGAACTATCAGTAGAACCCATACCCCACCTATGGTAATTCCTCTTATGCCCCGTACACACGGTCGGAAATTCCAAAGGAAAATGTCCGATTGGACCAAGTTGTCGGAAAATCCGCCCGTGTGTGGGCTCCATCGGACTTTTTCCGTCGAAATTTCCGACAGAAAAAATTTGAGATCCTGCTCTCAAATTTTCCGACAACAAAATCTGATCTGACTTTTTCCGATCGTGTGTAGAGAATTCCGACGGACAAAGTGCCACGCATGCTCAGATCAAATTACGAGACCAAAGCTATTGGCTAATAGCCTCTACGTAGTTCCGTCGTAAGCAACGAACGTCCCCACGTTAAGAATGATCAGATTTTCCGACAACTTTGTCCGACCGTGTGTATGCAACACCAGTGTCGGACAAAATCCGTCTGAAAAAATCAGACGGATTTTGTGGTCGGAATTTCCGACGGGGCATTAGTGTGGAATTGTTTTCTTGCTTCTAATGTTAAATTCGATTAACCACTTGACCATCAGAAGATTTACTCACCTTAATGACCAGGCCATTGTTTGCGATACAGCACTGCGTTACTTATACTGACAATTGTGCAGTCATGCATTGCTGTACCCAAATAAAATGTCCCCACAAATATTTAGCTTTCTTTTGTTGGTATTTTGACACTTTTGACACTGATAAGTGCTAAAAATGTGCACTGTTACTGTACTAATGACACCTAGGGCTATCAAAGGGTTAAATGTGTGCCTAACGAGTGTTTTTGTGTAAACTGTGTGGATTTTACAGGGAAGTGGTGGATTTTTTTCCCTGCTTTACAGGGACACAAAATCCATCACTTTTCTCCCTGTCAGAACAGAACTCTGCCTTATTTACTTAGGCAGAGCTCCGTTCAGCGTCTCTGCCCAATGATTGGTGGGTGCTGGCGGATATCCATTGCCCGCCACATGCAGATCAGCTTCTACTGTGAGTAATCACACATGCGCGCGACCCCTATGCGGAAATGCAAAATCACCTATATATACGTGATTCTGTACAGAACAGCCGCCCTGTAGCAGTATATCTGCTGTAGGTTGGTCCTTAAGTGGTTAGTTTAATTAAAACATAATTGATTCTGGTTCTGACATTTGCTGCAGAGTTGTAAAAATAATCACCAGAATAAACCACATGGAGTGAAGATGCAGTGCATCCAGAAAGTATGCACAGCGATTCACTTTTTCCACATTATTCCAAAATGGATTAAAATAATTATTTTCCTCAAAATTCTACTAACAATACCCCATAATGACAAAGTGAAAGAAGTTTGAAATCTTTGCAAATTTGAATAAAAATGGAAAATGAAAAAATTCACAGCCTTTGCCATGACACATTTAGCTCAGGAGCATCCTCTTTCCACTGATCATACTTGAGATGTTTCTGCAACTTGATTGGAGTCCATCTGTGGTAAACTCAGTTGATTGGACATGAAAGACACAAACATCTATAGAAGGACCCAAAGTTAACAGTGCATGTCAGAGCACAAACCAAGCCATGAAGTATAAGGAATTGTCTGTAGGCACAGATCAAGGGAAGGGTACAGAAAACTTTTGGAGCATTGAACTTGCAGCATTGAAGGTCCCGATGAACACAATGGCCTCCATCATCCGTAAATGGAAGAAGTTTGTAACCACCAGGACTCTTCCTAGAGTGAGCCGCCTGGCCAAACCGAGCGATCGGGGAGAAGGACCTTAGTCAGAGAGGTGACCAAGAACCCAATGGTCTCTCTGACAGAGCTCCACATTTCTCTGTGGAGAAAGGAGAACCTTCCAGAAGAACTATCTCTGCAGCACTACACCTATCATGGTTGTATGGTAGAGTGGCCAGAAGGAAGCCACTCCTCAGTAAAAGGCACAGGACAGCTTACCTGGAGTTTGCCAAAAGTCACCTGATGGACTCTCAACAAACAAACAAAATTCTCTGGTCTGATGACACAAAGATTGAACTTTTTTGCCTGAATGGTTTCCTCCAAGCTTGTAGCATCATACTAAAAAAGACTTTAGGCTGTAAATGGCTCCAAAGTTGCTTCAACAAAGTATTGAGCAAAGGCTATGAATACTTATGTACATTTTTATTTTTTATTTTTTTTTTTTATAAATTTGCTAATATTTCACACAAACTTCTTTATAAATGTAATCACTTTTGGAACAATGCTATAACGAAACAAAATGTGGAAAAAGTGAAGCACTGTGAATACTTTCCGGATGCACCGTAGAATGCTTTTCAAACATAAATTTATATTTATGTTTTCATGATCTGTAATGTTCTGTTACCTTATGAAGGATTTTTGTTGTTTTATTAATTTTCTTACATTAGATTTCTCTATATTGTGACAGGTGTACATTCATTTTGTGTCCTTTTTTATTTTATTTTGAAGTGGTAACTAGCTTGTATTATTCAGCCTTATGTCATTAATAAAAATAAAAAGTAAATTATAAAAATAAATAGGACAGTGGCCTTGTTTTCAGTCTGCTGCCTGGAAAGTGGAGTTTGGGGTGGTGCTGGAGCACTATTTAAAGAGGAACTGCAGTCTGAAGCTTCCCTCCAACCACTTTGTATACTCTTTTATATATAATGTGATTCTGTACTTGCCAAATATGCTGTAGAAATCTCCCTCCACTGAGTCTGGCTGCAGCCATTTTAACTGTGGCCAGCTGAAGCTGCTGCCTATTCACTTCCTAGATTTACACAGACACATACCTCCAGCTCTGCAGTTCTTATTGGCCCTCTTATGACTCACCCCCCTTCCTGGCAAACTCTCATGAGAGCAATAGAAAGCTGTGCATGATGTCTTAAGCCTAGGCTTTTTTCCTGACAAAGAACAGGAAGTGGGCTGTATAATGGAAAAAAAAAATGTTTTACTATCCAGTTAAAACAACAAGGGCAGAAGCTTTAATAGATGGAAAGATGGAAAAATGACTGAAGTTTTTCTTTAAGAAACAAAATGTAAGCTGTTTGAAAATTTAGCTTTTTTTTGCACTCCCAATGTTAACCACTTCTGGACTGTCCACCGTCGTTTTACGTTGGTACTTTGAAGGAGGATATCGGGGTTATGGCAGTATCTATCTGCCATAACCCCGGTATCCTCCTTTTCAGTGGGCGGTCCAGATTAAGATAAAAGTGGTCTCTGCGGCGGATTCGCCACCAGATGACTTTTATCGGCGACGGGAGGGGGATCCGGTGCCCTCCGCTGCTTACCGGAGCCGTCGGCAGCGGCGGAGGCAATCGCGTCTGTCCCCTTGCTGGGTATGGAGATGAGTCACTCCCACCCATCTCCATATCACTGCAGGGCGGAAGCGACGTTTATTGCATTTTAATGTAACTATGAGATCTGATATCTTTTTGACCCCAGATCTCATATTTAAGGGGTCCTGCCATGCTTTTTTCTATTACAAGGGATGTTTACGTTCCTTGTAATAGGAATAAAAGTGACACAATTTATTTATTTTTTAAACAGTGTAAAAATGTAAAGAAAAAAGGTAAAATAAATATGAAAAAAAAAAAATAACGCCAAGCTCGCGTGCAGAAGCGAATGCATACGTGACTAGCGCCTGCATATGAAAACGGTGTTAAAACCACACATGTGAGGTATCGCCGCGATCGGTAGAGCAAGAGCAATACTTCTAGCCATAGACCTTCTCTGTAACGCAAAACATGCAACCTGTAGAATTTTTTAAACTTCACCCATGGAGATTTTTAAGGGTAAAAGTTTGTCGCCATTCCACGAGCGGGTGCAATGTTGGGTATCAATTTACTTGGGCTAACTTTACTGTTGTCTTATTTTTTAATTTAAAAAAAAAATTATTTTTTCCAAAAAAAGCGCGCTTGTAAGACCACTGCGCAAATAGGGTGTGACAGAAAGTATTGCAACGACTGCCATTTTATTCTCTAGGGTGTTCGAAAAAAAATGTATAATGTTTGGGGGTTCTAAGTAATTTTCTAGCAAAAAAAAAAACTGTTTTTAACTTGTAAACTACAGATAAGAGGCTCGATCCTTAAGTGGTTAAAAAGAAGAACCTACAGTGAGCATATCTCTCTCTCTCTATCTCTAGCTCTCTATATCTCTATCTCTCGATCTCTATCTCTCTCATTTTCTCTCAGCATCCCTGGCCCTAGTAGTATTTTTCATTTTTGAATATGTCCAAATACAGTATTCATTTGAGTAAGGTTTAGATTGCAAAACAAATGCACTGATTTTAATGATGGATTATTAAAGAGATGTGACAATAAATGCCAGATTAGATTGATTAGAGGTGAGTACATTTAGAGCATATCTGTAACCGTATTAACACTCTGGTAGCATTTAAACTGTGTATTGCATTTAGCATATAAAAAAATTTGAAGCCATGATGCCCAACATACTTGCACTTATATTAACAGACATGCTTCCAGCTGTTCAGCGATGGCTGTCAAGGTCATATGTTCAGTATGTTTCTTCTGTCTCCTGAAGTAGTCTCAATGTTCAGATTCATTACTATCATAAACACCTGTCTTGTTTAGTGCTTCAGTTTGAAATTCAATTTAACTTTTTATATGTTGGTCTTTCTCCAGGTCACAGGAACTGCATGGGAGAGGAGACCCCCATTCATACATATCTGACATGAGCAAGGCATCTGATATTGAACTTACTGAGACAAAAAGACCTAGACTGGATCTTCTGCAGGAACCTCTAATGAGACACTCACAACTTCTCAGCCAGAGCCAACATTCAGCCAATGAGGAGATGAGCAAGGTAGTGAAGCTATAACAATAAAATGTTCTAAAAGCTGTATAAACATTCAAAAAGATACTGTCTAAGAGACTAATCAAAATTACTAACATTTTCTCCTAGTGGATCAGCCACAGTGTGTTTGCTTCCAAATTCAGCTGAAAGTGGGTTCATTGTTTGTCTACAAGTACCTTATGAGTACCCCTTGATGTCAGGTTAAATCCACATTGGAAGACTTCCCCTTACCTCTTGCCATGGTAACAACTCTAGGCTTCAATTGCCCCAGCATGGAAGTACCCCTAGACGTCAGGTTAAATCCACATTGGAAGACTTCCTCTTACCTCTTGTCATGGTAACAACTCTAGGCTTCAATTGCCCCAGCATGGAAGTACCCCTAGACGTCAGGTTAAATCCACATTGGAAGACTTCCTCTTACCTCTTGTCATGGTAACAACTCTAGGGTTCAATCGCCCCAGCATGGAAGTACCCCTAGACGTCAGGTTAAATCCTGCTGAAATGTCCAAATTGGAAGACTAATACCCCGTACACATGGTCGGATTTTCCGGCGGAAAATGTCCTATCGGACAATGTTGTCGGAAATTCCGACCGTGTGTAGGCTCCATCGGACTTTTTCCGTCGGATTTTCCGACGGACAAAGTTTTATCTCCTGCTCTCAAATTTTCCGACAACAAAGTCCGATCGGACTTTTTCCGATTCTGTGTAGCGAATTCCGACGGACAAAGTGCCACGCATGCTCAGATCAAATTACAAGACCAAAGCTATTGGCTACTAGCCTCTGCGTAGTTCCGTCGTACGCAATGAACGTCACCACGTTCAGAATGATCGGATTTTCCGACAACTTTGTCCGACCGTGTGTATGCAACACCAGTGTCGTACAAAATCCGTCGGAAAAAATCCGACAGATTTTGTGGTCGGAATTTCCGACCGTGGGTATGGGGCATCACCATTACCTCTTGTCCCGGCAACAACTCTAGGGTTCAATCTCCCCACCATGGGAACATATTGCAATAAAAACTTAACAAAGGGTCTCACTCGTCTCCACTCTACCCAAAACTATAATAAAATGTGCATCCTAGGACTTTACAGGATCTGATCTTAAAGCCTGGTACCATGCAAGCTGATTTTTTTTTTTGTCATGTCTTGCTCCCCTCTGTTAATCTTTGATTCATATTGTAAGTCCTTTCTGTACTGGGCACACCTAGGGCTGTTTTATCTCACTTTTATTGACAAAGGTGAGTCCAAGTGACCATTGTTTATACAGGGTTACGAGAATGGTGCCATTTATGATTTTCTCTGTTATCATTCCATTCCGTTCAGGGGAAACACAATCTGTTTCCATTTATAAAGTGTTTTTCTTTTCTCCACTGAGGATGGTACGGAGATAGTTGGAATGCTGTGCAGGTTGTGCTTTGGGATAAGGACTTGAGGTAAACCAGCTGGCCTTCCTTTCTGTGTTTCATTTGGATAGTGGCCACAAGGGAGGAAGGGCAGCAAGCTATTTTTTTTTTATATGTTATTAACCCAGGTACTGCTGATACAGCTTGGTTTGTTTTTAGGACCTGAATGGATATATGCAAAGGAACAGATCATACAGTATGCCTGAGATGTGGCCAGAAAGGGTGTTGTTTGCTATGTCTGATAACACCTATTTTTAAGTCAGTAGCTCAAATTGTTGTAGACTGTCCCTAAACCATTAATTGTGGGGAGTTGTACTCTAGATGATTCATCTCCATTGTAAAGAAGGTTAAAAATGTTCCCATTAAAAAATCATAAACATTATGTGGTTGAATTCTATACTATTTGCATTGTAATCTTACATCATTTTAGCTGTATGGTTCAGATTCTACATCAGTATGACCACAAAAACTCTCCAGTTTGTGGAACAAGAATGAGATTTTCTGATATATACAGTATGTATTTACATGAAATGTAAAGAAAAGTGTGAATAATCGAAAAGTTTGTAGGTTATGAGCAAATGTGTTCTTATGTACACAGTGGCCATCCATTCTTTAAAAAAACTGCTGTAAGGAAATAGTTAACCTAAGTGAAATATTACTAGAAATAATTAAATAGAACTCTACAGTAACGCACCACAAAACAAAAATCAAAAAATCTTTTTACAAAAAAAGATGAATAAATTAGTCCATCCAAAATAGAATGTATAAAGTCCACAAAAGGTGTGATAAAATAGTGTCACACTTCTTCTGCACCGCATATCCACCACTACAGTGCTTGTGCAGATTCCACTCCCTTAACCATAACACTCACTAGATAGTGTTGCCATTCATTCTCATGATTTGCAAACAGCGCTTACAGTGACTTGAAAAAGTATTCACACCCCTTTTAAATTTTCAAAATTTTGTCATGTTGCAACCAAAAACATAAATGTATTTTATTGGGATTTTATGTGACAGACGAGCATAAAGTGGCACATAATTGTGAAGTGAAAGGAAAATGATAAAGGTTTTTTTAAAACCACCTTTCACTGTAATTACAGCTGCAAGTCTTTTTGGGTATGTGAAAATGCACATCTAGAGAGTGACGTTTTTGCCCATTCTTCTTTGCAAAATAGCTCAATCGCTGTCAGATTGGATGGAGAGTGTCTGTGAACAACAATTTTCAAGTCTTGCCACAGATTCTCAATTGGATTTAGGTCTGGACTTTGACTGGGCGATTCTAACACATGAATATTCTTTGATCTAAACCATTCCATTGTAGCATTAAAGTTTTTGGTTGTAACATGACAAAATTTGGAAAATTTCAAGGGCTATGACTACTTTTTCAAGGCGCTGTATATGTTAATATAAAAAGCACCTTGGAATTCCATTCACTCGCATGTATAGCCACAGGTAGAGGAAATAGAAAATACACCTCTAATAGTGTAAAACCTTAAGGTACCTGCTTTTATTTTAAAGAATTGCACTTACATTTACAATAAAATAAACAAGTCCATATTGAAATCACTGTCGGGTATCACAGTTCAGTGGTCTCACCCTCACGTATCAGAGTGGTCATTATCACTTCCTGACTCAATGTCCTGACATCACTTCTGGTTGCCGTGTAGCCACGTCCGATGCATTTCGTCACTTCCAACTTTGTCATAGGGGGTTGCTGCTCGGCAAAGGGAAATTGTTAGTGTTGAACACAAAAATCGGAATATTTATTTTGTAATGTATAGAAAATTATTTCTAGCTTTATTTTGATTGTGCAGCACCTCTGCTTTATAGTATTTATCTGAAAGGCACAGATGGTCATGTTGGACAATCAGTGTGAATGGAAACTACAGGCAGTCCCCGGGTTACAAACAAGATAGGGACTGTAGGTTTGCTCTTAAGTTGAATCTGTTTGTAAGTCGGAACGGGTACATGTTTAAGTGTAGCTCCAGCCAAAAAAACTATTTTTACGTTTTTTTGGATAGCATAGATAAGGGTTATCACCCATGTACCATTTGTTTTGCTGTCTCTGCCCCTGTTCAAAAGATTTCATCTCACTTTCTGTCCCAATGACAGTTGGCTTTTGAAAATTTTGGGTAGTTGTGGAAACGAGCCTTGGTGATAAAGCATCAGTGGAGGTACCTTTTTCCCATAATAGCTCTTACAGAAGTGAATTTCCCTTCCTAGGGGTAGATTTCTCTCACTTCTTGTTGTCTCCTTCCGCTTGTAAGTAGGAGTCGTCTGTAAGTTGGATGTTTGTAACTAGGGAAGCGCCTGTAGTGTGAGAATCCCCTATTTAAACTAAACAGCATGGATGGAGGCATCTTCACTGCTGGCTATTGTATTCAGTCAGCTGCTGACATATGCAGCCGACAGAATACCCGTATCTAAAAAGGTCTGCGCTGTGATAAAGGTGTCTGCTAGCAGAAAGGTTGACATGCAAAAACCCCTATGGAACCATAAAGACAATCAATCACCTGTGGTGCCACACAGCCAGAGTGCAACAATTGATCACAAAGTGCAACAATTAGTCACATTTCTATATAAAGTGCAAAAATCAACGCAAGTATAAATACGTCAATCCTAAAGCGCAGTATGATATCACAATAAAAATAAAGTGTTATATATATATATAAGTGCATAAATTGCAAAAAGTCCTGTATAGATCCAAAAACATATGTATTCGGATTCCTTAAAGCGACTCAGATTGTTGCCAGACTCTTCCCAGTGTAAAGAAGGACCAGCTACCACCTTGTGAAATTAACACTTACCAGAAAATGTGCTACAAAATCTGTAGCAAGCTTAGCATTTCATCCTAAGTAGGTGTCATCCAGGGTAGCCTATGCATCCATCCACAGTGCTCTCCCCTCCAGTTCCCAGCACCAGTTCAAGCTGCAGCAAATCAAGCTCACACCGGAGCCAGCAAAGATGGTAATAATGTAGTATTTATTACACCATGAGGATCACATACATAGCACGCCAAACAAACAGACCGATATATCAATGCAAAAACTGCTGTAACTCACATAGAAAGCCGCTGCTCACCTATAACATGCAGCGGCGTGACGTCTCTGCCCCAACACGTGTTTCAGCCGAAAAGGTCCCCTGTGTGGCACTGCAGGTGATTATCTTTATAACAAAATACCTGTGACTGCATCTGATTGGCTGGGTATATTCAATGTTCCGCCGCCATCACCTGGCTTGTTTGAATTTTCATTTGAAGTTTGTGAAACTGGGTGTTGCCAGCAGGGTCATTTAGAGCTTGAGTATTGTCTGATTTAGCAGTAATCAATGTAAATTCATAGTGTTTGTAGCCTTTTTTTAATTTTATTTTTTATGGATCCTGCTCCTTTAAAGTATGAACAACAGCACAGTGCTTGTGCTGTGTCATTTGGCCCCCTGTAGCATATAAAATACCTGGTTGATCCTGCCTGGTTCTGCCCTCCCCCCTGTAAACTGACCATGGTTTACCATGGCTTCTGAGCCCTGACACCGTGGTCAGTTTACGTGCATCTGTCATCTGCAGCTTTCCTCTGTCCTACTCCCCCCCTTCCATCCCTGCCTGTCAGCTCCAACTGCTGCTATCATATCTGAGTCTTCTTTCTACAATCCCCTCACATTAAATAATGTGCCCCAGTGTATGTGTTTTTCGTTAAAAATAACCTGCTGTATACCTTTTTCATTGCGCCGCTCATCGCTCACGTGACCGCCCACCTCTCTTTTCCTTTCCTCTTCCTGGCTGATATCAGTGGGGGATTCTCAGGCCCACCCGCTGGAGCTGTCAGATTGAGAGAGGGGAGAGAGGCGGCCGGTCACGTGAGCAGCTCTGTAAAATAAGGTATACAGTGGCTTATTTAAAAAAAAAAAATAAAAAAAAATAAAACGCATACACTGGGGCACATTATTTAATGTAACCGAGGGGATTGTAGAAAAAAAGACTCAATGGCTTAACAACCACTTTAAGCTATGTATGGCTAGCATTACGCCCATGGGAACAGTTAACCCGTGATGAACCTTACTGTTATCAAATGCCACGTATACACAAAACTGCTTTTCTCTGCAATATTTCAGGCTTAACAAGTGTATATCTTATGTTGCAAAGCTCTGCTTAAACTGTTGGCGCTATATAAATCCTGTATAATAATAATAATGATATCTGCAGGGAATTTGGGTGTGTAAAGAGGAAACCCAGTTTCAGAGCGAAGGCCCTTGTGGCTATGCTTTAGCTGCTCTGTTACTTTTTCTGTTCTAAATAGAGCAGAGAAGACACTTCTATATGAGGATCAGCTGCGTGTTGAAGGGTTAATTTACGGAATAAAATCATAAGAAATGCCTGTTTTAAATGTGATTAAATATTTCACCTGTTTATACAGTAATCACTTTGCTATATTAAACTCTGCTTTAAAATAGAGTTTGGGAAATAAAATCCTTGCTGCGGTGGCACAGCTAGGAACTAGATTGGTGTCTTGTGGTCTACTTGGAGTTTGTCCAGCATTGTCCCTGCTTGATGCATTTCAGTACAGCTCTGTTATGGGAACACTAATCTGTTGCTGGGATTAACATCTCAGAGTTTCCAGTGGGCCGGGCCTCCCCCGTTATTCATGAAACTGGCTGCGACTTGTATTGACCTTGGCACAGATCCCAGTTGGCTAGGAGGTAAAATGGCACTAGCATAATCCTTAGATGCAAAGCATGGGAGGGGGAGGCTGAGCACTGACCCTCTCTAGAGCTCAAACCCTCAGGATGTGTAGGAGTGGATTCAGTGTTCAAGCAGTCCATCAACAAAACCTGGAAATAACGCCTGGCGAGCCATGTCTATTTCAATTTCTGGATAATGAGAAGCACTGGAAAACAAATAGATGCTTTTACTGGCAGCTGGCTGGCTGTTGTCTTCCAGGAATATCAGCCGTCAGATGCAGCAGTGCTAGCAGTTTTTACCTGCCTTTTATTTGCTCATCATTTGGCTGTTTCGCTGCCACAAGAAGCTGGCAGACATGCAACCCCATCAGATATTAATGAATACGTTCCAGCATGTTGTATTGACTAGCAGTAATGCTTGTTTATTATACAGAAATCAGGAAATATATTTAATTGTTGCTGCTGCATATATCTGCTCATTTGCTTAAGTGAAGACACATACATTATTTTTTTAAGATATTCCTAAATAATTCTGTTCTTGCATAGTGTGAGCAAATAACGGTAATTTACTGGATCCGTTTCTTGTTTCTTTTTTTTTTATGGAAATTTTCCAGTTTGCACTTTACATTTCAAAATGCATACAATTTTCAATTAACTTGCAAGCGCATTTTTAATGTACGAGTTTTAGCCGGCTTTTAGATGGCTTTCCATTGATCTCAGATATGTTTGTTTTAACCGTTCTGAAAGCAGTAATTTTGAACAGTGCACGGGGGGTTAAGGATGAGGTGTTATTGATCATTCTGAGAATAGTTTTCTGAGAGACACAAAGGTCCCAGAAGACAGCAGGGACCATTCAGAGAGTGCAGCGCGACTCACGCATGCGCAGTAGGAAACAGGCTTCACTTCCTGTTTCCCTTTAGTAAGGATGTCGGCGCCTGCACCCAGAGCCGAGCGACACGTCGGCTTCGGATTAGGACATTGCGGACTCCCTGGGCAGTAAGTGTCCTTATAGTAAAAATCAGCAGCTGCAGTATTTGTAGCTGCTTATTTTTCATTTTTATTTAAGTAAAAAAAAGTAAAAGTAAAAAAATCTAAATTCTGTCAATGTACAGGGGTTGGACAAAATTATGGAAACAATTATGGTAAAAGAACAAAATCGTTACCTAATATGGTGTTGGCCCGCCTTTGGCATCCAAGACGGCCTGAATTCTCCTGGGAATTAACAAATATAAGTGTTGGATGTTGGATAATGGAATCTGATACCACTCTTCATGCAAAAATCCAGGTCACAATCCTGTGCAAGGCTTTTTTTGTCTCTTTCTATCAGTTGACCATGTCATCCGCAACTGTTTTCCTGGAAGCTGTATATTTATTTATTATTATTTATTACAGGATTTATATAGCGCCAACAGTTTACACAGCACTTTACAATATAAAAGGGAGACAATACAGTTATAATACAATAAAATACAGGAGGATTAAGAGGGCCCTGCTCAGAAGAGCTTACAATCTAATAGGGTGGGGGAGGTGGTACAAAAAGGTTGTAACTGTGGGAATGAGCTGATGGAAGTGGTAAAAGATTAGTTGGAGACGTGATAGGCTTCCCTGAAGAGATGAGTTTTCAGGGATCGCCTGAAGGTGGCTAGAGTAGGGGATAGCCGGACAGGTTGAGGCAGCGAGTTCCAGAGGATGGGAGAGGCTCTGGCGAAATCCTGGAGACAAGCATGGGAGGAGGAAATGAGAGAGCTTGACAGGAGGAGGTCTTGAGAAGAGCGGAGAGGACGGTTTGGGATATGTTTGGAGACAAGATTGGTTATGTAGCTCGGGGCAGAGTTGTGCATGGCTTTGTAGGTTGTGGTTAGTATTTTGAATTTAATTTGCTGGGTGATTGGGAGCCAGTGTAGGGATTGGAGGAGAGGGTTGGCAGACACTGAACGGTTGGTAAGGTGGATAAGTCTGGCAGCAGCATTCATGATAGACTGAAGAGGGGATAGCCTATGGCGAGGCAGGCCAATGAGAATTGAGTTGCAATAGTCAAGGCGAGAGATAACGAGGGAGTGAATGAGGAGCTTGGTGGTTTCATTTGTCAAAAAGGGGCGAATTTTAGAGATGTTACGGAGGTGAAGTCTACAAACTTTAAATGCTGTCATAACCTTTGATACTGTACCTCGCAACACCGCAAATGAGCAACTTCAGCCACAAAGGCACCAGCTAAAGGGGCGACAACAATTTGCCCTCTTTGAAACTCAGTAAGCTCTGACGTGACTCCATATGTGATTAGCAGCGCACGCAGTGAATGACGAAAGTCAGGCTTCTCTCCTGTTAGCTAGGTGTCACATCACACAGCAGAAGCAAAAGAATGTTACATCACTTCTGCCTTCGAAGCAAAACGTGATCACTTTCACCCCTGCAAATGATGTTTTTCAATATTTTTGCACAACCCCTTATATTAAAACAAAAGGACTGCTGGGTGAACCTCTTCCTACCTCCTGAGCCTCCCTATTAATCAGTAGAGCCATTCAATCACAGTAAAGTACCAGCAGGGAGGCTCAAGAGGTTGGAGGGGCAGGGCATACTTGACTTCTAAAAAAAGAAGTCAAGATTTCCATTTAACCTCTTGACGTCCGCGATATAGCCGAATGATGGCCACAGCCAGACCTGAATTTCCGGGAGGCCGTCATATGACGGCCTCCCCTGTGCACTCTCCCTGTGTGTGCTGTGATCACCGAGTCTCGGGTGATCATCGATCCGAGTAAGCGTCCGGTCCAATGACAGCTGATCACATGATCAAAACAAAAGCTCTGTGATAGCTTTTTTTATCCTCACGCTGTCAGTGTGAGGAGAAAAAAAAGCTGACAACCGTTTCATCTGCAAGGGACATCGATCTGGAAGAGGCAATTATGCCTCATCTGTGCCACCTGACAATGCCCACAAGTGACACCTATCAATGCCCACAAATGCCACCTATCAATGCCCACCAGTGGTGCCAATCAGTGCCACCTAGCAGTGCTGCCTATCAGTGTAACCGATCAGTGCCCATTATTGCCACCCACCAGTGTCCATCACTGCCACCCACCAGTGCCCATCACTGCCACCTATCAGTGCCCATCAGTGCCACCTCATCAGCGTACATCAATGAAGGAGAAAAAATACCTGTTTTCAAATTTTATAGCAAAATATAATTTTTTTTTTAAATTTAGTCTATTTTACATTTTTTTTTAACAAAAAATAAAAACCGCATACCACCAAAAGAAATCTCTATTTGTGGGAACAAAATGATTGGGTACAGTGTTGTATGACCGCGCACTTGTCATTCAAAGTGCATCAGCCCTGAAAGCTGAAAATTGGTCTGGACAGGTCTAGACTGCTCCTATCTCTGGATACACTAATTAGTTTGACATGCAATATTCACTTTTGATAACCTCTGCTTATGGATTGTTTTATTTATATATATATATATATATATATATATATATACGGTATATATACATCATTTGCTGAATTTGACTTATCTAAACTTGTGCTGGGGTTACTTTAATTAAAAATTAAACATTTAAAATGTGAAGTGAGCTTTACTGTGCTTAACCTGAACTTTAATTCAATTCAATCTGAGATCTGTGATCACTCAGTTTGTGTGTTTTTCTAAAATCTCAAACCATACAGGTATCTTAATTGGCTTTTTTTTTATACCTTGGATGGCCCTAGAGATGCTATTTGTGTGACTGGTAGTCTCGATGGGAGCAGGCATCAGTATTCTCTGTACAATTTTGCACTGATTATCTTTGCATCGCCTGGCTCTTGAATTGCTCAGTCATGTGAGTAAGTAACACACTTGCTGCACCGTGCCCGTGTATAATTCCTTCTTGCCCTTTCTCAGTGCTCTAATTTGCACTCCCTGTAGCCAGTTCTATGGCAGTACTTCCCATGTGCTGAGCTTCATGAGTTTCACCAACTGTTCTTGTGCAGCAAGACAAGTACTTTGAGCTCAGCTTGTGACACACTGGGGTTGATTTACTAAAGGCAAATCCACTTTGCACTTGGAAATGCACTTGATAGTGCAGTCGCTGTAGATCTGAGGGGAAGATCTGAAATGAGGGAAGCTCTGCTGATTTTATCATCCAATCATGTGCAAGCAAAAATGCATTTTTTTTCCCCTTGCATGTCCCCCTCAGATCTACAGCGACTGCACTGCCATGTGCACTTGTAGTGCAAAGTGGATTTTCCTTTTAGTAAATAAACCCCACTGTTAGACACTCCTTAACAGAGGACCGCAGTGAAACCTTAACAGAGGTTCTTTCTAACCCTTTCCAAATCTATCCAAAACTAAACAAAAGTTTTGGTTTTAGATAAACTTTAAAATATTTCAAAAAGTTGACATAGATTGGGGACCACTGTATATAAATATTGAAATACTTACGATAATGATTGAAAAACATGACAGTCTATTTGCTCCACGAACATTGCTTGGGTTGCAGTTTATCCAGGACACCTCATTTCACCAGGAAAGTAAAAATGTGCATATGCACAGAATGTAAGCTTGTGTACATAGCAGCACCAGTACCCTTTGCATTGTGTAGTTATAGGCATTTTCAGTCCCCTGACATAGAAATGAAAGTGATTGTAAACCTATGCTTTCTTTTTTTCTTTAAACACCAAACATGTTAAACGTACTTGCTCTGTGTAATGGTTTTGCACAGAGCAGCCCCAATCCTCTTCTCTGGTCCCCCGCTGGCACTCTTGGCTCCTCCTCTTCTCGGTGTGTCACCATAGGAAGCCGCTTCCTATTGTGGCCCACTTGCAGATTCAGTACCAAGCCATGCTGTCTGCATCCATTGACACAGACAGTGTGGCTTGACCATAGCCTAGCTGTGAGCCAGATCAAATCTTGTAGCGGGCTAGACGTGGTCCCCAGACCGCAGTTTGGAGCCCCCTCCGCTATAGAGAGAGTTCCTGGATAGTGAACTGTTTTGTTAGAGCGCTGTTCATTTACAATTTGTTTATTAGCATTTGAGTGCATCGCATAGTCCCTCAATATGTCTTCCCACGAAATAGCTCCCTGCTGATGTCTGGATGTGCCTGCAAATAATGAAAACCCAGATAAAGTGTATTCACTATAGGCCTCATTTAGAAAAATAACTGTTCTGTATTGTCAGTTACTAATCAGATTTAAACCCACAAAGGAAACTGACAGTTTGGCTCAGGGGAATGAATACCTCTGGTTTTGTGAGAATTATGAAAACTGGTACACAGAAAAATATAGCAAACTAGGGGTTTTTGCACATCGAAACCAATTCCATCCCAGTTAAATTTTTCAACAGTATCTACTTTTTTAGGTGGAGAAAAAGCTTCAATTATCCTTCAGTTTTCCTAGGTTAGTGCGTATGTGGCAAGTGTGCAAATAGTAACAATCCCCCAGGAAATCAGACCTACTGAGCCATTATCTTGTATAGAGTGTACTCTCAATAATTGGTGATGGCACTAAAGATTGGCAGCTGTTATAGCATCATTACTCTTCTATGCCAGGCCTCACTATAGACTGCCCCATCATATGAAGTCAGCAGCTGTTGTTATATTGCGTACAACAAACACCGAAATTGAGCTGCAACCGCTATAACATTATTAAAGTGTAACTCCACTTTTGTTGAGAATTCGCCCCTGGGTGATCTATGTACATTGCAAGGATTATATCTTTGTTGCAGATTCCTACCTTTTGTTATTCTGAAGAAATCCCTGTTTGTTCCTCTGTACTGGGTGGGTCTAATGGGAGTGGTTTCATAATAAACCGTCAGCTGCAGCGCTCTAATGAGGAAATCTGCTGGCCTGCATCCCTTTTAGACATGATCCTATTGGAAGTATTTCCCCAAAAATAAATAGCAAATAAAGAAAAAATAATATAGCATGTACAATTGCGATACAAGTCATATTGTAATTGAATGTTATTAAAAATGACCTTTCCTTTTCAATCTGCAGACTATGTAATTTTTTATAAATGCAATGCAATATGGTTACATGGAGTTGTAAAACATCATTTCCTGCTTGTGTGATTGGCTTACAAATTTTCCCAGAAGTCTGCCTAAGAGCCCTTTCACACTGAAAGAGCCTGGGCATTGGCGGTAAAGCGGCGCTATTTTTAAAGCTGCTTTACCGTTGTTTTAGCTGTGCTATTCGGCCGCTAGCGGTGCGGTTTTAACCCCCGATAGTGGCCGAAAAAGGGTTAAAACCACCCACAAAACACCGTTGCAGCAGCGGTTTGCCAGACATTTTTGTTGCAGGGGATGCCAGAAATGATGTTTCTGGGGAGTGGTCAGTACCCATTCTGTGTACAGAATAACTCCATGTAACCATATTGCATTGCATTTATAAAAAATTACAGCGGCTGCAGATTGAAAAGGAAAGGTAATTTTTAATAACATTCAATTACAATATGACTTGTATCGCAATTGTACACGCTATATTATTTTTTCTTTATTTGCTATTTTTTCCCCCCTCAAAAGTGGAGTTACCCTTTAAACAAACTGAATAGCATTGGCCCAAGGACAGAACCCTGGGGCACAGGGTGATCAAAGCTAAAA
The DNA here is from genome assembly GCA_028564925.1 of Lithobates sylvaticus. Lineage (NCBI taxonomy): Eukaryota > Metazoa > Chordata > Amphibia > Anura > Ranidae > Lithobates > Lithobates sylvaticus. Next base: position 202,174,037 of record CM053026.1, on the reverse strand, counting down.
ATAGCCACTGATTACTGTAGAAATGTCACTGGCAGGGAAGGGGTTAAACACTAGGGGCCGATCAAGGGGTTAAGTGTGTTCCCTCAGTGTTTTCTAACTGTAGGGGGGATAGGATCACTAGGACATGACAGAGATCACTGCTCCTGATTAGGGCTGAAACAACTAATCGATTAATCGACAACTAATCGATTACTATTTTCATAATCGATTAATCGGCCAGTAACATAATGGGGTTTAAAAAAACTAAAATGAGCCCTTTATAGTACAAAAAGAGCAAATAATTGACACTGTAAATATTACTTTCACAGTAAAAAAAAAAAATGAACCCCTACAGTAGTGATTATCTGCTTTTTTTTTTTGTACTAGAAAGGGCTAATTTTTAGTTTTTTTAACCCCCCCATCTTGTTACTAAACGTCTCAGGCCTGGTTCACACTTATGTGTTTTTTGGTGCTTTTTGCACAAACGCACTACAGTTCATTTACATGGTTTCCTATGGGACACGTTCACATCTATGCTTTTTTTCAGCCGCTGCTGTTTGGAAAAGGTCAGGGACTTTTTTTTTAACGCAAAACGGTGCTTTTTTGGTTAAATACACTTCAATGGAGAAGCTGCAGAAAAGCATGTAATGCTTTTTTGCAGCAATTTGTGTTTTTTAATCTGCCCAACAACTAATTGGCCAAAAAAAGTATATCTCTTCTGTCTGTTATTCTCAGAGTGGATTAAATATTTTGCTCCCTAACCATATAGTTGGTTATTTAGATTTACCACTGCATATAGATATTTAAGAGTAAATTGCCCTTTTTTTTAAAACTGTACATATTAACTAAATTATACACCACACTTTTTTTTTTAAGGTTATTAACCGATTAATCGATTATTCAAAATAATAATCGGCCAACTAATCGATTATGAAAATAATCGTTAGTTGCAGCCCTACTCCTGATGACAGGGAGCAGTAGATCCCTGTCATGTCACTAGGCAGAACAGGGAAATGCCTTGTTTACATAGGCATCGCCCTGTTCTGCCTCTCCTTGCCACGATCGCGGGCCACCGGTGGGTGATGTTGCCCACCCATACCATTCTGCCCACGTACATTGTAGTGCAGTGGTTGGGAAGTGGTAAAAGTGTTACTAAGCCCAGGACCCTGCAATGCAATTATTTTAGTAAATACCGTGCCTTGCAAAAGTATTCACCCCCCTTAGCTTTTTACCTATTTTGTTACATTACAGCCTTTAGTTCAATGTTTTTTTAAAATCTGAAATTTTATGTGATGGATCAGAACACAATAGTCTAAGTTGGTGAAGTAAAATTTGAAAAATATATACATAAAACAATTTTTCAGAAATAAAAAACTGATAATTGGCATATGCGTATGTATTCACCCCCTTTTTTATATAGCCCATAAAAAGCTCTGGTGCAACCAATTACCTTCAGAAGTCACATAATTAGTGAAATGATGTCCACCTGTGTGCAATCTAAGTGTCACATGATCTGTCATTACATATACACACACCTGAAAGGCCCCAAAGGCTGGAACACCTAATCAAGAGGCACCACTAACCAAACACTGCAATGAAGACCAAGGAACTCTTCCAAACGAGTAGGGGACAATGTTGTTAAGTACAGGGTTAGGTTATAAAAAAAAAATATCCAAATCTTTGATGATCCCTAGGAGCACCATCAAATCTATCATCTATACCAAATGGAAAGAACAGGGCACAACAGCAAACCTGCCAAGAGACGGCTGCACACCAAAACTTTCGGACTGGGCAAGGAGGGCATTAATCAGAAATTTAACCCTGGAGTAGCTGCAGAGTTCCACAGCAGAGACTGGAGTATCTGTACATAGGATGACAATAAGCCATACGCTCCATAGTGTTGGACTTTATGGCAGAGTGGCCAGAAGAAAGCCATTACTTTCAGCAAAAACCAAATGGCACGTGTTGAGTTTGCGAAAAGGCATGTGGGAGACTCCCAAAATGTATGGATGAAGGTACTCTGGTCTGATGAGACTAAAATTTAACTTTTTGGCCATTAAAGAAAACGCTATGTCTGGCGCAAACCCAACACATCACATCACCAAAAGAACACCATCCCCACAGTGAAACACGGTGGTGGCAGCATCGTGCAGTGGGGATGTTTTTCAGCAGTCGGGCTGGGAAACTGGTCAGAGTTGAGGGAAAGATGGATGGTGCTAAATACAGGGGTATTCTTGAGCAAGACCTGTACCACTCTGATTTGAGGCTAGGATGGAGGTTCACCTTCCAGCAGGACAATGACCCCAAACACACTGCTAAAGCAACACTTAAGTGGTTTAAGGGGAAACATGTAAATGTGTTGGAATGGCCTAGTCAAAGCCCAGACCTCAATCCAATAGAAAATCTGTTGTCAGACTTAAATATTGCTGTTCACAAGAGCAAACCATCCAACTTGAAGGAGCTTGAGCAGTTTTGCAAGGAGGAATGGGCAAAAATACCAGTGGTAAGATGTGGCAAGCGCAGAGACTTATCTAAAGCAACTTGGAGCTGTGATAACCGCAAAAGATGGCTCTACAAAGTATTGACTTTAGGGGGGTGAATAGTTATGCACATTGACTTTTCCTGTTATTTTGTCCTATTTGTTGTTTGCTTCACAATAAAAAAAAAAAAAAAACATCTTCAAAGTTGTGGACATGTTCTGTAAATGAAATGATGCAAATCCTCAAACAATCCATGTTAATTCCAGGTTGTGAGGAAACAAAACACGAAAAATGCCAAGGGGGGTGAATACTTTTGCAAGGCACTGCATGTTCTTTGTCAGGTCTGGACCCTCATGTAAACCTCTCCAGTCCACACAGCAGAAAGTCTTGTTTAACATCTAGGCACATACTGTACAGACACATACAGTTCCATCTCATAGGTGCAAGCATTTGACTATCAAGTGATGACACTTTTACACCTAAAGTTTCTCAGTATGACTTGCTAGTATCATCCATGCACAGTCAAAGGCAATAGTTATTGTATGTTTGTAATTATTTGGTTTTGTTTAGTCATTTGGTTTACAGCAATAAATGCGGGGAGTCACACCCCCAATTCTAGTAAATCTTCCAGTGGGTGACTATGACTAAAAGGCGCTGATTATTTTTCTTCTTATTGTGTAGCGAGTTCTGATTGATTGCATATTACATGCCTAGTGTGTAGTGTAACACTTGTTTGCCCATGATTCTCAAATTGCTACATAGTAACTACTATATATTGTACATTGTATAGTATATTAGCCCTCATAATTTCCACTTGCCTGCTTGCATTAGGTGAGTGGAAATAAGCTGAGGGCATGTGTGGGGCCGCTTATGTGGGGGTGGGGGGTTGGGCTTAACGGGAGCTTAATCTCCTCCCAGCCTCCACCCCCTGTCATTCTCTTAGCAGGGCCTGGCATACAGCGGGAGTCAGCAAATAACTAGATGAAGTGGGGCAGGGAGGGGGATTGGGCGGGAGCTTCCAAAGTTTACTTTTCCTCTTTACAAGCTGGTGATTGGTTGCTCAGACCACCTAGCAACCAATCACGACTTTTTGATAGGAAAAGTTAACATTGGCAGCTCCCACTGCCCTGTCCAACGTTGTGCTCCCCTGAAAGTCTCTGCATTCTAAATCAGTGAAATTTTGAGCCCTGCAGTATACGGTTATTTATTTTTTATGTCCTTTTCCTGTTGCCCCCTTATTCACATACCATGTAGTCCACATCTCTGGGTATATATTATATGTACATGAACAAGAGACTGTCCATATGTTAAAGGGTTCTCATTACACTGAGATGGAATGTTTCCTCTTTATAGGCGTCATAACAGGAAATGTTTGTATGAGTGAGCTGGGTCTTCATATTTATACAATTACTTTTACACATGTCCTATGCTTCATAGGTCAGGCATGGGAAAGACAATAGTGCTGTTTTTTTTTGTCTGTAAATGGTTCCTATTCTCATAAAACTGAACGTACTACAGATGTCTCCAAAAAGTCTGTTTTGTGAACAATGAAACACTCACTACTTACACTTTGGCTACATGTAGAAATTATGGACATGTGTTTCAGGGGTATGCCTACTGCCCGCTAGGATTTCTGCTTGTAGAAATGTAGATATATTACAGCAAAGCCATTTGCTCCACCAGGAGACAGTAGGTAGCAGCAGTAGCTGCAAGTAAAGATTTTGTGTCCAAAATGCATCAGCAAACTTTATCACCCGTTTGCTAAAATTGTAACTAAAAGGCTGTTTTGGGCTTTGGATGCATTTCTGCTGTCTGTCTACTAGTTATGGAGCACTGGCGGAGAGATGGTTTGAGTGGAGGAACATTGCAATATTATTCCAGTTTTCTACATTAGCGTTGACCCCTAGCTAAAAAGAGATGGGGCTTGACTGGACAGAGAGGGGAACAGGAACTTTGCACATGCATATCTCACTCTAGCAGAGGTTTTCTCAACCTGTTAACCCTGGAGGAACCCTTGCACTTTTTTTCAGACCTCTGAGAACCTCTAGCATAATGTTTTATTCTACAGCTCCCCTAACATTAGTGTGGTTATTCAGTTTAGTGGATTAATGTCCTTACAGGATGTCTCCAATTTACAAGCCAACCTCAATGCTCTGTCTAATTGGGCAATTAAGTGGCAAATGAGGTTTAATGTTGATAACTGTAAAGTTATGCACTTGGGGGGGGGGGGGGGGCTAAGAATATGCATGCATCATACATACTAGGGGGAGTACAACTGGGGAATCCATAGTGGAGAAAGATCTGGGGGTTTGATAGATCATAAGCTCAATAATAGTATGCAATGCCAAGCTGCGGTTTCCAAAGCGAGCAAAGTCCTTTCTTGTATTAAGAGGTATGGACTCCAGGGGGATATCATATCCCTGTACATTTTATTAGTAAGACCCTTATCTGGAATATGCAGTTCAATTTTGGGCACCAGTTCTCAAAAAGGATATTGGGGACCTGGAGAAAGTGCAGAGAAGGTCAACCAAACTGATAAGAGGCATGGAGGAGCTCAGCTATGAGGAAAGATTAGAGAAGTGTTTCTCAACTTCAGTCCCTAAGGCGTCACAACGGGTCATGTTTTCAGGATTTCCCACAGATGAAATGGCTGTGGTAATTACTAAGGCATTGAAACTGATCAAATCACCTGTACAAAATAATGGAAAGCCTGGAAACATGACCTGTTTGGGCGCCTTGAGGACTGGAGTTGAGAAACACTGGATTAGAGGAACTGAATTAAATTTTCTCTTGAGTAGAGGACATTAAGGGGGGATATGATCAACATGTACAAATACATAAGTGGTCAATATAGTGAAATTGGTGTTGGGCTATTCACTTTAAGGTCATCACAGGGGACAAGGGGGTACTCTTTACATCTAGAAGAAAAAAAAATGAATCTCCAAAAATGGAAAGGTTTCTTCACAGTAAGACCCCTTTCACACCAAGGGCGTTTTGCAGGCGCTATAGTGTTAGAAATAGCGCCTGCAATCCGCCCTAAAACAGCTGCACAATTGTCTCCAGTGAGAAAGCCTGAGGGATTTCACACTGGAGCGGTGCGCTGGCAGGATGTCAGGAAAAGTCCTGCCAGCAGCTTCTTTGGAGCAGTGAAGGAGCGATGTGTTTACCACCGCTGCTCCCCATTGAAAGCAATGGGGCAGCGCTGTAATACCGCCGGCAAAACGCTGCTATTGCGGTGTATTGCGGGCGGTTTTAACCCTTTCTTGGCCGCTAGCGGGGGTAAAATCACCCCGCTAGCAGCCGAAATGTGCCCCAAATCCGAAATTACCGCCGACGCTATAGACGGCTTGGTGTGAAAGCCGTCTAAGAGCTGTGAAAATGTGGAATAGACTCCCTCCAGAGGTGGTTCTGGCAAGCTCAGTATATTGCTTTAAAAAAGGCCTGGATTCTTTCCTAAATGTTCATAATATAACTGTACTATTATTTATAGGTAAAGTTGATCCTGGGAAAATCCGATTGCCTCTCAGGGGATCGGGAAGGAATTTTTTCCCCTGCTGTAGCAAATGAGACCATGCTTTGCTGGGGTTTTTCGCCTTCCTCTGGATCAACTGTGAGTGAAGGATTGTGTGTATGGGATTGTATGATTTTTTTTTTTTTTTTTTTTTTGGTTGAACTAGATGGACTTGTCTTTTTTCAACCTGACTGACTATGTAACTATGAGTTGTACTGAGGGCAAAACTCCAACTTTCCAAGTGGTGTTCACTGCAAATCCAACTTTGTATTGGTGTTCAGTGCATGTACATGTTTTTTTCCTTTTTCAAGACATGTTGCATGTGATGTGTGCAACTACTAAAAGCAACCATCAATTACAAATGGCCAACAACAACCAAACACCAGCAATTACCAGAGAAATTGTTGTGCACAAGAAGAGCCGAGAGGGGATGTTAAGGGACAGTGGTAGGTAAAATGAACTTGTGCCTTGGATAGTTCTGAGGACGTTATCCTGCACATTATTTGTATTTGCAGTAGGTCACTACTGGAATTATTGTGGCAGGAAATCACAGCACAACTTTTGTAAACGCAGGGTTTTTCTACTTACCTTGTGTAGTAGACAGGGGTCCTTCCATCTCACACTTCTGACTTTTAAAGAGCACTCTTCCCATCCTGTGCTGCTCTCTTTAGTGAGGTCCGGAGCTGGAAATCTAAATGTCCTATTGGGCTGACATCAATCCGCCTGCACTGAAGCCACCATTGAGCATATATAAATTCCCTGTGGAATCGTTGGGGACTTTTGGTGGAACCCTAGAGTTCTTAGAACCGCAGTTGTGAAGGCCTGCTTTAATACATGAGCTGCTATAAAAGAGTAGTGAGGGAAGTGAAGTACCCTTAGCACACAACAATTTTCATCCTTTTTTACTAAAGCAAAACCAACTTTTATTTTTTGTATATTGTTTGCTATTTTTTTCTTCAGTAAAGTTTTTATTGTATAGACCTGCTGGAAATTTTGTTATTCTGTATATAAAGGTAAATTGACAAAGCTTATCACACAGGGTTTTGAATTAAAACAAAAAATCACTACCTTTTTTGTAAGGTAACTATCGGGAAGATCACAATAAGGAGCCATTCCTAGTGGAAATAAAATAAGGAATTGTGACATACAATAAGGATTTAATAGAAATAGAGGCATTCAAAGTGTAAATATTCATCTGGTAAAACAAAGTCTATAAATTCAGAGAATTTCACAGGAATGTGATGTTCATTATTTTTTAAATGTTTTTATGTGAAAATTATCATGAGATAATTTAACATAGAAATGTAATAAACTCACGTGTCATTGTAAATTGATGCTAATGTCATTCATTTGCACTAACCTGTTTTCCCCATGGACTTCAACAAGCAGTTGGCTGACATACCTTATAAAAATGGGGAGGAACTGTCAGATAAGCTTACATTTTCCTTTAGAGAATCACTTTGTACTATGCAAAGAAATTAAATTACTCCATCAGGCGTTCTCAGTGCTGCTCTTATGAATCAAATTTACCAGGCAGCCCTTATACCCTGTGATAGTCTTGCTGGGGTGCACATGTATTACCAGCAGTGATATTTTTTGTGTTTTACTGTAATAATTTCATGTCAAGCACATAGATGTACTACTTTCCATTGTCATGTCATTATAAATAAATACAGGTTCTGAGGCGGCCCATAGGACCTTTAGGCCTCATGCACACAAGCAGAAAAAATGCTGCAGTTAGAGGTGTCTGGCGTGTTTTTTTTTTCTTTTTTTTTCATGCCTTTGAAAGTAGCTCTAGGTCGTCTAATGTGCATATGCACAATGTATCGTTTACTGACATATTTTAGTGCAACATTTAGTGGGCATACAAAATATATAAAATTAATAAAGTGGTAAGTAATTAAATCAATAGACAATGAGTGAAATCTATCCAAATAATCAAATCAATAATAGAGTCCAAAATTTCCAAAAAATTGTAAAAGAATGTCCAAACAAGTGAAAGTGAAATGAATCTTCTAAGAAATGGACACATTCTTCTTCATATAAGTCTTTGTGACTTCATAAACACTTCATGCTCACAGAGCCTTTACCACCATTAGGAGTATAGTAAGGTTCATGAATATCCTGTAGTAGGAACAGTTACATGATCACGGATCTCCAATTGGTAACCCTATAGGGGTTCTGAGTGCCGGTGATCTGCCGGGCTGTAGTCTCCCTCTGCCGTAACAAACGATATGCTCCAAACCAGTGTAATTTACACCTGTATGTGCCTAAATGTGTCTAAACGTGTGTTTTATACATATAGTTTTTATGTAGTGGCTAGAATAAATTAATATTCTAGCCAATAGAATGAGTTTACACTCATACGTATCTAAACGCAATATGTGTGTACACGCATAACACATTCACCGGCGTAACAATTTTACTGATGTTATTACATGTGTTTTCTAGGAAAAAGGCTCCTGCATAATTATCAGTACAATAGTTTTGTATTAGAGCTGCACGATTAATCGTTAAGAATTTTTTTTCTCTTCCCGATCTTCAAAACGGCATGTCACGATTCTTTAACAAGTATAGAGAGTTCTCACAGCTGGGAAAAATAAAGAAAAACCCGGCAGCCTGCCAAGTTTAATCACAACACTCAAATAAGTAGAAACAAAATATCTTTTTGTTTTTTTATGAAAGGAAAGGAAATCATTATTTTCTGCCAGAAAATTACTTGGAACACCCAAACATGATATATTTTTATTTTAGCAGAGACCGTATAGAATAAAATAGTGGTTGTTGCAATATTTTATGTCACACCGCATTTGCGTAGCGGTCTTTCAAACGCTATTTAAAAAAAAAATACACTTTAATGAATTAAAAAAATAAAAATAAACAGTAAAGTTAGCCCAATTTTTTTGTATAATGTGAAAGATGTTACATCACGAGAATCATGAGAGAATCGTGATCTTTATTCTAAGCAAAAAAATTGTGATTCTCATTTTAGCCAAAATCGTGCAGCTCTATTGTGTATAGATGCGTTTAACTACTTCCCTACCCGCCCATAGTCATATGACGCCCACAAGGTGGATCTCCCATCCTGGGTGGGCGTCATATGACGTCCTCCCATTCCTGGCCGCCTGGAGGGCGCGCGCCCACGGCGTCGCTCGGGACCCGGTGCGAGTGCCCGGCGGCCGCGATGTCCGTCGGGCACCCGCGAACGGGACCGTGCGGGACCGTGGAGCTGTGTGTGTAAACACACAGCTCCACGTCCTGTCAGCGGAGAGGAGACCGATCATGTGATCCCAGTACGGAGGAACACATGATCGGTCTCCTCCCCTTGAGTCCCCTCCCCCCACAGTTAGAATCACTCCTATAGGGAATACATTAACCCCTGCAGCGCCCCCTAGTGTTAACCCCTTCCCTGCCAGTCACATTTACACAGTAATCAATGCAATTTTATAGCAACGATCGCTGTGTAAATGTGAATGGTTCCAAAAATGTGTCAAAAGTGTCCGAAGTGTCCGCCGCAATGTCACAGTCACGAAAAAAAATCGCAGATCGCCACCATTACTAGTAAAAAAAAAAAATGCAATAAATCTATCCCCTATTTTGTAGACGCTATAAATTTTGCGCAAACCGATCAATATACGCTTATTGCGATTTTTTTTTTTTTTATACCAAAAATATGTAGAAGAATACGTATCGGCCTAAACTGAGTAAAAAATTATTATTTTTTTTTTTTAAATGGGATATTTATTATAGCAAAAAGTTAAAAATATTGTGTTTTTTTTCAAAATTGTCGCTCTTCTTTTGTTTATAGCGCAAAAAATAAAAACCGCAGGGGCGATCAAATACCACCAAAAGAAAGCTCTATTTGTGGGAAAAAAAGGACGTCAATTTTGTTTGGGTGTAACATCGCACGACCGCGCAATTGTTAGTTAAAGCGACGCAGTGCCGAATCGCAAAAAGTGCTCTGGTAAGGAAGGGTGTAAAATGGCCCGGTGCTGAAGCGGTTAAACATGTAAAGTTGCATATGCATATATAATAATCATTTATTTTTCCCCTTTGCTTAGACCTAACCACTTTAACCACTTCCCGACTGGCGCACACAGATATACGTCGGCAGAATGGCACGTACAGGCAGGAGGGCATATATACAAGTCCCTCCTTAATGCCTGTCCGTGCCATCGGGAGCGCGCCGGGAGCGGCGCGCTCCCGCGCCGGTCGGGCCCCCCTGTGAGTCCGGTCGCGGGCCCTCTTTTTTGTTTATAGCGCAAAAAATAAAAACCGCAGGGGCGATCAAATACCACCAAAAGAAAGCTCTATTTGTGGGAAAAAAAGGACGTCAATTTTGTTTGGGAGCCACGTCGCACGACCGCGCAATTGTCAGTTAAAGCGATGCAGTGCCGAATCGCAAAAAGGGGCCTGATCCTTTGGCTGCAAATTGGTCCGGTCTGAAAGTGGTTAATACAGGGCACTTTCTGCCCAGGCCAATTTTGATTTTTCAGCACTGTCACACTTTAAGGCCCCTTTCACACTGGGGCGGTGATCCGCGGTGACGGTAAAGCAGCGCTATATTTAGCGCTGCTTTACCGTCGTTTTCACCGCGGTTTTCGGCCGCTCGCGGTGCGGTTTTACCCCCCGCGAGCGGCCGAAAAAGGGTTAAACACCCCCCGCAGAGCGCCGCCGTAGCCGCGGTATTGCCGCCGTAGCCGCGGTATTGCCGCGGTAACCGCGGTATTGCCGCGGTTTTACGGCGGTCTCCCATTGTAATCAATGGGAAGGAACGGTATAGGAGCGGTGAACACACCGCTCCTATCCCGCTCCAAAGATGCTGCTAGCAGGACTTTTTTTGTCATCCTGCTAGCGCACCGCTCCAGTGTGAAAGCCCGCCGGCTTTCACACTGGAGTGAATGGGGCAGGATTTTTTCATGCGGTGAACAGGCGCTATTTTTAGCGCTGCACCGCATGAAAAACGCCCCAGTGTGAAAGGGGCCTAAATGACAATTTTGTGGTCATGCATATAACATTTTTATTATTTTTTTTTCATACACAGAACATAGAGCTTTCATAAAGCTTTTTTTTTGGCGGTATGTATTCACCAATGTTTTTTTTAATTATTTTTGCAAAATAAAAAAAAGACCAAACATTTTGACAAAAAAAGTTTTTCTTTATTTGCAAAATGTTATTATAGAAACCCAAAAATTTAGGGCAAAATGTATTCTGCTACATTTCTTTGGTGAAAATAACCCAAATCAGTGTTTATTATTTAGTCTTTAGGAAAGTTAGAATCCACAAACTATGAAGACATAATAAAGAATAAAGACAAACTAACAAAACAGTTAACAGACATCAAGGCCAGTGGCGGACAGTGATTTGAGAAAGTTAACATATATACCACAGACAAGTAGGCCTCTTGTATGGTATAGCTAGTAACTACAAAAAAGACAAAAAATAACCAGGTTGAGGATGCCTCTGTATCTTTACAGTCTGTGAGATATATATATATATATAAAATCTATAACAAACAACATATATATAATAACAAACCTGTAACTCTCAATGGTCAAAGCCTAGAAGGTATGCTAAGCAAACAGTATTTCAGAAATCATCATGTAGCAAATACCATGCAGTACCTGAGATTGACCCATGTTCGTGTATAAAAATAGTCCGAAAGCGCTCTCAAGGACCAAAAAAATTAAAGAAAATATCTATATGAAAAAATAATAATAAAGGAAAAAAGGGGGGAGCTATCCCATAAGCCTCCTGATATGCAAGAGGTATATACCCCAACCCAAAGGCCAGAAAGCTATACCTTTAAGGCAAAGGGGAGAAAAGATTGACCCCAAAAAGTGTGGCCAAAAAACAATTGCAGACTCCATGCACTGGCACCTGGCTATAAATAACCAAAAAAATATATAAAAAGGAAGAAAAGGCAAGAAAGAAAGGAGCAAAAAGAGTAAAAATAGGAAACCAAGGAGAAAAGAGTCATGAAGGAGAAAAGAAGCTCCACACCAGGAGATCCAAGGCCATCACCAATGGGCTTGCCAGAATTTCCTATAAGTCCAAAAAGCTGGAAGGCGGGCAGGAAGGTAATTTGCGATTCTCACTGGGGTGTAATATCATCTGGACATAACTTTGAACAAATTCTCTAGTGCTATAACGTTGCAGGAAAAACGAAAAAGGGGCTCTCACATCTTGGGCCAGTCCTCCGGGGATTGAAGGGGTCCCAAATCTGCCTCCCATCATGCACAGTAGGAGGGGGCTTGAGTGTAAGAGGCTCGTCTCAGAAGAGAAGAATAAAGTAAAGAAACTAGGCCCTAAGTAGTTGGGTGAGTACGGCAGCTGGTTTTGAATGCGGTCAAAGGTCGGGAACTATCATAATTTCTAACCAGGAAGTCTAGGAAGTGGCGAATTTGGATCTAGCGGTATCTCTCTCCTTCAGGGGCTTCATAAATCTCCTGAAGCTGCTGAAAAGTTTATACACCTTTGGTTGTGAGAAAAGTACGGACCGTTATCAGGCTTTTAGAACTCCATCAATGAAAGCTAGGAGCGTCATCCAAGCCTGGAGGAAACCATGGGCAATTGAAAACCTCCAGGTGAAAGTAGTCCAGCGAAATATTTAACCGAGTCCCATATTACGAGGGAATGAGACAAAATGGGGTTTAAAGGCTTGGGACAAAACTGAGCAGGCAGCCATAAGAATGACTATAATGGGACAGGGTCCACATCCACTAGATCAATGTATGTCCACTAAGGATCCGACTCTCCAACATATAGATGTATCAAAGGTGCAATTTGCGTTGCTTTATAATAGTGCGTCAGATTTGGGACTACCAAACCACCTGCACACTTCTGTTTGTATAGCACTGCCTGATTCGAACTTGGTGTGGTCGATCCCCAGACAAATTTAAGAATCTGACGTGAAGAATGCAAGATATGTGGGGACTGAAACCAGTAGGACTCGAAAAGTGTACATGAGTTTCGGGAGAGCGTCATCTTGGTCGTGTGGATCCGGCCCATCCAAGAAATCAGACTTGTCCCACGATTCCTTGTTTTTTTTTTTTTTTTCTTGGGTCTTAAATTTTTCATAATAAAACTGTGTATTTTAACATTTATTAGGTTACATTTAATCAATCTTCTGTAAGTAAGCCTAGTAGTTTTAATAATTTGACTGTATTTTTCTATTTTATCATAAGTCCAGTCATGATTGTAAAAATGTTAAAGCTGTACAGATCAATAATAATAATAGCAAATCAATATCAACTGCCTGTTAAGGGGTTAAAGCTTAAACTGAAAGGAGTCCCTGTTAGCAGTGTGTTTTAGTTGTGTAGCAGTAAATGTCTGCATATAATTTATTAAGCTGCACTGTGGAATCTCTGTGCAACAGAGGAAGGAATGCTGGGGGGAAATTCCAGATACGGTAGAAAGCAATAATAACAACTGTCTTTATTTATTAGAATAATTAGCATAGCTGACGTGATTTCCCTGAATGTGCTGTGCAATCCTTTTCGAAATTCGGCCCAGATTCAATTAGGTCGTTTTTTTTTTTTTTTCTTTTTTTTCTGTTACATTTTCTCTTCTTTTCAAGCTAAACAGATGAATTATTCATCTATAAAATATACTTGTAAATGGTTTGTTTACACCCATAAATAGAAATGTCCTTCCACTTGGCACTTATGTGGAATGGTTTGCTTCTCTTCTTGACTTTTTGTTTCCAATCGGGGTACAAACGTGAGCTATCAATCTTAAAAAGACAAAGCAGTACCAGCTTTGGAGCCCGCAAACAGATAACTGGTGAGGTTTTGGGTTGAGGCGACATTTGTTAGTCAGGTCTGCTTAAGAAAATGTCTTTAAGGCCCCTTTCACATGGACGGACCGTTCAGATCCGCATGTCAGTTTTGTTAATCTATGGAGCGTCGGATGTCAGCGGAGACATATCCGCTGACATCCGACCCGGTCCGATCCGCCAAAAGCAGACGTATGGCTCTACGTCCAGATCCGTCGCTGGCGGATCGGATCGGGTGAGATCTGATAAAAACGGACACACTGTCAGTTTTCATCCGATCTCTCCATAGAGACCAGCAGCGCTCGCAAGCCCCTCCCCGCTCAGTGAGCAGAGAGGGACTTGTCATCCGCCGGTTCAGCGGAGATCAACGGAGAGATCTCCCGCAGAGGCGGGCTCCGTGGAAGCGGAGTCCGCCTCGTGTGAAAGGGGCCTAAAACCAAAAAGGGTCTATTTATAAATGTTTTCCCACAAGATTCACATAAGTTTAACCCAAGATTTATACTATTTGCTAATTGGAGTCAATTGGATTCAAATACCCTCTGAACAGGCCCTGCTAGAGTAAAGCATGTCAGGTCATGTGTGCCGTTCTTTGGACTGAGGTCCCGCTGCCTTCATCTGCGCTGCTGTATTGGTATTGGGGATCTTCTATGTTGTGCAAAAGAATGTGAACACAGACTTACATTTTACACAGTCTGCTGTTCTGGGCAGCTGAACATGCTTTGAAACTTTATGGCAATCACAGATGCCACTCTGCTTCATCGGGTGAGCCTATCTCAGTTCATATGTGAACTTGTGTATTGCAACTTGAGATCCAGGCCAATTCTGACATTTCTCTCCTACATGTAAAATTCATAATTTTTTTGCTAGAAAATTACATAGAACCCCCTAACATTATATATGTTTTTTTTAGCAAAGACCCTAGAGAATACAATGGCGGTCGTTGCAACTTTTTATCTCGCACTGTATTTGCACAGCGATTTTTCAAACACGTTTTTTTCAGAAAAATTTTCATGCTTTAAAAAAAAACAAAACCGTAAAGTTAGCCCAATTTTTTTGCATAATGTGAAAGATGAAGATACGCCGAGTAAATAGATACCCAACACGTCACGCCTAAAAATTGCACGCGCTCGTGGAATGGCACCAGACTTTGGTATTTAAAAATCCCCATAGGCGACGCTTTAAACATTTTTTACTGGTTACATGTTTTGAGTTACAGAGGAGGTCTAGGGCTCGAATTATTGCTCTCGCTCTAACGTTTGCGGCGATACCTCACATGTGTGGTTTGAACACCGTTTTCAGATGTGGGCGGGACTTACATATGCGTTCGCTTCTGCGTACGAGCTCACGGGGACAGGGGCGCTTTAAATTTTTATTTTTTTTTATTGTTAATTTTACTTTTATTTTTTTAGTTTGACACTTTAATTTGATTACTTTTATTCCTATTACAAGGAATGTAAACATCCCTTGTAATAGGAATATGGCATGATCGGACCTATTTACAGTGAGATATGGGGTCAATAGGACCCCACATCTCACCACTAGGCTGGGAAGCCTAAAATAAAAAAAATTTAAAAACGATCACAGCTTCCCAGCCGAGTCGGCGCCGTTAATTGAATGCAGAGGCCGGGCGTGACATCATAACATCGTGCCTAGCCTCCGAATGATCATAGAGACTCCGACAACCATTTGGTCCACCAGAAATCTCTATGATCGCCATCTGGGGTCGGCGGATCCTGTGTCCGACCACCGATGGAAGCGGTAAATCGGTAGACGCACTGGAGGGTGGCGGAAGGGGGGGACATCCCCTCCCGCCACCCGTAAGAACAATCAAGCGGCGGAACAGCTGCTATGATCATTCTTATGGTGCAGGGAATCGCCGGCTGAAAATGCCGATATCTGAATGATGTCTGTAGCTGTAGGCATCATTCAGTAGAGTAGAGGACGTCATGTGAAAGTAGAGGACGCCATATGATGTATATTGGGCGCAAGGTGGTTAATATTGACTACAGCACATAGCCCTTTTGTGCAACATTTGTTATAATTGTTGAGGCTTGTAAACTTTTCCAGTACAATTGAATTTCATATATGCTGCACCTTGTGTAGTGGGCAGGCCTCCTTGGCCATTGCTATTAGGCAGTAGGAGCTTATAGACATGGCCTTTGTTCACACCGTTCCTTAAATTATAGTATGTAAATTTTTCAGCTGCACAATCTACATTTGTTTGGACTGATATACTAGTCCTCAACATCTGAGAATCTTATATACTAACCATTACATTGAGCCTGTGTGCACATATACCGGTCTGAGCATTTACATGCTGTCTACACCAAGTTTTGAACAGAATGGATATACAGCGCATCCAGAAAGTACAGCCGTGGCCAAAAGTTTTGAGAATGACACAAATATTATTTTCACAAAGTCTGCTGCCTCAGTTTTTATGATGGCAATTTGCATTAACTCCAGAATGTTATGAAGAGTGATCAGATGAATTGCAATTAATTGCAAAGTCCCTCTTTGCCATGAAAATGAACCTAATCCCATAAAAAACTATTATTATAAGGACACGGCCGTGAATACAAAAATGGTACAAAAACATTCTCTGAGAGCAACTTCTCCCAACCATCTAAGAACAGTTTTCCTTTTCATAAGGCAAAAGTGATACTAAGTGGCTTGGGGAACAAAACATGAAAATTTTGGGTTCATGGTCAGGAATCTCCCCAGACCTTAATCCCATTGAGAACTTGTGGTCAATCCTCAAAAGGCGGGTAAACAAAAAAAAAAAAACACAAATTCTTACAAACTCCAAGCATTGATTATGCAAGAATTGGCTGCCATCAGTCAGAATGTGGCCCAGAAGTTGACTGACGAGCATGCCAGGGCGAATGGCAGAGGTCTTGAAAAAGAACGGTCGACACCGCAAATATTGACTCTTTGCATAAACCTAATGTAATTGTTATTAAGGCTTGGTTCACACTATTGCAGCATGCAGCTCACAGCAGTGGTCTGGTGCGTCCCCATTCACCGCTTAAGGTCCGATTTCAGCCCAAACTTTTGGGCTGAATTCGGACCTGAAACGGACCAAAAGACACACAGGACCCCTGTGCAAATTCGCACCGGAGCCGCAGCGGATATATGTGAACCAGCTCCATAGAGAGCCGGTCACAATCTCCTAACATGCAAATTGGATGCAGAGAAACCCTCATCCAATTCACATAGGTGTGAACCCAGCCTAAAAGCCTTTGACACTTATGAAATGCTTATAATTCTACTTCAGTATACTATAGTACCATCTGAGAAAAAGATCTAAAAACACTGAAGCAGCATACTTTTAGGAAAATTAATATTTGTGTCATTCTCAAAACTTTTGGCCACGGCTGTATTCACAGTGCTTTGCTTTTTCCACATTTTGTTATGTTACAACCTTATTCTAAAATGGATTAAATTCATTATTTTACTCAAAATCTACAAACAATACTCTATAATGACAAACGTGAAAGAAGTTTGTTTGAAATCTTTGCAAATTTATTAGAAATAAAAAATGAAAAAAAAAATCGCATGTACATACAGTAATGCAGCGTACACACGATCGGATTTTCCGACAAATGTTCGATAGGAGCTTGTTGTCTGACCGTGTGTAGGCTCCATCGGACACTTGTTGGCAGAATTTCCAACAACAGAAATTTGACAGCTGGATCTCAAATTTTCCGACAACAGATTTTGTTGTCCGAGCATGTGTACACAATTCCGATGCACAAAATTCCACGCATGCTCGGAATCAAGCTAAAGAGCCGCACTAGCTATTGAACTTAATTTTTCTCGGCTCGTCGTACGTGTTGTACGTCACTGCGTTCTTGACATTCGGAATTTCCGACAACATTTGTGTGACCGTGTGTATGCAAGACAATTTGTGCCAACATCTGTCGGAAAAAAATCCCAGGATTTCATGGTCGGAATGTCCGATCGTGTGTACGCGGCATTAGTATTCACAGCCTTTGCCATGACACTCAAAATTGAGCTCAGGTGCATCCTGTTTCCACTGATCATCCTTGAGATGTTTCTACAACTTGATTGGAGTGGTAAATTAAGTTAATTGAACATGATCTGGAAAGGCACAACGTTTCTCTGTGGAGAGAGGAAAACCTTCCAGAAGAACAACCATCTCTGCAGCACTCCACCAATCAGGCCTGTATGGAAGTAACTACAAGCTAACCGTACAAACTCCTGTTTGTGCTATTTAGTGACTGAAATGCCAAGGGCTAGGTCAAACTTGCTTGAGGTCCCACTGCTTCTCCTTGTTAATCTATATCATACAAAAGATTTTTGCCACACAGGTTTATTAGGTCTCCTTGGACTAAAGACTCATAGTGCATAAGACAAGCACCAGGAAGATGTGTGAGGAAATGCTGAGTGAAGGATCTTTTAATCGCCAAATCTGTGGGCACAGGATAAAATATTTTTTTTCAAACTGCTAAGTGCTTAACGTTTTACCCCATCCTGCACAGTAAATTGAATAATACGTCCTCTATTGTCTAGGTCTTCGTATGGGTGACTATCACTAAATACCTATGTCATTAGCCTTGTATGATCTCCATTGCAGTGCATTTTATTGAAACATTTTGAGTTCAAAGAGAGAAAGATGATCACAGCATGGCTTTAAACAGAGAGCTAGAACATTGTAAACCAGCATTATATTTCTTTGACACAACAACAGGAATGTGCAAAGTGAAACAACTAAACTTATTTCAGTGCATAAAACTTTCAAGCACCTAAAAGGCAAAAATTCAGTTCACTGGATGTTCCAAGAACTCACCAAATGCTCATGAACCCTGAACATAGCTTCCAACCCAATTGAAGTTTAAAGAAGCTTATGGGGGAAGGTCTTTCAATGCAGCTTGTAATGCAGCTTAAGGGGCAATGTTAAAAATACACAAGTTCTTAAACCACTTCATTACCCGGCCATAGACATATGACGCCCACAAGGTGGATCTCCCATCCTGGGTGGGCGGCGTATGACGTTCTACCATTCCCGGCCGCCTAGGGGTGCGCGCGGCGTCGTTCGGGACCCGGTGCGTGTGCCCGGTGGCCGCGATGTCTGCCGGGCACCCGCGATTGCCCGTGAAAACAGCGGGACCATGCGGGACCGTGGAGCTGTGTGTGTGTAAACACACAGCTCCACGTCCTGTCACTGGAGAGGAGACCGATGGTGTGTTCCCAGAACAGAGGAATACCGATCGGTCTCCTCCCCTTGTGAGTCCCCTCCCCCCACAGTTAGAATCACTTGCAGGGAACATATATTAACCCCTGCAGCGCCCCCTAGTGTTAACCCCTTCCCTGCCAGTCACATTTACACAGTAATCAGTGCAATTTTATAGCAACGATCGCTGTGTAAATGTGAATGGTCCCAAAAATGTGTCAAAAGTGTCCGAAGTGTCCGCCGCAATGTCGCAGTCGAGAAAAAAAAAATCGCAGATCGCCGCCATTACTAGTAAAAAAAAAAAAATGCAATAAATCTATCCCCTTATTGCTATTTTTTTTTTTTTTTACCAAAAATATATAGAAGAATACGTATTGGCCTAAACTGAGTAAAAAAATAGTTTTTTTTTAAAAAAAATGGGATATTTATTATAGCAAAAAGTAAAAAAAAATGTGTTTTTTTTTTTTTCAAAATTGTCGCTCTTCTTTTGTTTATAGCGCAAAAAATAAAAACCGCAGAGGTGATCAAATACCACCAAAAGAAAGCTCTATTTGTGGGAAAAAAAGGACGTCAATTTTGTTTGGGTGCAATGTCGTACGACCGCACAATTGTCCGTTAAAGCGACGGCACCCGTGCAATGCAGTTCTAGCAATCATACTGCATTTTGCAATCTGTTTCAGGGTGTCGTTAATCTAACATTGACACCCGCAGCAGATCGCATGGACACAGTGGGATTGCCAAGCAGTGTAATGCGATACAATTCAAGTTCGGAGCAATGAGAGGTCCTACACCATTTTGGTGCGCATGCGATGTGATTTGAGCCATACATCGCATGTGATGTGCACAGGAATACAATGCAATTCCTGTGTGAATAACATGCAGTGTTTCTCACGCACCAGTGTGAACCTAGGCTAAAAGGTGAATTTTACTTTTGCATAACATGCTTTGGGAATGTGTTTAAGCTGTAAAGTTAGGAAGAGGTATAAAGTAGTCCTTTTAAAAGTTACTTATTTTGCTTACAAACAGCAATCCAGGATCTGTAATTTAGCAGCAGCACTACCGCTGCAAATCCTGACTAGCTGGTAATCAAGCCAAACGGGGAAACCTGTGTGTTGTCATCAACCAATTGGTTAATTTTAATGAGGGGGAAAACCTGCATGAGTTTACCCCTAGAATCTAAACCTGACCCTTATTCAGGCAAGTAGCCTGGGTGTCTTGGAAAAGGAGGGCAGTGAGCGTGCGCCTCTCCACTGTCCTCCCCTCCCCCTCTCTGAAACAGGCCACATGCCTTAAATTTTGAGAGGGTACAAAGATAAGCGGCAAAGCCCCACCACCCTGTCCATCAAAAGGGATGTGAGGGTTTGCTTTTTGGAACCTGAAAGCCCCCTTTATTAATAAGAGGGTTTCCAGATATCCACCCCAAGGCGAATGTGTATGAAGTCAGAAAAAATAGGTAAACAAAACTACCCACACTGTGAGTCCTTTTTTGAAAATAAAAAAAAGGAAACATCACCCGATGTAAATCCAACATCAGTCACATCATCCAGCGATATAGAGATTCTCATCATGAGGCCCATCGTGCCCCGATGTTGAACCACTGATTGACCATGTTTACCCAGCGCACTACTGCCACAAAATGACAGATCCCCAGTCAGCTGCTGTATGTAAACAAACAGAGCGAGGATCCTGAGTGACTTTATTGACCAAATATAAGGGGATTAGGTAGGCCATATGGCCAGTTTGTATCTGGTAACAGAGTGAGTTTGAGTTAGCTCAACCTAAAGTGCATTTCTGTTCATTACCAGCAAGTCAAAGTAGGTTATCTTATTGGCATAAGGCATTTGAGCAGTGGTTCTTAAATATACCCTCTGAAAATACAACTACTGTACACAATAAAATACCTTTTCATGTGTGTTGTTTTATATTGGGTATCTCCTAATGTTTGTACATTGGTAACATTGTCTCCAGTTTGTTTTGTGTTCAGTCTATCATTTTTCTTCAAGCTTTCAATGGATATTAGCAAAACCCATTGCAACTACCAGAGCCTCTGATTGTCCAGTTCTGTAATAACGTGATGTGATGGAAACGTACTCATAGTGGCATTTATAGTTTGATGACATATTGAATATAGTATGGTGTTTTAGTATACCAGAGTGGGAAAATACAATTTATAGCAATAATACATGAACGAGTTTATCATGCACAACAGGGATGACTATATCCAATAACCCATTATCAATTTAGTCTACACATTTTAAAAATAGTCCTTCTAAAAATGGCAAGCTTGAAATGTAAAATGATCTGAGCAAGATCCTTGAAAGCAGAATTCAGACAGTTTTATAAGATATTTAAACATCTTTAGAATAAAAGGCTTGTGTTGAGCCTTCAGAGAGAACAGGGAAGGCATAATGCAGCTTTCAGTAATGGAATGCTGGCAGCGGATGGTAGAAGGAGAGGTCATCTGGGGACACTTAACACCCTCTGTTGCGTATCACTATCTGTCACTCTCAAGTCTTTCAATTTGCCTTTGCTCGGCTGGAATTAAATAATAAGATGGTTTTGGCTGGATCTCTGCAGCATAAAAGGTAAAACTGGAGACTCCACAGTATTACAAGGACACAGGAGTAATACAGGCGTGCTGTCAGTTGCTTTGGTAATCCTAATTACTGTGGAAGTTAAAAAGAAAAAAAAAAAGGTAAATTCTGCAGCATAAACAATGAGAAAGGGAAGGTTTGTATCTTGTTGGCTGCCCTGGAGGGCATATATGTTTGAGATGGATTATGCTTGGCACTTAGAGCCGCAGACGGATAAAAGCATTTCATTGACAGAGGAATGCACTGACTTCTGCCTCTTCTGCTAACAAACATATTAATGATTCAGAACGCTGATGAGGCACTTTCTGCCACACAGAGAAATAATGCACTCCTGGTCTTTTTATTTGCTTTTCTCTAAAACCCGGAGAAATTCTCTGTTTTATCCAGGGGTATTAGGCTTGATTCACACCTATGCATTTTTTGTGCTTTTTGCATTTTGCAGATTTGCTCTACAGAACGTGTTCCATAGGAAACCATGTTAAATGGGCTGTAGTGCAAATCTGCAAAATGCAAAAAGCACTAAAAATGCATAGATGTGAATCAGGCCTAAAGCCTGATGGGTTAGTAGATTGCTTAAAATATCAGAACTCCAGTCAAATGTAAAACATGATACATGTAATTAGTGAAAATGTGCCAGCTGTTTTCTTAATATGGAATGCTTGAATACCTATAGTTTCCTTTCCTTGCTATTATCCCCTGCACTTGCTGATCAGTTATAAAATGCATGCAGAAATCAGTAGGGACAGGTACAGCAGGGTCCTGTTTCTTCTAGACCAGACCATTGTCTCAAAACGGATTCACCACTCTTCCAATAGCCCTCCCTAGCCCCTTCTGGGGCACCCCCACTCCTGCCTATTCAGATATTCAGAGAGGATTTTTCCGTCACAGTGCATGCATTAATGAGCAGGCTTTTAGCCCTTTTAGAGGACTCAGACTGCAAGCAGGTCCTCTCTTCTTCTTCTTCCCCAGAGTCCATCGCTGACTTTCCTCTGACTGCTTCTGTGCTTCATGAAGAACAGGATGAGGATGAAAGCTTGTCCGGTTCTCAGGACAGGAGGAAACCCAATTTGCTGATTATTTCCTCAAACTTAAGGATTCCATCACTGTCCTTACTGACACGGTGCCCACGTACCTTGCATTAGAGCAGCCTGCGCCAGCCCAGACAAGCTTCACCAGCCTTTTCCAGTGCACCAAATCTACCTACGCTTTGCTGTGGACACGCACCATTTTACAAACGTATTTTGCTTCCATTTGGCCTGTTCACAGTTCACTATAGTGCTAGCACCTGCCCTAGCTCTGATTCACTTTCAGGGAATCTCCATAGTGGGATACCTAGACGATCTCCTGCAAAAGAATAGTTGGTGCAGACTTTCCAGAAATCAGCACTGCACTTGACTCATTTCTTGGCTAGCTGCCAGAACCCCGGTATCCTCTTCTTCAGCCGGCGGTCCGGTTTCCTATAAGATTGGTCACTGTGGCGGATTCGGCGCAAGATCACTTTTATCGGTGGCGGGAGAGAGGCGATCGGATGTTTTTCCTGTGCTTGACATGGAGACGAATGAGGGGAAGATGGCCCCCACCCATCTCCATAACAATGCAGGGCGGAGGTGACGTCAAAGTGTCACGCCCACAGCCCTTAAAAGGGCCAAGTTTTTTAATTTATTTCTTTTTAAATGACAATTATTTTTTATTTTTTTTATTGCATTTAAGTGTAAATATGAGATCTGAGTTTTTTGACCCCAGGTCTCATATTTAATAGGTCCTGTCGTGCTTTTTTTCTATTACAAAGAAAAAAAAAAAGTAAAATAAATGAAAAAAAATTGAATAAAAAATGTATGCGCCCCGTCCCGCCAAGCTCCTGTGCAGAAGCAAACGCATACGTGAGTAGCGCCCGCATATAAAAACGGTGTTCAAACCACACACGTGAGGTATCGCCGTGATCGGTAGAGCAAGAGCAATAATTCTAGCACTAGACCTCCTCTGTAACTTAAAACATGCAGCCTGTAGGATTTTTTAAACTTCGCCTATGGTGATTTTTAAGGGTAAAAGTCTGTCGCCATTCCACAAGCGGGCGCAATTTTGAAGCGTGACATGTTGGGTATCAATTTACTCGGCATAACATTTCTTTCACAATATTAAAAAAAAAAAATTGGGCTAACTTTACTGTTGTCTTATTTTTTTATTCAAAAAAGTGTATTATTTCCAAAAAAAGTGTGCTTGTAAGACCGCTGCGCGAATACAGTGTGACAGAAAGTATTGCAACGCCCACTATTTTATTCTCTAGGGTGTTAGAAAAAAAATGTATAATGTTTGGGGGTTCTAAGTAATTTCCTAGCAAAAAAAAGTTTTTTTACTTGTAAACAACACATCTCAAAAAGAGTCTCGCTAAGTGGTTAAAGGGGTAAACATCAATTTTATCATTTGTTTACACATGCCATTAGTTGTGGCTGCATGATGCTTCATGATGCCCTAAATAGGAAATATGAAGCACACTTTTGCAATGTTGTAACACAATGTTATTAGGCTCAGTTGCTCCTGTTTTTGGCAGATGATGGCACAAGGTTTATAACCAAATGAGAAACACTAACCTGCCATATAAGTATCAGAGAATGGTTGGACTGGATTTCATCTGCTAAAAATGTCCTTGTAAATGAAAGTTGCAATATATGTAGTGAAAGGGAGCCATACTGGGGACTTTCCCTTGAACCTTTTGTTTTCAGGCAATATGCAAGGTATAAAACGACACCTTTGCAATGTATATATTTGGACAATAGTGAATCCATAAGGACATGAACTGCATACCAAAGAACCGTTTCTCCACAGCCCTGATTCTGTGCATATCTGTGGGATGTATATTGAATACATTAAAGAGTACCCAAGAAGACTTTGAGATGAATATAGACACCCCTTTTTTACTCGCTTACAGGTACTTTACCATTGTGTTGTTTTTTTGTCACCCACCTTTTTTGAAGCTTGGAAGTTGAATATCAAGTCCAGGTTTAGAAGCTTAGCAGTTAAAGACATTTTAGCAAAATGCTGCACAACAAAACAGAGGGCTGCTGAAATGTAGACTAGCCATTTTGAAATCCAATAAATGGGCGCTAAAGTTTAGTTTCCATATGGAAGCTGTGTCATTTTCCATCATTTTACAGCCTCAAAAGGTTCCCCATCTCATTTCTCAACCCCCTTCTGTTATAGGGTGAGCTACCTTGAAGTGGTCACTACTGTAGGTTGGTTGGTGGACACAAGATAAACAGCACAGTTTAAGGGAGTGACCATAGAAGATTACCAAATTGACTACCTGCAAAAATCATGCTGGATGTAAATTTTGAGGGCGAGAAAAGGAGTTAAAATTTGGCAAAGTGGCATGCTTATGAAAAGCCCCTCTTTTTAAATTGTTCTAACTTTAAACCAATGGAAACGGTCACTTTAAATGTGATTATTCGAGTTAATTTTACCCAGTAATGCCCACTGCTTTTCTTCCTGTGTTATCCATAATACAAACATGGTTTTTGTGGTTTACGTTTCAAAGTAGCTTATGAAATTAAATTCAGCTATTTTACTTAAAAAATAAATTGCTTTCGATTTTCAGAATGTAGCCTCACTGTGGAATTAGATCTGCAAGTTATTAATAAATGCTCATTATATTCTCAGGTACAGAGTGTTCAGCTGAGCACTTATTTTGAAAGGTCTGAAATAGAATTGTAATCCTCCAGGAGCAGCTTGCACAAGAATAAAATCTGAATCCCGATGCTTGTATGGATCTAGGTCAAATTTATCTAGTGATTCAACAGCCTGAAGCAATTTCACCGCTAAACAAGTAACAAATGCTGAATTCCCTCCCTGTGGATTTACAGCTGCCCCACTACTGTATTAGACTCAAATGTATTAGTTTTCCTAGAAATAACTGCAAGCCTGGGATAAGAAGCAGTCTCCTAGGACCCACAGAGAAAGGCAAATATACAAGCAGATGTATACATAAATGCACCAGAAGTCTACCAATAGTTTTTTTTTTGAGCAGTGGGTAAGGTAATGAAATAAACCTTCTATAATGTATAATGTTTGTATAGATGCTTGGTGGTTCTAGAACAATGTACCCTTTCGTGTACACATTGGTGATCACTGGCAAGGGAAAATTCCCTGAGATTATGGGTTCAGCAATCTCAAAACATAGGCTGAAATATTCGTTTATGGGCACATAAACACTTTTGTAAAGCGGAGCGGATCAAGGGAAGGTGCCAGAGTTGATCTCTTTGGCTTAGATTTTCACCAGGATTTTTGAATGCCATGGAGACCTCTACCTAAATCTGAGTTATTGGTTATTGATATTTCCGAATGTTGCATCAACTAGTATCAAGGGGTCAATTCACAAAATTTTATAGAATACGATAAGGGTATCATATTACTCATTTGCATAAATTATTAATGAAAAATGTGCTGGTGAATATCACAGAAAAAGCTCCTATAAGTCCAATCCACAAACGGACCAGAGAGTAAAAAAACATGATATTTACCACCAGGGATTAGCTGCCGTTATCACATGCGGTATTTGTAAAAAAAACGCATGGGGATTGGGGGGGACCGGGCCGGGAAGCCGGTCGCTAAGTTCTTAACAACCGATGACTCGTCAGCTGAATGTACAAAAAAAATGCAGACAATTAAAAAGAATGGAAAAAAAAACAGCATGGGGTCCCCCCAGTCCATACCAGGCCCTTGGTGTCTGGTATGGATTTTAAGGGCAACCTCACTCCAAAATATTTTTTTTTTAAATGGCGTTGGGTCCCCCCTAAGATTCATACCAGACCCTTATCCGAGCATGCAGCCCGGCAGGTCAGGAAAGGGGGAGGAGGCGAGCGAGCGCCCCCCCTCCTGAACCATACCAGGCCACATGCCCTCAACATGCCCCCCACCCCAAAGTACCTGGTTCCCATGTTGATGAGGACAAGAGCCTCATCCCCACAACCATAGCCAGTGGTTGTGGGGGTCTGTGGGCAGGGGGCTTATCAGAATCTGGAAGCGGGCCCCCAGATCCCACCCCCCCGCATATGAATGAGTATGGGGTACATTTTACTCCTACCCATTCACCAAAAAGTAAGAAAAACAGACAGTTTTTGACCATTCCTTTATTAAAAGATTGTACCCTCATGTAAATCCGTTGTTAATCACGCCACCCGCTGCACCTGATACACAAAAAAAACCCTCCTGCCATCCATGAAGGCTGGCTGCCTACTGCAGGCTCCACAGTTTGACATTTTTTTATATAGGTAAGAGGCGGGTGCACCATGTAACGTAGCCAGTGGCCTATCTATATAAGAAATGTTAAAAACGGCGGAGCGTGCAGTAGGCGGCTAGCCTTCATGAGAAGGCGGGAGCATGTTTTTTTTTGTGTGCAACGGGCGGCGTGATTGACAATGGAGTTGCATCGGGGGGCACTGTTTTTTTTTATTTTTTAATAAAGGAATTGTCAAAAACTGTCACTGTGTGTTTATTACTTTTTAACACTTTTTTAGTGAATGGGTAAGGGTACTATGTACCCCATACTCATTCACATGGGCGGGGGGGATCTGGGGGCCCCCTTGTTAAAGGGTGTGTCCAGATTCCGATAAACCACTGGCGCAGACGCTTGCTTTTTCTCCTGACCTTCCGGGCTGCATGCTCGGATAAGGGTTTAGTATGGATTTTGGGGGGGGGGGGCACGCCTCTTTTCTTTTTTCATCATTTTTAATTGTCGACTTTTTTTTTTTTTTTTTTACATTCAGCTGTCAGCAGGGAACCGGCTGCTGATGAATCATCCGGTGGCCCGCTCCTTAGCAACCAGCTCAGTACGGTAAATTACCGCATTAAATAATGCGGTAATTACCATTAAATCGAAGAAATACTGCATTCGATATTTAACGCTAACTTCTTAGTGAATTGAACTTTCACAACTGATTTACCATATGCAGTATTTTACCACATTTTATTTGCCTCTTAGTGAATCGACCCCTATATCACATATTCTACATTTTTCTAGATCAAGGCAGAGTTCCACCTATTTAAAAGTCAGCAGCTACAAAAAGTGTAGCTGCTGACCTTTAATAGACACTCACCTGTCCCACGGTCCAGCGATGAGGGCGCACAAAGCCTCACTCCTCTCTTCCTCCTCTCCACAGCGCCGGCATTGTAATTTTGGGAGCCCGGCTGTGGCTTAGTTTGTTGCATGCGCAGTAATGCCTCAGCGAGACTGTCCTTAATGAGCGGTTGCTAATGTCGGCCTGTTGTGGTGGGTGCTGTCAAGCTCCCTCTGCCCCCATCAGTGAAGTGGTGACAGGCCCAGTGGGCTACAACTCAGCACAACTCAGGCAGCGGCGGTGTGAGGGGGGAGGCAGGCTGCAGGCTGTCATCAGAGAAGAGAGAGCGTCTCTCTCACTCATTCGCGCCATCTGCAAATAACGCAAAATTTCGGGAGTAGGCGATTTGCAAGGACTCCTGGGATACATGACGCCGCTATCCCAGGAACCCTAGCAAATCGCCTAGTGATGTAATCGCCTAGGCGAATAGGGGCAGAAGTCCAGGATAAAAAAAGGATTTCTAAGCAGAAAAAAATAAATACAAATGCCAATGTGAAAAGGATGAGCTAAGGAGATGGAATATAGAGAAAGTTAAAAAATGGGTGTAACTCCGCTTTAAAGCGGAAGTTCCACCCAAAAATGGAGCTTCTGAACTCGGCTTTACGGTGCATTTTTATTTCAATCCTTTAGAAGAAATATGGTTTTGGGTTATAAGGTCAATTCACTGTGATAGGGGGTTATTGGTATTTAACCCATGATGGTTTATCTTCAGCATAATCGAGTCACAATTATAAATTTTGCTCTAAGGTATGCAACCGTTATGTTTTCACACAAAATAGCTATTTAAAGCAGAACTATTTTTTATTTTTTTTTATGAAAACATTTTAAAATGCAAGTTAAAAAATGCAGACATTGATACTTGCAAAATTATGTTTCTTTTGGCTTTTTCAATGTTTCCCAACTGCTTTGCAAGTATGGTAGCAGGATCTAGGATCCGGTGTAAAACTCTTGGCTTGATCTTTTCTAGCTGCACACCTCCCCATTAGCATGGCATTGTGCTTTAACATTTGTATAAGGGGCAGAGAACATCACCACTCAGGTCTTTGTAGCTCCACCTAGTTCTGCCCTGTGTTGTAGAAAACAGTTAATCATGTATGGGTGGAATGCATCAAGGAGGGCTGGTTCCTAGGCAGTGCCTTCCAGACTGCTTATTGCGGCTTAATACAACTTTTTAAATTGAAGTGATGTCTGAAGTGCAGCCTTTAGTTTGTTAAAGTTTCTAATAGTTGTTAATGGTGATATAATATACAGTATACTATAGTCTGTTGAAATGTAGGATCAGTCCCTGGAATGAAAATATTCATGTGTATGGAAGTGTAGATGTGATAAGATCTATTTTCAATCTGGTGTTTTTAAGCACAAATATTGGGACCCCTTCACATTTTTGGCCTGTCAATGTACATTGAGGGCGTATTAAAAATTATCAGACATGCTCAATGCAACATGTGATGATGTTGCAAAAAATGCATGTCAATGTATGCATAGGCACCTGTTATAATTTATAACATAAGAATGACCATTTGTCCTTGAATTTCGGGTTTCAACATGTGCAGCTCACTGTAATGACTTTTATTAAACTATATTTTTTTCACATATTTTTGAAAGTTTACACTGTTTATAACCTTAAGTTTGAAATACTTTTTACATACAGTACAAGTCCAAAATATTTTATTTAGAAAAACAAAACAAAAAAAAAAACATGTTCCAAGTAGAGCTGCATGATTCTGGCTAAAATGAGAATCGCAATTTTTTTGCTTAGAAGATCGCTCACGGCGTAACATCATCTTTCACATTAAACAAAATAATTGGGCTAACTTTACGGTTTAGTTTTTTTTTTTTTTTATTCATTGAAGTGTATTTTTCCCCAAAAATTGCGTTTGAAAGACCACAATGTGCAAATACAGTGTGAGATAAAATATTGCAACAATCGCCATTTTATTCCTTAGGGTCTCTGCTATATATATATATATATATATATATATATATATATATATATATATATATATAAATATATATATATATAATATATGTGTGTGTGTATGGTGTGTGTGTGTGTGTGTGTGTGTGTGTATATATATATATATATATATATATATATATAATGTTTGGGGGTACCAAGTAATTTTCTAGCAAAAAAAAAAAAAAATCTTATTAACTGTAATAAACAAGTGTCAGAAAAAGGTTTAGACTTTAAGTGGTTAAACTTCCTGCATATTCACACAGAAGTTTTATCCCTTTGATCTAAGATGGAAGAGTTACAATGTTGTTAAAATCTTGGCAGACTGTCCGGTTTGGCAGACTGCCAGAGTGAGCAGAGAACTCTCTATACTTTGTTACATGAAAGAATCAAGAAACTCCCCAATATAGATCGTCGGGGGGGGGGGGGGGAAATCGAGATCGCAATCTTTTAATGAACAATTGTGCAGCTCTATTTCCAAGCCAGTTGCTCAACAGTGAGTCACAAAAATGGTAAAAAAAAACAGGATGACTAGTCTGGAGGTTGCACCTTTTTTGAGCACTTATTTTGAAAGGTCTGAAATAGAATTGTAATCCTCCAGGAGCAGCTTGCACAAGAATAAAATCTGAATCCCGATGCTTGTATGGATCTAGGTCAAATTTATCTAGTGATTCAACAGCCTGAAGCAATTTCACCGCTAAACAAGTAACAAATGCTGAATTCCCTCCCTGTGGATTTACAGCTGCCCCACTACTGTATTAGACTCAAATGTATTAGTTTTCCTAGAAATAACTGCAAGCCTGGGATAAGAAGCAGTCTCCTAGGACCCACAGAGAAAGGCAAATATACAAGCAGATGTATACATAAATGCACCAGAAGTCTACCAATAGTTTTTTTTTTGAGCAGTGGGTAAGGTAATGAAATAAACCTTCTATAATGTATAATGTTTGTATAGATGCTTGGTGGTTCTAGAACAATGTACCCTTTCGTGTACACATTGGTGATCACTGGCAAGGGAAAATTCCCTGAGATTATGGGTTCAGCAATCTCAAAACATAGGCTGAAATATTCGTTTATGGGCACATAAACACTTTTGTAAAGCGGAGCGGATCAAGGGAAGGTGCCAGAGTTGATCTCTTAGGCTTAGATTTTCACCAGGATTTTTGAATGCCATGGAGACCTCTACCTAAATCTGAGTTATTGGTTATTGATATTTCCGAATGTTGCATCAACTAGTATCAAGGGGTCAATTCACAAAATTTTATAGAATACGATAAGGGTATCATATTACTCATTTGCATAAATTATTAATGAAAAATGTGCTGGTAAATATCACAGAAAAAGCTCCTATAAGTCCAATCCACAAACGGACCAGAGAGTAAAAAAACATGATATTTACCACCAGGGATTAGCTGCCGTTATCACATGCGGTATTTGTAAAAAAAACGCATGGGGATTGGGGGGGACCGGGCCGGGAAGCCGGTCGCTAAGTTCTTAACAACCGATGACTCGTCAGCTGAATGTACAAAAAAAATGCAGACAATTAAAAAGAATGGAAAAAAAAACAGCATGGGGTCCCCCCAGTCCATACCAGGCCCTTGGTGTCTGGTATGGATTTTAAGGGCAACCTCACTCCAAAATAATTTTTTTTTAAATGGCGTTGGGTCCCCCCTAAGATTCATACCAGACCCTTATCCGAGCATGCAGCCCGGCAGGTCAGGAAAGGGGGAGGAGGCGAGCGAGCGCCCCCCCTCCTGAACCATACCAGGCCACATGCCCTCAACATGCCCCCCCACCCCAAAGTACCTGGTTCCCATGTTGATGAGGACAAGGGCCTCATCCCCACAACCATAGCCAGTGGTTGTGGGGGTCTGTGGGCAGGGGGCTTATCAGAATCTGGAAGCGGGCCCCCAGATCCCACCCCCCCGCATATGAATGAGTATGGGGTACATTTTACTCCTACCCATTCACCAAAAAGTAAGAAAAACAGACAGTTTTTGACCATTCCTTTATTAAAAGATTGTACCCTCATGTAAATCCGTTGTTAATCACGCCACCCGCTGCACCTGATACACAAAAAAAACCCTCCTGCCATCCATGAAGGCTGGCTGCCTTCAAGGACAACTTTGGGATAAACTGGGACATCGATTGCAAGCCAGATCTTCTCTTCCAACATCAGTAACTAACCTCACAAAAACTCTTTGGACTAAATGGGCACCAAATGGACATGCTCCATAAACTTGTGAAAAGCCTTCCTCATAGACTAGAAGCTTTTATGGCTACAAAGGTTGGGCCAACTCCATATTAACGTACATAATTTTGGAATCAGATGTCCAGCAAATTCCTATAGGTGTAATGGTTAGGGGTTCACAAACATTTGGCCAGATAGTGCAGTATTTGTCAACCTTTTTCCAGTCACTGCGCCTTTAAAAAGTATTTTTAGTGTCAAGGTTTCCCAGTCTAAACCCTCGTACACACGATCGGATTTTCGCCAGGGAATTGTATGATGACAGACTGTTTGCCTAAAATCCGACCGTTAGTACGCTCCATCAGACAATTGTTGTCCAACTTTTCGCCAACAAATGTTGGATGGCAGACTAGTAAATTTTCAGCGGTCAACGGCCTGTTGTCAGATTTTCGTATCGTGTGTACACAAGTCCAAAGTACAAACGCGAATGCTCAGAATCAATGCTCACCAAACACGACATTAGCAGAAGGTGCCCAAAGGGTGACGCTCAAGAGCTGAAATTTCACGTAGTACGTCACTGCGTTCGTGTTTGTTGGCCGACAATTGAGTACCGTTTGTATGCAAGACAAAGTTCCTGGCACACGCCCTTCGGACATAAGTCTGACGCTTCGTTGGCCAACAATCGGATCGTGTGTACGAGGCTTAAGGCTTGGTTCATATTACTGCATGTCGAGGATTGCATGACACGCAGGGGTGCCATTAATTCCTTGCATTTTTGATGTGACACGATTTTAAAGAAAGGGTGTCCGGAACTTCTTTTCCTGCATTGTTGCAGGTAGGGCAGCCTGTTGAAATGAATGGGCTGCCCTACATGTAGCATGCAGCCGTACAGATGTGAACTAAGGGCTCCTATTACACACGAGGTTGGAGGATGGTAAAACCATGTGGTTAGCCTGTTGTTACCACCCCCCAAATGCTCCCCCTTTAGCTGCACAGGCAACAGCCAGGGTCGTACACATGCTTTTGCCATAGCAGGATGTATACCCCCAGGTAAATGGGCCCCGCAATTGCGTGCATTGCATGCGCTTGTGGCATGGAGATGCTGCATTTAGGGGGTTAAAACAGGCAGTGAGGAAGCAAATAACTTTTCGGAGGAGCGGCAGTCCTTGCTACTAGTATGAATGAGCCTTAAAAAAAAGCAGTTCTTAGGGGTCAAGAATAAAAGTAACAAACATACACACACACGCACACACACGCATATAAATATATATATATATATATATATATATATATATATATATATATATATATATATATATACACACACACACATATATAAATATACATTTTATATATACACACACACTGTACGTACATACAGACACAGCCTTTAAAAAAATAACTGCAGTACTGTACCTGCATCCGCAGCTGTGGACTCTTTCCACTGCTCAGCACATCACTGTCCCGATCGAGCTCCCACTGTGCCGATGTACAGTATGGCGAGTGGGAGCTCGATCTGGTCTGATCGCCTTTTCTCATTCAGGATGCCATGGCACCCCTGACAAATTCAGGCACCCTGGTTGAGAAAGGCTGAAATACGGGGTTATTTACTGAAGGAAAATCCACTTTGCACTGCAAGTGCACTTGAAAATGCACTGAAAGTGCACTTGGAAGTGCAGTTGCTGTAGATCCGAGGGGGGACATGCAAAATAAAAAACAGCATTTTAGCTTGCAGATGATTGGATGATAAAATCAGCAGAGCTTCCACACATTTCAGATCTACCCCTTAGATTTAGAGCGACTTTCTGTGCAATTTCAAGTGCACGTGCAGTGCACAGTGGATTTGCCTTGCGTAAATAACCCCATAGTGAATTTCTCTGAGCACAGGTTTCCTTTAACAAGTTCTTTGTGTTTGCAGAACTTAAACCATATATTTACATTGATTATAAATAGAGACGTACCATTATGTATACACTGTATACACGCTGTAGGGTATTTTATTAGCTGTTAAAATATTGATATTTCTAGTCTGAAAAAAAAAAAAAAAAAAGATTTTAGGATTGCACTTGATTGGTGTATTTTGATACACTAACTTTCACTGCTAGTTATGATGTAGACAATATTTCTCTACATCCTTGGTGGTCTGTGTAATATGGTCTTTTTTTTAATCCTGCACAGATCTTTTTCTTCCTAAAGGATGCTTAAGTCACAGACTTTTAACAGCTCCCTGCCACCAGCCTGCATAATGGGAATTTAAGTACTGTAGTTAAGCTTTCTTTGGGTAAATTTAACTGCAGCAAGAAAAAGCGAGTAATGGTATTTCCAGATCATATCATAGCGCTCAGCTGCCTATCGACTCCAAGGGATAATTGCATTTTCCATCCAAATTTAAATGTTGTCCCATATGGAGGTCCTATAACAGAGCCTTGCTGCGCGCTTTAATTATTATACTTTGCCGTGCTTGTGTAGAGAGTAGGTAAAAAATGAATATAATTAGAACTCATTGCTGCTGAAAAAAAATGTGTTCATTAATAGGGCACATAATGTCTGCAAAATAAAAAGGATTGCAAGGGTAAAGTCATTCCCACAATCTTTATGCAACATGTTTGAAATGTTATTTATATTGGCACTTGTTAGATGAAATAGAACTGGCTTTGGGCAAAAAACAAAATATTCATAAATGGGAATGCAGAACAGTGCCACCAAATAAGACAAATTGAGGAACAGGAAATTAAATGAACAGTAAATTGAGTTACAGGAAATGAGCTTGTTTAAATTCCTCTACGGAGCAGCATTATAGCTATTTTTATTCTGTAAGAATGGAATCTGCCGTTGTTGACATATTCCTGAAAATGATAGTTGACTGGCTGTTCTGTTGTTATCCACTGAGTAATTAACATGGAATGAGTATGCAGATTTTATTTATTACAGGTACTTGTATAGTGCCATTAATTTTCGGAAAAAAAAAAAAACGGAACCTGCAAGGCAAAGGCATAATGAGCTAGTATGCATAGCATACTAGCTCATTATGAATAACTTACCTGAGAACGAAGCCCCCGAAGCGACCCTCGTCCACGACCTCCACCGCCGTCACTCCCGGAGTGACTTCCGGGTCTTGCTGCTCCAGCGCTGTCATTCGCCGGAGTCGCGATGACGTCACCCCCGCACATGCGCACGAGAGCGGCATATAACCGCGATCTCCGGCATGCTCAGTGCGCATGCGCCGTAGATAGCGGTGCCTTTTCTTTTCTAAATATCTCCTAAACCATGTAGGTTTAGGAGATATTTATTGGACCTACAGGTAAGCCTTAATCTAGGGTTTACAACCACTTTAATGTTCCTTGTCAGGGACTTATATTATGGATGTAAGGCAGCATTACAGCCAGGCAACAGTCATTTCTAAAAGAAGGGTTTGGGAATGTCAGACTTTATATTATTCTCATGATGGGTTTCATTCAAATGGAATGTGTAGTAGTTTTGTACATATGTTTTTCTCTATTTATTCTGGTAAGAGATATAAACAAAATAAAGTTTCCTTTCTTTAATAAAATTTGAGGTATTGAATAATATTTAGCATTCTATTCATAAGCCACCTGGAAAAAGGTTTAGGCTCTTATTCATGTGTTTGTAGCTCTGTTTGCTTCTTAGATGCTGCTTTGATGTACCGTATTTATCGGCGTATAACACACACTCTTTCCCCCTTAAAATCAGGGGAAAATCGTAGGTGCCTGTTATACACTGATCCCAGCTGATTGTGAGGAAAGGAGCAAGTGGAGCCGAGATACACAAAGCAGAAGTACACTCGGCTTTACTCGGCTCCTCTCGCAGTCACGCCCACCTCCACTGATTGCGAGAGGAGCGAGCGCTGCTGACATACAGAAAGCCAAGTGTACTTCTACTAGACTCTGCTCCTCTCGCAGGCCCGCCCCTGACTGTGAGCAGAGCCGAGTCTAGCCGAAGTATACTCAACTTTCTGTATGTTGGCGGCGCTTGCTCCTCTCCTCTCACAATCAGTGGAGATGGGCGGGACTGTGAGCAGAGCCGAGTCTAGCCGAAGTACACTCGGCTTTATGTATCTTGGCTCCGCTCGCTCCTCTCCGCTCACAGTCAGCGGAAATCGGCGCCAATTTTAAATCAGGGCAAGGCTGCAAAGAGACTGGCAAGGCTACAAAGGCACTGGGCAATGTTTTAAAGGCACTGGGCAAGGCTGCAATGATGGACAAGGCTGCAGATGGACACTAATAAGGCTGCATTGATGGGCATTTAAATGTAAGTTTATACGCCGGCGTGTGTTATACGCAGATAAATACGGTAAATCACTACTGGTTTACAGAACTCAATAGCGCAAACTAAAAGGGGGAAAGCATTTTAGGGATTCATTTAGACCATCCAAGTTGCAAGCAGGCAATGTCTCTTGTGCCTTCTCTGCCCAACCCATAGTGTTCAGTGAATCCCTTGGTATAGTGTGTGTGTGTGTGTGTGTGTGTGTATATATATATATATATGTATATATATATATATATATATATATATATATATATATACCTTTATTTTTTTCTTCCAAAAGATAAGGTGGCATTCATTCATGGGGTTTGAAAGGTGAACACTCAGTAATAAGGTTTATTTAGAAAAGTCACAAGAGTCAGGAGCCCATTCCTCCTCAAAACCGCTATCACGAAGTGTTCACCTTTCAAGCCCCAGGAGTGGCGCTTTATCTTTTGTATATGTACTCCATGCTTTGCTGAGCACAGTTGATGTGTTAATATTTTACTTTAATTACTTGTTTATACACTTAGAGGTTTTTAAACTGTTACTTTTACACTGAGCTGCCCTGGCTGTCGGCAGGAAAGCGCCGCTATTTTTAGCGGCACTTTACTGTCGTTTTATCAGTACTTTTCGGCCACTAGCGGGGCACTTTTAACCCCTGCTAACGGCCAAAAAAGGGTTAAAAGCACCCTCTGCAGCACCGCTTTGCCGACGCTTTGGCAGTGCTGCCCATTGCTTTCAATGGGCAGGGGCGCTTTAGGAGCGGTGTATACACTGTTCCTAAAGTGCCTCAAAGAAGCTGCCTGCAGGACTTTTTTTGGAGTCCTGCCAGCGCACCGCTCCAGTGTGAAAGCACCCGCGCTTACATACCAGAGTGAGAGGAGAGGTGCTTTACAGGCACTTTGCAGGCGCTATTTTTAGCTCTATAGTTCCTGTAAAGCTCCTCGGTGTGAAAGGGGTCTTAATATCAAATTACATGTGCAGCTAGGTATATTTAAAAACTGAAAACAAATTCAAATTACATTTCCTTGAACCATGGGGGTGTTCTGTACAGAAAACCCCCAAAAATGTATTTCTGTGCTTGCTGTGTTTTTTTTTTTTAGAGCATGGAGAGAGCTTGCAATCAGACTATAGAGTTCTGGGCAGTTTTTTGCGTATCCCAAAGGCAAATCCTGCAACGTACCAATTGGTGTGATAAAAGTGCTGTTAGAGTTTACAATAATAATGCAATTATTGCAATTTATATAGTTTACCCAGGAGGAATTATTTCACAACAAAACTTTACATTTTAGCGTTCCAACTCCCTTTTGTGATCCTCATAATCTTATTAAAGTAAAGAAGTAGCCATAGGAACAGGTGTTTTGTGCTATTCAGATGGCTTTTTTGTCCAGTAATCCAAATGAAAGCTCCAGCTCCTCTCACCCTATTCTAACAGCAATTATTATGTATAAAGGACTAAGCTCAACTGTCCATGAAATACAATATTGACTTTCTAAACAGATATTGGACTTTTAAGGGCTATAATAAACGCAGCGTATATATTTTGAAGATTACTTCTATGTATATGTGACCTCTTTGTTCATGCTGCTGTACCCGTTCTGGCTCTGAAACATCCCCTATTTCACAGAGGTGCTTTATGCTATGCTATAAAATGTATAAATGAAAAAAAAAAAAGGCGTTTTTGTTTTTCTGTAGCATCACTCTACTAAAACCTTATAACTGCAAATGCTATGGTAGTTCAACAAAGGTATCGGACCTTAAAATGAGTCTGTGCTTTGCTCATGCAGGGAAAAGTGCTGACCTCCACAGATGCAGAAGCAAAAAATCAAACCTGTGTAAGTCGCCGAAAAAACAGCGTGGGGGGCCTCCCAAAATCCATACCGGACCGAAGGGCCTGGTATGCTCTTGGAGGGGGAACCCATGGCAATTTAAAAAAAAAAATTAGATTTGCAGTGGAGACGAGGTCAGGAAAGGGGGTGGGGGTGAGTGAGCACCCCCCCTTCTAAACCGTACCAGGCCGCATTCCCTCAACATGGGGGGTGGGTGCTTTGGGGGCAGGGGGACACTGCGCCCCCCCACCTCAAAGCACCTTGTCCCAATGTTGATGAAGACAAGGGCCTCTTCCTGGTCCTTTGCTGGGTCTTCTCCGCTGCCTTCTCCCTCTGTTCTTCTTCCGATGTTGACTCAATGCTCTCCTGCTCTAATGCTGGGTGCGCGGTGTGCCACTACTTATATTGGCATGGGGCAGTGTCACCGGAGGCCTGCCCCTTATGACGTCACCACCCATAATGCCCCGGGCGGTGACCGCATGCCCGGGTGGTGACATCATAAAGGGGCGGGCCTCTGGTGACTCCTCCCCTTGCCAAGATAAGTAGCACCCAGCATTAGAGCGTGAGAGCGCATCGAGTCAACATCGGAAGAAAAACAGAGGGAGAATGCAGCGGAGAAGACCGAGCAAAAGAGAAAAAATATATCTAAGACCTGGCAGAGGACAGCGGACAGAGGGAGAAGAACCGGACAGGGCTAGAAGACATCAGCGGAGGAGGCAGAAAAGCCAGAGAGGGGAGAAGAAGTCAGAAGAGACTGCCTAATAAATTACTTTAAAAACGTGTACTGTGTTTTAGGAGGGGGGCAGGGATCTGGGGGCCCTCTTGTTAAAGGGGGCTTCCAGATTCTGATAAGACCCCCGCCCACTGACCCCGACAACCAACAGCCAAGGGTTGTCGGGAAGATGCCCTTGTCCTCATCAACATGGGGACAAGGTGCTTTGGGGTGGGGGGTTCCCCTTAAAATCCATGCCAGAACGAAGGACCTGGTATGTTTTTGGAGGGGGGACCCATGCTGTTTTTTTTTTTTGTTTTTTTTTATTTAGCGTGGAATTCCCCCTAAAGATCCATACCAGACAGTCACAGGGAAAAGTCGGCTCCACAGTGGTACGACTGTCTTGGCAAAATCGCGCGACTTTGAAGTTGCACAAGTGTGAAAGGGGCCTTACTGTCAGTGAATGCTGTGGCAGGGGGAGCATAGGAAAGATAAGAATTTGTTGCTGGGAAACACCCAAGACATAGGTTTGCTTAAATTGATACTAAACACACACTGTGTAATTTCAATTATTCCTTCTCTTTCTGTATATGGATGATAGCACTACAATTATTTTAATTAAAAAAAAAAAAAAAAAAAAACACTTCTAATCGATATACAGCTGTCACATGACCCAGCTCTTTCCCAGCCTGTCTGCAGGGAAACAGAGGCAGGCGGAGCTTATAGTCCTCTGCTGCTGGTCACATGTTCAAAAAAGAAAAAAAAAATGCCTTTGGGATACAGAGTAAAAATAAATATTGAATATCAATAAACTGTTTGCAATTTTCATACAAATATATATTTAAAATCAAATCTTTATTATTTTGTGGAAATAACATGGTGTAGGCATATTTCTGCCAGTCACAGGCTGTGTCATGCCCCTCCAGCCTGTGTCTTAGAATAACAGGGAAGTGAAGCCTCCATCAATCAAGATGTAACATCCTGCCCCTATTGTGTTCAGCTGTTTAGTGGGCATGGAGGAGGAGGCGGGAGGGAGTGGGCTGTCATTTACCACTGTGTATATACACTATGTACTCTATAGTCACATGGGCTGCTTAGATGTGATGGGGAAGAAATGCTCAGGGTAGAAATACACTGCAAACTGAGCATGTGCACTAGCTGCCAACACTTCTCTGCAAAAACCTCAGCTGCATTGGGGACAGAATGGGGAGATAGGATCAACTATTTTTTTTGCAGAATACAGAAAACAAATCCCATAGTGACATAGTGAGTATGAACAGTATATGTGCATTTATTGATAGTTTTTTTATGATGTGGGTTTAGTGACGATTTAATTTGTCGGGGGGCACAATTTTTCAGGATTGGGAAATGAAAGCAGGGTGCCACCAGACAGTGTCAGAACAAACATCAGCGTGCCCTAGTGAAGGGATGACAATAGACCCCCTTTGCCAGGAATAAGTAAGGAGTCATTTGACAGAAAGAGCCTTTTATTCTCCAAGCCCCAGTGCAGAGGCACTGCCACTAGTCCTGTAGATCAGGGGTCTCAAACTGGCGGCCCTCCACCTGTTGCGAAACTACAAGTCCCATCATGCCGCTGCCTATGGGAGTCATGCTTGTAACTGTCAGCCTTGCAATGCCTCATGGAACTTGTAGTTTCGCAACAGCTGGAGGGCCGCCAGTTTATGACCACTGCTGTACATGGTCCATCTGGGGCATCATAAAATGCTCTGTTCCTGGAGGGCAAAGTGGGTCTACATTGCTACTTTTCTGGGCCAGGCTCTACCCCATTCTCCACTTGCTCCCAGTCTGGCAGGTGGTCCCTTTCTGCATGTATGGTCACACTAATAAAGAAGGGCTGTGCATTTGTTAGTAGCTTATAAAAACAAATGGTTAGGAACAGTGGCGTCACTAGGATTGGTGTCACCCGGTGCGAAAAAAAATGGTGTCACCCCCCCACCAACTATAGTCCCCCCTCAGTACAGACCCCCCTCCCGCGACCTTGCTAAAAATAATGCAAAAATTATTTAAATTAAGCTGGTTTCTTTGACATATATATTTAAAATGTAATACATGCCCTTTAA
Organism: Lithobates sylvaticus; assembly: GCA_028564925.1. Lineage (NCBI taxonomy): Eukaryota > Metazoa > Chordata > Amphibia > Anura > Ranidae > Lithobates > Lithobates sylvaticus. The sequence goes on along the minus strand of CM053026.1, from coordinate 202,133,359 downwards.
GCTGACCACATTATCGTGTATGTTATAAAAAAAAGTCTAGATTCCATAGAATAGAAAACATCTATTGAAGGAACGGATTTGATGCTATCATGAAGTCCACAATTTATGTCATTTCAACTGAGCTCTGCAAGCTGAGCTAGATGGAACTTTCAGTCGGAAAGAGGAAAAAAAATCTCAGTATAATAGAATAGAATTACATTTTAACGTCTCTTTGTTTATCTTACATATGGCAACCCCCCCACCACACACACAAATCAACAACCTGGAGAGCTGGCTTCAGGGGAGGGCTGGCAGCCTTAGGCCTGGGGGGCAAGTCCAGTCAAGTGGCCCATTGAACTACCGAATCAGCTCATCATCATCAGTGCCCATCAATGCAGTCTGTTCAGTGCCCATCAATGCAGCCTCATCAGTGCATGGGGATTAGAGAGAGGAGAGCCGCTGGATTACGCAGAACGGAGATCTCCTGCTTACCCAGCATTGCCACTGTCATACGAAGTGTCGCCTCCTAGACTGGCTCCTATGATAGGATGCTGTCTATCATAGGAGCCAGCCCAGGAGGTGGGACTTCGTATGACAGCAGCCGCCAGGTAAGTGGGAGATACCTGCTCTGTATCTGGCGGTGCTCGCCCCCCCCTCCCTCCGAGGCAGCCCAATGGGCCCAAAGGGACCTATGGTAGGGTCGGGTCTGGGTGCCCTCCCACTGCCCCAGCTTGCAGTGCACCCGCCCTGGATCGGCCTTGCAAAGCGGGGACAAAACCGGGGACAGACTTAATCCAGGGACAGTGTTCTCAGTCCGGGGACTGCCCCAGGACCAGCTCTCTTACCAAAGAAACACGTGTGTGTGTGTGCCACTCCGATCAGCAGGGTCACTCACCAGGTACTCATGAGTCTGCTGTTCCAGGCCGCCACCACGTCAGTACAGGCTGGAGCAGCTTCCAATCCAGTCCTCACGTCCGCTACCCAGCTTTCTCTCTTCACAGCTCCGCCCTTGCAATTTGTAGAGTGCGCCAATGCCGGGACAAGATCATCCAGTGCCCAGGGCAAACTCCTCAATACCTATGTACCCCCTTCTAGCACAAATCCCCCCTCTCAGCAGAAATCCTCACTCCCCACATCACCCTTACAACATAAATCCCCCCAAAACCCCTTAATTTACAAATGCTCTTACTCCCAATACCCCCTCTCCTCTAAGCAGAGAACCCGCCCCCCATCTTCCCCCTAGCAGCAAATAAACACCTTTCAGCACAAATCCTAACCCTCATATAACCCCTTCCAGTACAAATCCCCCTCTCAGTACAAACCACTGCCTCCGCCTCCTTTCCCAGTGCTAATCCCCCCTCTTAGCAAAAATCCTCCCCATCTCCCCCTCCCAGCACAAATCCCCCCAAAGCAAAAATCCTCCCCATCTCCCCCTCCCAGCACAAATCCCCTCTAAGCAAAAATCCTCCCCATCCCAGCACAAATCCCCCCTAAGCAAAAATCCTCCCCCTCCCAGCACAAATCCCCCCCAAGCAAAAATCCTCCCCCTCCCAGCACAAATCCCCCCTAAGCAAAAATCCTCCCCCTCCCAGCACAAATCCCCCCTAAGCAAAAATCCTCCCCCTCCCAGCACAAATCCCCCCTAAGCAAAAATCCTCCCCCTCCCAGCACAAATCCCCCCTAAGCAAAAATCCTCCCCCTCCCAGCACAAATCCCCCCTAAGCAAAAATCCTCCCCATCCCAGCACAAATCCCCCCTAAGCAAAAATCCTCCCCCTCCCAGCACAAATCCCCCCTAAGCAAAAATCCTCCCCCTCCCAGCACAAATCCCCCCTAAGCAAAAATCCTCCCCATCCCAGCACAAATCCCCCCTAAGCAAAAATCCTCCCCATCCCAGCACAAATCCCCCCTAAGCAAAAATCCTCCCCATCCCAGCACAAATCCCCCCTAAGCAAAAATCCTCCCCATCCCAGCACAAATCCCCCCTAAGCAAAAATCCTCCCCATCCCAGCACAAATCCCCCCTAAGCAAAAATCCTCCCCATCCCAGCACAAATCCCCCCTAAGCAAAAATCCTCCCCATCCCAGCACAAATCCCCCCCAAGCAAAAATCCTCCCCATCCCAGCACAAATCCCCCCCAAGCAAAAATCCTCCCCCTCCCAGCACAAATCCCCCCTAAGCAAAAATCCTCCCCATCCCAGCACAAATCCCCCCTAAGCAAAAATCCTCCCCATCCCAGCACAAATCCCCCCTAAGCAAAAATCCTCCCCATCCCAGCACAAATCCCCCCTAAGCAAAAATCCTCCCCATCCCAGCACAAATCCCCCCTAAGCAAAAATCCTCCCCATCCCAGCACAAATCCCCCCTAAGCAAAAATCCTCCCCATCCCAGCACAAATCCCCCCAAGCAAAAATCCTCCCCATCCCAGCACAAATCCCCCCCCAAGCAAAAATCCTCCCCCTCCCAGCACAAATCCCCCCTAAGCAAAAATCCTCCCCATCCCAGCACAAATCCCCCCCCCCAAGCAAAAAATCCTCCCCATCCCAGCACAAATCCCCCCCAAGCAAAAATCCTCCCCATTCCAGCACAAATCCCCCTAAGCAAAAATCCTCCCCATCTCCCCCTCCCAGGACAAATCCCCCCTAAGCAAAAATCCTCCCCATCTAAAACCTGTGCCTCATTCTCTCCCCTCCCAGAACAACCCCCCTCCCCAGCTCATTCTCCTCTTCTGAAAGAGCAGACTGATATGCTGGGACTTATAGTGCCCTAGACTACAGGGGACTAAAGAATGGCAGCCCACTCTGCTGGGACTTTTATTGCCCCCCACAGTCTAGGGCACTACAAGTCCCAGCATAGGATGCTTCCATATCTCAGCCCCCCACAGAGGGCACTACAAGTCTAAGCAGAGCGGGCTGCCACCAGTCCTTCACACAAGGCATCAGGAGACTGCACAGCCGTCCACCGCCGACACTCACTCCTTGGCTGCCAGTGCCTGCCATACACTCCTCCCCACTCTCCCCTTACATTGGTGTCCTCAGCTCCTGGCTGCTCCTCTCTGGAGTACGGTGGGGCAGTGGGTGGGATTTCCCCTTGTGTAAAACATCCGGGCTCCCAGACCCCGGCGCAGCACACAAGGCTGCAGATCACTCCGCCCTCCGCCACTGTTCAGGCACCTGACTGGCTGTGGGTAGTGGTGGCGGCGGCCGGATGTACAGACTGAGCATCCCGGAATCCGGATGCAGCCGCCGACTTCCTCAAAGGAAAAAAAAAACATCAATGGGCAGTGGCCGGCCGTTCTGCATATAAGTTGGAACGGGCTGTGGGGAAATTGCCACCCTGCCCCCCGGCCCAGCCCGCCTGGCTTGGACACCCCCCCCCCCCCGCACCTGTTTACAATTCGGCGCCGGGCGTCTGGAGGGGAGGCTCAGGAGGGCAGCTTCACTTGCAGCTGCCGTAATGTTGTTTCAGCCCAGCGGGCTGTGGGCAGCGGGGGGGGGGGGGGGGGGGAGGGGGGGGAGTCAAGTGAACGGCAGTTAATAAATAAATAAATAAACCAAAAAAAAAACGGCAGCAAAAAAAAAAAAAAAAAAAAAAAAAACAGGGAGGGTGTCACCCCTCTAGCGGGTGTCACCCGGGTGCGGACCGCACCCCCCGCACCCCCCTAGCAACGCCTCTGGTTAGGAAGTGTAATTACTGAACAGGCATTGACTGAATAATCTGCCAGAAGAGCAAACAAACATCATTATTTCATTATTCCAAACCCTGCTTGTTTTCCATTCCCCTGGAAGCCACAAGCTGCAGGTTAATAAGGAAATGTAACCCTTTGTTGCCAGGAACACATGTAAGGGTTTGGCAGGAACCACTATCAAACTTCATTCGCCAGTACCGGAAAAGTGCTTAGTGTCCGATTTCAGCAGAGTGATTTAGCACTGTAATCCGAATATACTTCCAGCGCATTGAAAGGAACTTTGACCTATCTTTAAAAAGTCCAGTGTGGATTTTAACATTTCCGGTCATTAGCCTTGTTTTCTTGCTAATCTGTCGCCTAAAGGGTTAAGTATTTTCCCTACGCCACTTCCCATTTTATCTCTGCAGTGTTATAACTTGGCTGGGTAAAGCTATGATGTCATTGTCACTCGTGTAGGCCCAGTCATACCAATGTCATTGTGAGTGTGCAGCTGGTGAGCAGCAACAAGTATAGAGGTGGGGGATGCCAAGCTATACAAGGCAGGTCTCTGAAGGCCAGAGTTGGGTTTCATTAGAGGGGGGGAGTGCTCTCTGTTGGCTTCCTGCCACAGAGACTTAGGTTTCCCTCACATGGGATGCATTTTAATAGTCTGTTCTGGAAAAACAGAAGGATCCTCACCCTTTCATCGCCAGATCAACATGCTATACTGGTTCCAAGCGTACAACAATGGGGTCATTGTGCATTTTTCCTGCTGCTATCAAGTATATTGTCACAATAGGCTTTTTGTAATATCGATGGCTTCAACATTCCACTGTTTTGCCATGGAACAGTTGAATGTGGTTACAAGCTTGTAGTTTAGATGACATTAGTTTGTTGTAAGCTTATTGCATCCTGCCATGTAGAATATGCTGCCATTTTAGAGTTTGTTGAGATTTGTTGAGTTTGTTGAGATTAAAAGGGGAAAGTTCATAAGTGCAAACAGAAAGTTTTAATAAGCCCTGCTTAGTTTGAGCGTTGTAGCTGGACCAGGACCACCAGGGTGAGGCTTTTATTAGTGGCTGGGCTATGTCCAGCAGCCTCAGCCAACTGAAACTGAAACGAGAGGGTGGACCTCTTCATAGTCTTCTTTTCTTAACTGGCTCATTACCAAGTTGAGAGATTTTATTCATATATTAATAAAAAGCCACAATTCCAATCTCAACCTGCAAAGCAAATTTGTGTTGGGGAAAATATGGAAGCTGTTATTACTGACCTCACTTTCTGTAAATGATAGTTGCTTGGTGTCACCCGTGTCTTAGTGCTCATCGGTTGGCATTGATCACTTGAGTCAAGTATGCAGGAGTTCTGACTTTGCTGTGACTTCATTTGCTGCAAACATGTTCTGACTCAGTGACTTCTAAAGCACTAAAGTCATTAGACCAGCATGACCGTTAGGGAATTAGCATTTCCAAAAAAGTTAGCAATGCCACCCTTCATTTGTCTATCCCAGTTTGTTTATGAACTGGTATGTTGTCATATTTTTTTATTGCATAAATCTTCATTTTAGTGAGGAACCCTCAAGTGAGATCCACCTGTCAGCATATGGTATACAAACCATTTAAATACACAAAATTGCTCCAAAAATCACTACCCCCCCCTGGCTGGAGTGATGTCATTACCAGATCCGGAAGGTGCACTTTAATGACATCACTTCCAGTCCACAACCTCTTGGATGCAGCCTGCCAACCCCTGCAGGAAGCCTTTGTCTAAATAGAGGAGCTGTGGGGAGATCTGGTACTCTGATGTAGGCCTCATGCACACTGGGGATGATATAAAATGCCAGTATCTTTAGCTGTAGAATGCTGTGTTAAAAACATGAGTCTTACAGCATTTTTGCATTTGCGTTTTTTAGGCGTTTGTGTTTTTTAGTGTTTTTTTTTAATTTTTTTTTTAGCAAAACTATATCCCCAAATAAGCTTATGGCTCAAAAACTCCTCTTCAGTTCTGTTTTGTTTTTTTCCAGACAGAAATTGCCCATGCCAAAAACACTAATAAAAGCCCATGTGTGCATGGATACATAGGAGATAACATGCTGGGGAGTTTACTGGCTGCAGAAAAAAAAACGCCTGACTCCCAAAACAGCGACTGTAAAAATGTCCAATGTGCATGAGGCTGTATTGTTATGTCTCTATAAGATGCTCTCTTAAATATATGAAAATCAAAAAGTTAGCTGCTTGGAATACTGCCTATTATTTATGTATATCCGGCATTATAGACAATCCTTTTTTCTAACTCGTTTGCATTTATAATGAATGTATGTAAACAAAACACAACGGAAAGTAAAGCTATAAAAATAAATAGCTGTTATGTAATCACACAAAACCTCGCAATGCGAATGAAAATACATGTTAAATGCACACAACACACAGTCATTTTCAATTTTTTTTAATGTACAGTATGGTGTGAGAGGACCCTGAGACTGCATTCTTAAGCGTTTTGAATCACAGGCAGGTTTTCCCGCAATTTCAAAGCCCCTGATTGGTGAATGACTAATCACGGGACTCACATTTGAGATGGCATTCATCTGAATGACACCCAAAATCACGGCGTGGGAAAAAAATTCAGCAGCTACTTTTGGGCGACATGCTTCACTTGATGCAGATTGCAGTGCGATTTATCGCGGAAGACCCGCACTGTGATGCAGCCTACTGTGTGTGTGTGTGTGTATATATATATATATGTGTATATATATATATATATATATATATATATATATATATGTATGTATATGTATATATATATATATATATATGTGTGTGTGTGTGTATGTGTATATATGTGTATATATATATATATATGTATATATATATATATATATATATATATATATACATATACACATATATATCTATATATCTAGCACATACACACCATGGTACACAAGGAGCAATGGGCATTATTTTACACTGTCTACCAAGAATATACAGGTTTTGATTGTAATAAATGAATGTCATTGTATTGGTTATTTTAGAAAAGGTTGACAGCTCTCTCAGAACATGTTGGCTGAATTTTGGAGACTATAATAAAAAGTAATTTGTATCCAATGGTAACTATTGATTTCTAGTACTATCAAAATGATATATCTTAAATAGTTTTTAGGAACTTTTCTTGCCTCCAGTTTTTCACATATCAGGCCTGCTTGAGGTGCACGGAGTTGTGCTTTACTGCAAAAAAAAATTGTTTTTTCAGTTGTATCGAAGTGCTCTGCCGGATGCCTTTTTGATTACATGGTCATGGAATTCCTCAGTAAACTCAAGTATTTTATGTATTTAAATGCAATACAGTATATATTTTCCACTGTAAAATCATTTTCAGTTTGCTCAAATATTGCTTTTATGGAATATTTGAGCATTTTTGAAGAAATATTTAGAATGGCTATCTAGGATAAGCTTATGCTAAAGCGACAGTGATTGGTGTATAATGTTGTGACTTATGGCCGGCCCGTAAGATACCTTGATATCTGTAAATATATTTGCTGTAACCACTTGCCTGCTGGGCACTTTTATCCCCCTTCCGCCCCTGGCCAATTTTCAACTTTCAGCACCGTCACATTTTGAATGACAATTGCCCAGTCATACAACGCTGTACGCAAATTAAATTTATATCATTTTTTTTTCACACAAATAGAGCTTTCTTTGGTGGTATTTAATCACTGCTGAGTTTTTTAGCTTTTGTTAAAAAAAAAAAATAAAATTAAAAGTCAGCAGCTACAAATACTGCAACTGCTGACTTTTAATAATCGGACACTTACCTGTGCCAGGGTCCAGTGATATGGGGGGGGGGGATCGAAGCCCCGCTCGTCCCCCCCTCCGCTCGGCGGCGCCAGAATTCTAACTTCACAGCCGGGCACCCACTGCGCATTTGCGAGCGGTGACGCGCGCCGTGATTGACCACGCAGTCCTCTGGGACCTATCACGTGTCCCAGATGACTGACAGGAGGGAGGGGGCAGAGCTGAGCCCTTCCTGCGCCGAGGGGAAGTGATGTCACCAGCCCAGGCACTGAAGGAGGCAGACTACGAGGGACCCCCTAGCAACAGGCATTTAGAGGTGAGTTACAGAAAAAAATTCCAAATGTTTTTTTTTTTTTTTTTTTTTTTTTTTTTAGGAATTGTAATGATTTTTTTTTTCTGTGCAACCCCACTTTAAGTACTAAGTTTTTCTTAGTTTCTGTCAGTAAATTCTGTAAATAAGTAATTTTTCTCCTTCACTGATGAGGAGGCACTAATATGCCACACTGATAGGTGGCACTAATAGGTGGCACTGATGAGCAGGCACTGAAAGGCAGCACTGACTGACATCACTGAGGGGTGTCACTAATGGGCACTGATTGGTGTCACTGATGGGCACTGCTGGGGCTGCACTGATAATCAGGGCACTTGATCATTTGCGTACATATGTCCGCGATCACGCAAACCAATTATTATACACTTAACAGGATTTTTTTTAACAAAAACATGTAGCAGAATACATTTTTGCTTAAATTTATGACAAAATTCGATTTTATTGGATTTCTTTTAAAATAGAATAAAGAAAATGTTGTTTTTTTCCCCAAATTGCCGCTCTTTTTTCGCTTATTTCACTAAAAATAAAAAACAGAGGCGTGAATAAATACCACAAAAAGAAAGCTCTATTTGTGCGAACAAAATGATAAAAATTTCATTTGGGTACAGCATTGCATGACCGCGCAATTCTTATTGAAAGTGCGAGAGCACCGAAAGATGAAAATTGGTCTGGGAAGAAAGGGGGGCGAAAGTGCCCGGTATTGATGTGATTAAACAAGTAGGGAATATTGGGATTAAGAAATAGAAAAACAGACCAGTTATTTGATCATAAAAATATGACTCTACAGTACATTATCACATTATAAAATAAAAAACTGTAACTATATGAGTGTAATCTTTATCCCTAATGCCTAGTACACACGATCAGAAAATTGGATGACAAAAATCACTTTCGTACGATAATCTGATTGTTGGTACACAGCTTTCGAGAGCCCATCATGATAGTTCATCCAACAATAGCTGAAGGGACAAGCATGATAAATTTCCTTGTACGATAACAGACCGTACAATTTTCGTTTGATCAGTACAGTATTCGTCTGAAAAAATCATAAGCCCAAGACCACGCATGCTCGGAAATGAAAGAACATTACATTACAATACAAAGCATTGCTTCACTTCCGAAGTTGTATTTGTCATACGAGATTTTTTGTAACTTTAGTAACCTCTTTATTTTCGATATGAAACTAGCATGCAACAAAAAACAGACGTTCATTCGTCTGATAATCTCATTGTGTGTACTTAATTGTCATTATGTTGCAACTTGCAAATTTCATTTAGCATGCTGGTTTCCTAATTGTATACCATATATACAGATTTTTATTGGTGATCTGTTTGTCAGCAGTGTTAATTTTGACACCAAATTTTGATTTAGTTTTAGAAATAGCCTCTTGACTAAAATGCCATTTTAGTTTTAGTCATATTTTAGTCATTTGAATTGTTTTAGTTGTAGTCGTATTTTAGTCGACTAAAATCTTCAGTACATTTTAGTCTACTAAAATCTAAGGGGTTTAGTTAAAGCGGAGTTCCACCCAAAAGTGGAACTTCCACTCATTTGTCTCCTCTCCTCCTCCGGTGCCACAATTGGCACCTTTCTGGGGGAGGGGGACAGGATACCTGTCTTTGACAAGTATACTGTTCCCACTTCCGGGAGTCCGGGCCGTGGCCCCTGACATCACCGCGGAGCTCCCTCCTGCTCCCTCCTTCTCCTCCCTCTTTCGGGCCAGTAGGAGAGAGGAGCGGGGCCTCGCGCATGCGCAGTAGGGTTCCCAGTGTAAAGCCGTAAAGCTACACTGCCGGGTACCCGTACCCAGAATGGCGGCGGCAGCACCCGATACCTGATCGAAACATTAGCTGTAGTGCCAATATCGCTGGACTCCAGGACAGGTGAGTGTCCTATTGTTAAAAGCCAGCAGCTGCAGTATGTGTAGCTGTGTTGGCTTTTAATTTTTTTAATTTTGGGCGGAACACCGCTTTAAATTGTAATGCATTATTTAAAGTGATTGTAAATGATCACTTTGTAAAACAACCCATTAAGTTTAAAATAGTGATGAAAGGCAAACATTTTTGTATAAATATATAAAAAAAACATTATAAATGCCCTCTTTCCCTTTTCTATAAGTGATTAAATTCCCTCTGTAATCACTTCTAGAGCTGTTCTCAGCTACATCTCCTGGGGGGAGGAGGAGCAGCAACACACTGAGCTTCCCAGTGAATGGTTGTGCTGCGGGGGGGGGGGGGGTGTCAGGACAAGTCTGATCATTGGAGGAGAGCAGGAGTTCCCAGCACAGCTAGAAAACTGACTACGCTTTGCTCTACTGTTTTAGTGTGGTCAGTTTTTTAATAGGAAAGCAGAGGGACTGGCAAGAACACCAGGGATTTCACATAAAGGAAGCAACACAAAGAGAACAGGACACTTTCTCAAGTACATGGTACAGCAGGCACATATCAGGAATATGAAGTGTTGGGGTAACAAACACTTTAAGTATTTCTCTAGAATTGCTAAACTCATTATATACTCCTGGAGTAAATATCTAATAACGTTATTATTTATAGTATAAGGTTTGAACATGCACACAAATCAGGCTGTCTCCATTTCATACACTCATACCTATTCATAGAAACACGTTGATAAAAATTTTTATGTCAAGCTGATTATATTCAGAGTTAGATTGTTTTCAACCACACAGATTTGTCTCAACAAAGTTTTTTTCTTTCTCTCATAAAAGCCATTTGAGGATCATTTTGAACACTGTACAATTTTGAAGTGAAATGGTGTGTAAGACTATGTTTTACCATCTCCAGGATCGCTGCCTAACTGGGAAACTGGAGCCTTTGTCTCCCTCAAGTCCGCCACATGTGGAAGGAGATTTGGATTTGCTGCCCACTCGCCTTTCAAAGGAGGAGCTGATCCAGAACATGGACAGGGTGGACCGTGAAATCACCATGGTGGAGCAACAGATCACCAAGCTCAAGAAGAAACAAGTACGTTTATTTCCATATTCCAGTTGTGTCGATGTCAAAGACATTGTGATAGAAAAACAAATGTGTATAATTTATATACAATGTCTCTATATAACTGTTATGTAGTAAGAGGGTCTACCTAAATAATTAATTCAGTTAATATTCAATTATGTAGACTAGGGATTGGCAAACTTAGAGGGGTGGAGATCTACCTAAATAACATGGACGAGTATAAAGTTCATCAGGGTGCAGAACACCTTTTTTTAAGGAGATAACCTAGCAAGGCCCCAAAAAAGTAAGGAAGGCAAAGATCAGGGGTCAGTAGTAGGTAATTCAGAGGTCAGTAGTAAAGCATGTGTAGCGGTCAGGAGTAAGTAACACAGAATGCAGGGTCAGGTGTGAATAATGCGGAGTGCAGGGGTAAGGAGTAAATTACCCAGAGTGCAGGGGTCAGGAGTATGTAATGCAGAGTGCAGAGAACTTATGTGTATGACCTGGAGCAGACTTGTGTGTACTGTGACATGCCACCTTAAGTTAGGTTACCAATACCCCCCTGTACACAGCAATCCCCCTGGCTTCCTTGTGAAGCTGCAATGACGGCCAGAAGATACAATGCCTTTTTAGATGCCTGCTTTTCCTGGTACAGCATAGAAGTGCCTTTCACTTATCCTAATCTTTTGCCTATGCAATAGTTGCTACACCTGGGACACTGTGGCATATTTGAGAAAAGATAGGTGGGTCTATAGTTAGGCCTGCGTGGTGCAGGGCAAGGGAGTTACCATGAATGCTCTCAGAAGCTGGTGGAATAACTAGAATCCAGGGATATACTAGATGCATGCTAGATCCAGGCCAGGTACAGACGAGACTAGTAAGTAGATGAAGAGACTAGTAGCCAGCCAGGCACAGTTTGTTCTTCTCCAGCCGTTCGCATAGGGTGAGCGGCTCCAGGTGTGTGGGTAAAAGGGGGTCTGCACACACAGTAGCCATCAAGGTTTCCCAGTGAATCTTTTTTATGATATCCACCCAAATAAAGTTTGGCACTGCCCAGCAACCCTCAAATGAAACCCTCAGCGGTTTTGCACAGAGCAGCTCCCGATCCCTTAATACACCTTCTCGGGTCCGTCACCGGTGCTCCTGGCCCCCTCCCTCTTGTCAAGTGCCTCAAGAGGACCCAGCTTGGTTTTTTACCTTTATGTATAGAATGCATGAAGGTAAAAACCTTGAGCCCTTAGAACCACTTTAACTCTTGGAATGGCCATGTTAGAGTTCCGATCTTAACCAAATAATTTTTCTGTTCACTCCTGAACCCCCAGAAACCTGACAGAGCTGCAGGAGTTTTACAAAGAGGAATGGTGAAAAACTACATTGTTCAGATGCGCAAAGCTGATGGAGAACAAACCACAGACTCAATTACTGCCAACAGTACATCTATTATATACTTAAAGTGACCCTGGACTGTAATAGGAAACTATAATTTTAGAAATCTTAACTTCCCCTAAGCTGTACACAAGAAGTAGCAGTTACCTTCCTGGTATGTGGTGTTGCCTAGGCACTCCTGTACTTGCAGACTTAAGAGAAGTACGTTTTGTTTTTTTGTTTTTTGCCTATTCAAACTTACCTAGGTGGATGCAGCATCAGACCGATGCTGCATCTGTCCCTCACTGCCTCTTCACTGAGAACCGAGCCACCGAACAGCGCAGATGGCTCAGTTCTCCCAACTTTCAGATCGGAGAGCTGCTGCCTGTCAGTCAGCATCTCTGCTGCTCTGCTCCTCCATGATCATTGGAGCGCTGAGCTGTGGAGGGGTGGCATGCTGAGACTGCCATCAGTCCAAGGACTGATTCCAGTGACATCAGTGGAGAGTGGACTTTAGACTGAAAACGGGTCACAGTAGTGCAAAACCAATTGCACTTCTGTGACCAAGAGGTGAAGCCCAGCCTAAAAAGCTCAGGCTGGACTTTTCCTTTAAAGCTGTATGTCTGCAATGTAAGATCTCAGCCACTACTGGATCTGTGTTTTCTGCACATCTCCTGCTGCATCTTAAATATTAACCCACCAGTCATCGTATGACCAGCCATCTGGGAGACCACTTTGGCATGAGGAATCAAAGTTCTGTCTTCATCAAGAGTGCCGCCATCACTCAGAGACACAGCGTGGTAAGTCAGTAATACAGAAAAGATCAGCTACGGGGAGACCACAGGCCATGCTGTTGACTGGACCTTTACCCTCTGCGTGCCGTTTTTGGGCACAGCTTACAGAGTTCAATTCAGGAAAGATCTGTTTTCACTTTGACATTAATTTAGCTCGTTTGGCTGTACTTGGCTGTACTTCTCCTGTGGATCACAGGAATGCAGTTTCGTTCTGCACTCGGCTGAAATCACAGAGCCAGTCCAGGCTCGGGCAAGATCGTGACAATGCAGTAAGGATCTGCCCACATTCTTGGACCGGCACCCGGCTCAATCTTTCAGCAAGCCGCCGAGAGCCTGAGCCCGGCCACTCCTGTTCCCTTCACTCCTGTCCCCTCCACAGCCCAGTGCTCCAGTGAGTAGGTAAGTATGAATGTGGAAAAAAAAAAAAAAAAAATCCCATACATCTCTTTTAAAGGAATAGTTCTTCTTTAATGACTTTTGACAGAAACATCCCTATGCATTACAGCACCCTCAGTACATAACATACAGCGCTCTATTTTGTAAAAGCATGCTTTCTTTTTAAGTGTATTGCGTTGTCTTTGCTTCTCCATCCTGCAGATGTCAGGATGTACAGAGCGCTAGAATGCTTATCCGTTAGCTTCAAGGGCTGCACATCTAAAGCTCCTTATTTGATGATGGTATAATAGGAAGACAATGGAATAACCCAAAGCGTTTTTAGGCCCTACTAATCCTATTGTTTATAGTTTGTTCTGCACTCTTGTAACCCAGTTTCAGCAGACAGTGGGCTAAAGCCTCTTCTCTAGGGTTTGGATTGATCCTGACTTTAAAGTCAGCATCCACACAGATGCGTGGACCGGCAGCTGGCTCAGCTTCTAACCGAGCCGCTGGGAGACTAACAGTCACTGCTCTCCCCTCAGAGCGGAGTGGAAAACTGAGCAATCAGCAGCCTTTGATCACTCAGTTCTTAATGCAGAGATGGTGGGGGACATTCTCCCTCCTAGGTGATGGATATATATATATATATATATATATATATATATATATATATATATATATATATATATATATATATATATATATATCCAGCTAACTTTTTTTTTTTTTCTTACTTTTTTTTTTTTTTTTGGAAACTCATAGAGCTACATGTTAATTTACTGAAGATGCTGTAATGTATAGGGTTGTTTTTGGCAAAAGTCATTAAATGTGAAGTAAAACTTAAGTGTATACTTTTGTTGATCAGTGTAAAAAGAACAATTATGATTTTTTTTTTTTTCTAGTACAAAAAAACATGAAACAATGAATACTTATTGCAGGGGATATATGGATATACAGCATTATTTTCTATGTAATATAAATACAAAAAGATGTTAAACAATTTAATATTCAAGTTCATTTTAAAATAAGTAGTGTTTCTGTAGTTATAAAATATTTAATCCTTTAGTTTGCCCTATTTATAATGAAACTAAAGTTAAGTTTCTGGAGCAAAATATGGAAAATAAGTTGTTTACAGATAAAATACATTTTTTTTTTTTCAATTTTGACTAATGTTATTTGAATGCAACAAAATTTAACAAACATAACAAAAAAAGTACATTTTAGTTTAAAAAAATAAATAAAATTAAATAAATAGAAATGAAAAAAGGTCAACAGAAAAATATTAAATAAGGGGAGAAGGGAAGCAGGCATTAGGGCTGATTAGGGTTAACAAAGAAAATAAGCGATTAAATAAGGACACTTTTTTCTCGTGTGCAGCTGCCCTTGCCTCCCTTCTGAAAAGTGACCCACTGCTTTTTACAGGGCATTTGACAGGTGGTAAAAAGACAATATACATTATCACCTCCTCACCACTTGTTCTAACCCTAAACAAGCTGTACCACTGTGCTGCAACCACTTGCATTGCTTGTGGTTTCAGCATGGCAACATACACTTATTTGAGTGTTTGGCAGCGGTAGCGCCTGCCGCATGCAACGCGCAATTTAATGTTTGCCCATGGCTGCAAGCCTGAATGGCTGCATGCCCTTCCTTATAGGTAGAGGCAGCTCAACCGCCTGCTTTTGCGTCCCCCCTACCCATTCATGTGAACAAGCCCTAAGGTTGCTTGATATCCTATCACACATCACACCTTTGCTCTACCTGTGAAAAAAAACAGAGTATATACAAAGTAACGCTTCATTGTTGCATTGTATGTCTCAGAAACACATGTAGACACTATCTGGATTCGGCATCATCTGCTCCTGATATAGATCACATCCCTGTAGTAGCTTTGTAAATGGTCCATAGCTAACAGTGTTTCTTATTTCATACATTAATATATTCTCTGTGCAGGTCCAAGTGTGTTACTTAAGCTGTAGAGGGTGGCTAGGTGTCTCCCTGTCCATTGTTCTCAGACATATTTCTGTCTGTTTTTGGCCACCAGATGCTTCAACAACATCCAGCTCTCAAAAAATGAAAGATTACACATACAACGTACATGTAAACTGATGTGCGAACATGCAGAGTACAAATGTTAAATGACAGCTGACAAATGTGACACTAGTGACGACTGAGCATAGTGAATGCCTTCATTGGCCTGAGACAGAAGAGAGCAACTGTGTACCGTTCTCAGAGTCACTCATACATAATGAGTTTACTGTGTTTAGAACCAGTTCTCGAAATCTGCAAGACATCACTCCCAGTGGGCATTTTAGGTCAGTCTAGGAAACTACAGTAAAGTGCCTCTATTTTCTTCTACAGCAACAGTTAGAAGAGGAAGCAGCCAAACCATTAGAGCCGGAGAAGCCCATTTCACCTCCACCAATTGAATCAAAGCATCGCAGTCTGGTCCAAATTATATATGATGAGAACAGGGTGAGTTGGCTGCTATTGTTACTTTTAGTGAAATGAAAACTATCGTTACTTTGGGCACTATGAAAACTTGTACAGATTTTTGTGTTAAGATGCTTTCTTGCCTTCTGTCTCTCAGCAGATGATCAATGCTTTTAATAGTACATCTTTTTTAATCTTTTTTTTTTTTTTTTCCTTTTTTTTTTATTTAGTATGGCCTTATTTGTTTTTCTCTTTGGCAGCTTTTTCCAATTTCCATTTTTTATGCTCATACTCCAAAAAGAAAAAAAAAACAAGTGTGTGTTGTTTGAGATTCACCATCTCTTATTTTTCCTGTGACCATAACGGAAAATTCTAAATTTGACAGTGGTCACTGGAATAGGAATAGAGGGGAAAACATTAAATAGGCCCGTCTAAGGCTGGGTACACGAGGGGCATAAATTGTCCAAAAACGGTCAGTTCGGCAGGAACCGGTCGACTGTTGGCCCATGTGTACAGCTTTCTGTCCGACAGAAGCCGCTCGTGAGCATGCTTGTTCAAGCTTTGTCGAACGAGCATGCTGGAAAACCAGCATCCAATCAGCTAAGCGCAGCTGTACTTATGACATTGGCTGGGAGAGGGTTAACATCTAAGGGCACTCACGGAGTTAACTTTGTACTTAACAGTGTGTAATGTGTGCTGATTTTACTTTAACTGGCTGCTTTTTCACCCTGAACAACCAGATTGCTGTTCACAGGACATAGAGTTCTGTGTTTTTGTATACACAGAACTCTGTGTATGATTGGCCACAGCCGATCAGCTGACTTCAGCCAAAATCATTGGCTGAAATCATCTGCCAAACTCGTGTTGTGTGCAACTACGACATGGATCAGCAAGGGGCCCGCGCATGTGTGCTCTGAACCCGGAAGCAAGTTGGAGACTTGCAGGTACATTGTCCGGCCTGCCTATACCCGCCCGCCTGCAGTAAATCTACTGTGGGTGGGCACCAAGTAGTTAGGAGCAGGCGTGTCTGGAGGGAGCCCACTCTGGAGGGAGCACAAAGATACATTAGACGCCCAGCAAAAGCACAATGACAGCTGAAGGCGTTCATTGTGTCTCCACACAGAATCCAGCAAACAAGCTATACAATCACTAAATTCTCATACAATCTTTAACATGTAATGTGATTTTAAAAGAAATTTCCAATCCTTTTAAACGTACATCTCTAATTGAAAAAATATCTGCTGATCCTGCCATGTGGTTCCTTGTTTGGGAATTTCCTAGTCTGGTGTGAAAATGGTTTGTCTCTGTCTTGCAATTGCTCTTCTGTGTTGTCATACTGTCACATGCCCTTTCAGTGGGGAACACAGGTGGCCATCTCAGGTTGTATTGCACTGGCAAGGTCCAGCATTGCCACCATCAAAAAAGCTGCCCGAACAATGGGATGCAGCTGCTACTGAAGCTTAAGCATGTAGACCCTAAGTGAACATAAAAGGCTGGAGAAAGTCAACTGAACAGAAATACAAAAAGAATGAAAACAACAAGAGAAAATCATAGAAAATGTTGGATACACAGTGCTTAAAGAGTAACTGCAGTCTGCTCACATCATTTGTAATAAAAACATCTTTGCCATTCTGAAGCTTTCCTCCAACCACTTTTCATATTGTTTTATATATGTATACTGTAATTCTGTACTCGCTAGATATGCTGCAGAAATCTACCACTACTAAGTATGGCTGCAACCATTTTAACTGTGGGCAGCTGAAGCTGCTGCCTGTTCACTTCCTGGATTTACACAGACACACAGTGGCACACCTCCAGCTCTGCAGCCTCCCTCCTGGCAAACTCTAATGAGAGTGAGAGCGAGCGCTGTGCATGATATCATAAGCCTAGACTTTTTGCCAGACAAGACACAGGAAGTGGGCTGTATAAAGTATTAACTGGCAGAAAAAAATGTACTGAATCTTTTTGCCCCTTTACTGACCTGACAGATTCCACCCTCACCCTACATAAATGTATCTGTATCGAGATCTGATGGGTGTACCTCTGGGCCTTGTTTACATCCAGTACAGCACGTTCCCCTTTCTTGGATGCGTATGAGCAGTAAGGCCCCAAAGAAGTCTTTGGGGCTTGTCTCCTGGCTCAGAGATGCAGGCAGACAAGGACCATAGAAGTCTACGGGCCTCACTTTGCAGATGCAGCCAGACAGTGAGGCTGGATGTAAACATTACCTGGAGGCCACAAACATCGGATGTTGGTACGTATACATTTGCAGAGGGCAAGTGTGGGATCTGTTAGGTCAGTGAAGTGGGGGGCAAAAAGAATAAGTGCACTTTGTCTAAAAGGCACTTAGTCTTGAGAGAAATAGAGGCATCGATTGGTTACATTTTTATTTCATTCAGGAAATAACATATTTTCACCAATTGTGAATTCAAACATTTTATGCAAAAGCTTATGAGCTAAAATAAGAAACACATGTAAAATAACTTGTGAATTGTTTGTTACTTGTGAATTGACACAATACAATGTTATAGATATCTGGAAAGCCTGTTGAAGAATTGGAAGTACAGTGCAACGAGCACTGAAAGAGAATAATGTGCCTAATAAATGTCCCCATTATTTCAGCAGGTGTTTGGCATAAATTTGGTGAATGATTAGTGTGTTAGATAAATATGGCCCATAGCCCCTGTAATTGCATCTGCTACATTATTGCCATTCATCAAAGCTTGCTATGGTATACAGTACATTATTTTACAAAACTCCAGCTTGGAAAACTCAGATTTGCTTATTTTATCGGTGTAATATGAGGGAAGCATATTGTAAGGATTTGTATCCTTACAGTAGGAACAATCACAATCTTGGTAGATCCCCCTTCTAAACTATAATATACATTTACTGGAAAATGTATGACTAGCGTAGTGTGTGACATGGAAAGATGGCTTATGTCATTCTTATCAGCAGGTATGATAGAGAATCAAGAAATTTGCCTTCTGGCTATACTGCTATGACTTTACTGAAAAGGATAGATTGATTGCATGTCGAAGGTACAATGTTCGAAATCTACAATTGAACAACCAATAATGGATTGCTAAACCTGGGTGTCCTTATGTCAGGTGCAGGAAATGAACATTCTTTTTTTTTTTTTTGTAAATTCTTTATTTAGAAAAAACATCTGGGCCAGGTAGTTATACATGTTATATCAAGAATGTTCTTCCATTACTGAAATATATGTGTCAACCAGATTAATTAAGTAAGAAACAGAGTATATGTAAAACATGACATAGACAACCAGTGGCCCTGAGCAATGGTTCCAGGATTTTACGTATCTTATCAAGTGATCGGTACAGACCCTGTAGGTTATAACGGTAGCTCCAGATATATGACTCAGTGTGTATCTGGGCTCAGTAGTGTCACCTAGTTTTTAATTGTATTATGTAATAAAGGAAAAGAAATAGGTAAGGGGGTGGAAAGAGAAAATGCTGTATTTTGTTTTTTCACTGACCAATTGGTAGAATCAGTGGATCCCTACCCAAAAGTGCTGGATGACGTGCATGTACGTGATCCAGCATCCAGATCTAGCCGGGCCGCTCTGCTGCAGTAAATCTGTATTAGGCAGCCGGCAAGTGGTTAAAAAGCAATCGCCATTATGATTATTATTGGAAGAAAAAATGATAGCGGTACTGTTTACATCTCTTCACATGTTGGATGTCTAGGAAAACGTATACCATCACTAATAATAGATGGGGCCACCTAATCACACACTTTCTATGTTTAACCATTTTGATGCTCCACTAGAATACAACGATCCTCTGCAGAAATCTTTGCATTTTTATGGTGTGATCGCGGTCCACCAAGCATTGCAAACATTGGTATGATATGCTAGTTGTTTACATATGACTGGTAAAATTAGGGGTTTCCAATTTTTTAACTTATCACTTATAAACCACAAAAAGGTTGCATTTCTTTCAATAGTTATTTTCGTCATAATGCATGAATGTCCTGATTCTGTGTTGTGTTCTTGGTACAAAGAAGATATATTGACTGGAAGATCTGTAGAAATCAACTGAATATTATGCAAACTCGCAGGCAGTTTTTTTTTTTTTTTTTTAAACTCATACATCCTCTGGGATTGTCATGTTCCAAGATTATACAATGTTGAGAAGCATCACAAGTGCTGCTCTACCGGAGAATACTCTTCATATAAAAAGAATAAGTGCAAATGTATTTTTCTGCTATATAATACAGAGAGGTTTGTTTCAGCGTGCTTATATGTATTATATATTCAATCATGGTAAAGTGATTATGAAGTCACAACAAAATTTCATCTACGGTTTTCCTAAAATTCTCCCCAATGATTTGGAGTGTGAACTCATTTAGGGAGATCGTTGTGTTTCTCTGTGTTATGGGGATCTATTAGTTCAGAGAATAAAGGGTGTTGTCGTAACTGTTGAACGCAGAGTTGCTGCTTGATCTTATTGCAAGCTTCCTCCTTTTATTGTGCAGAAAGGTTCATCTGAGGACAGCAGAGATTGCTTTGTCTCTGCTACGTCTTACTCACTGTCTCCTTGAATTTCCAATTATTCTGAGCCTGATAGGGAAAACAATATTTAGAGGTGTTACATCTGCATTGACAAAAAATTAAAGGGCATGTCAACACACTTTGAAGCACAAGAACTTACTGTTGTACAGTGTGACTTTTGTAGACTCTGTGGTTCCCCCAGGCATCACCAAAAAAAATAAATCCCCATGGTGGATATGTACCAACACAAGAAAAGCATCCAACTAGCTAATTTGTAAACAAAGCCATCCATCTGAATGCAGCTCACTGGAAAATGATTTATTCAGAGAAAAACGAATGCTCCTCTTCCTTGAATCGATGACCTTATATCCTGAAAATGTCAACATAATCCCCCACTTTCCATTCAGTCTGACATCTCGAGGCGGTATCATTTAAAATTTATACGGCAATGAATCAGACTGTGGAAAGGGAGCATGCCATGAAATATATTTTAATTGCCAAGTACCCCAATGGCAACATTGCTGCACCCACCAAATATTTTGAATCTAGACACATGCAAAAACATTGTACATACAGGATCTTGTTCCGGATTACCTTTTATATGAGGAGCATTCAAGTCCAGTGAGTTTATATAATAAAAGAACAAATTTCAAGGAGTGGAAACTGCATTTATTTTTTTACATACTCCCCTGCTACATTTATACACTTATCCCAGCGTTTAATGCCTGGAAAGCTTCAGCATAGAAGGATTTGTCAGTATGCCTGAACCATCCTAGGACAGCCTGCCTTACTTCATCATCAGTGCTGAAATACTGACCTCCGAGGAACTCATTTAGGCCCCTTTCACACCGAGACGCTTCTAAACTGCCAGTAAAACATTTGAGCGCTTTTGAAGAGATTTTCAAGCGCTCTTGAAGAGCTTTCCATTCATTTGAATGGAGAGGGGCGTTTTTTCACTGCCCTACCAGCGCACTGCCCCAGTGTGAAAGCATTCATTGATTTTAATGGAAATGGGTTTTGTGAGCTGTTCAGGCGCTTTTTTTAGCGTGATAAGCGCCTGAAAAGCGCCTCAGTGTGAAAGGGGTCTTAGGGTTCCAAACAGGTGGAAATCAATTGGAGTGAAGTTCGGGCTGTAAGGGGGATGTGATTCCAAAGTGAAATGATGTGCCCATGTAATGATGCTATCCAGAAAATCCTGGCCTTCCCTGTCAAAATGCTCCTTCAACACAGTGCAGACTTCAACTCTTCTGTGCCGGTCAAACGTGGAAAGCTCTGGGTCTTGGTACCCAGTGTGCACTAACTTTTCGAAAACACAAATGTTTGTGATTGTGTTCACCGTGCCCACAAAAAGATTTGTCCCTTGTGCGTCGATTATCCAAGATCAGGCGTTCCACACACTGAATGTTCTCAGGAATGACTGCTGTGGGCTGGGAACCACCATGGCCAGGATTGTCACTGACAGACGTTTGGCCATCTTTGAAACGTTTACACCATTCAAATGTCTTACTGCGGCTGCGTGTCTCATCACCGTAACATGCTTGAATTCTGCTGTAGATAACCATAAGTTTTATGCCTTCATTCACATGAAACATCATCACCACACGCTGTTCCATGCACGCACTAACACTGTTGTCTGCCCTCTTGAATAACAGTCTCTGGACTGGCCCGTGACATGTGCCCCGCCTATCAGTAATAGGACACACTTGCCACTTACTACTGCATGTAGTACCACCACGCTAGCATCCCTTTTTTATACCTGTAAAATTAAAAGTTCGGTTTGACTTGAACGACCCTCATAGATCAATAGATTTATATTCCCAAACTGGCCAAGGTTTGCACCCAAAAAGCGTACAATGAAAAATACATGGTGGGTTTGTCCTGTGGACATGAGTAGCAAATCTAATATCAATTATTTTCTAGATCCTGTAACAGAACTCTGTCTTCTGTATGCCTAAATAAATACCCTTAACAAAAAATCCAACCTGTAGACTTATCCAATATATAATTATTATTACTACAATAATACATTTTGTGAATGAATGAGTAATATCCTCTCTGTAAACATACAGTGGATATAAAAAGTCCACACACCCCTGTTAAAATGTCAGGTTTCTGTGATGTAAAAAAAATAGACAAAGAAAAATCATTTCAGAACTTTTTCCAACTTTTAATGTGACCTATAAACTGTACAACTCGGTTGAAAAACAAACTGAAATTTTTTAGAGTAGGGAAGTAAAAAAATAAAATAATGTGGTTGCATAAGTGTGCACACCCTCTTATAACTGGGGATGTAGCCGTGTTCAGAATTAAGTAATCACATTCAAACTCATGTTAAATAGGAGTCGGTACACACCTGCCATCATTTAAAGTGCCTCTGATTACCCCCAAATAAAGTTCAGCTGTTCTAGTAGGTCTTTACTGACATTTTCTTAGTCGCATCCTACAGCAAACGCCATGGTCCGCAGGGAGCTTCCAAAGCATCAGAGGGATCTCATTGTTGAAAGGAATCAGTCAGGAAAAGGGTACAAAAGAATTTCCAAGGCATTAGATATATCATCGAACACAGTGAAGACAGTCATCATCAAGTGGAGAAAATATGACACAACGGTGACATTACCAAGAACTGGACGTCTCTCCAAAATTGATGGAACAACGAGAAACTGGTCAGGGAGGCTGCCAAGAGGCCTACTGCAAAATTAAAGGAGCTGCAGGAATATCTGGAAAGTACTGGCTGTGTGGTACATATGACAACAATCTCCCATATTCTTCATATGTCTGGGCTATGGGGTAGAGTGGCAAGACGGAAGCCTTTTCTTACGAAGAAAAATGTCCAAGCCCGCTAAATTTTGCAAAAACACATCCGAAGTCTCCCAAAAGAATGTGGAAAATGCGTTATGGTCTCATGATACCAAGGTTAACCCTTTTGTCCATAATTTCAAAAGATATGTTTGGCGCAAAAACACTACATATAACCAAAAGAACACCATACCCACCGTGAAGCATGGTGGTGGCAGCATCATTCTTTGAGGCTGTTTTTCTTCAGCTGGAACAGGGGCCTTATTCAAGGTAGAGGGAATAATGAACAGTTCCAAATACCAGTCAATATTGGCACAAAACCTTCAGGCTTCTGCTAGAAAGCTGAACATGAAGAGGAACTTCATATTTCAGCATGACAAAGACCCAAAGCATACATCCAAATCAACAAAGGAATGACTTCACCAGAAGAAGATTAAAGTTTTAAAAGAGCCCAGACTTGAATCTGATTGAAAATCTGTGGGGTGATCTGAAGAGGGCTGTGCACAGGAGATGCCCTCACAATCTGACAGATATAGAGTGTTTTTTCAAAGAAGAGTGGGCAAATATTGAGTCAAGATGTGCCATGCTGATAGACTCATACCCAAATACAATGAGTGCTGTAATAAAATCAAAATGGGCTTCAACAAAGTATTAGTTTAAGGGTGTGCACACTTATGCAACCATATTATTTTAGTTTTTTTAGTTTTACTTCCCTCCACCTAAAAGATTTCAAGTGAGTTGTACAGTTTATAGGTCACATTAAAGGTGGAAAAAGTTCTGAAATTATTTATCTTTGTCTCATTTTTTTACATCACAGAAACCTGACATTTTAACAGGGGTGTGTAGACTTTTTTTTTTATATCCACTGCAGTTAACAAGCAAGTTAACTACATTATATTCTGTGAGAGAAATGCTGTATAGAGGAGATAAAACACAAATTTACACATGTAATTTACACATTACTCATATAACTAACACATCTAGTTTACAATATGCCTTTTTCTTTAAAAGAGGTTGGTACTCCCCATCCCCACTGTAACCTGGGGCTTTATGAACAGCCAACATTTTAGAGGTGCCACCAGAATAAGAGTTGAGGGTGATTTTTGTTAGTGACAGCTGTCTGAGAGTGGATGTCCCCCCACTTTGTAGCGAAATTCTTGCTACCTGTTGCTCCTCCAGGACAGGAAGTGAAAGACAATCCTGCCAACAGGACACATACAGCAAAATGTAAACGGACAGGGGTTCTAACCCTTTCCCCCACTCTATACAAAACTAAAAAGAAAAGTTAGGCTCAAAAGTTGCCCATCCACCCTGATGTAAAGGGGGAATTCTAAGGAGGAACCCTGATGTAAGGAGGAATCTGGTTGTGACACTGATGCAAGGGGGAACACTAAAGTAAGGGGAACTCTGATGTGGAGGGGACCCTTGATTTAAGTGGGGACTCTGATGGAGACTTTAATATAAGGGGGGACACTAATGGGGACCCTGATGTAAGAGGGGACTCTGATGGGGACCCTTATAAAAAGGGGGCTCTGATGAGAAAGATGCAGGTTGTAATTATTTTTGTTCGACCTTTATTGATGGAATTTCTCTCTTTCCCTATGCTTTAACTAAAGTGCTCTGTTGTTTCTGAATCATCTAATGCTGATTAAAAAATATATATTTAATACATTTAATTTGCCTGGAAATATTTGTAAAATATGTGGTTCTTGTACTGAAAAGTTTGGAGACCCCTGAAATAGACATTTTCTATATTTTTTCATGTATATTCTATATATTTATAGAGTAGAGGATGTGCGTTTTTCAAAAGCTTTAGGGCTTGTTCACACCAGAACGTGGTGAGGTAAATCCACGTTCGTGGACATTTTCCCACACCATGTGTGCGATCTGCTGCAGGTGTCAATGTATTCCTAATGACATTGAATTGCAGATTGAAAACACATTGTGTTTGCCTACACCGGATTGCATGGTACCACAGTACCATGCAAGCTGGTGCAGTGGGTTTTTGAATCACTACTTTTGGTGCAATCCAGTGCGATTTCAGCCCATTCAAATGAATAGGCTGAAAATCACACCACACTGAATCACACAGGAACGTAGACCGCATTCCTGTGCGATTCAGGTGTGAACCGCCCCTCACTGCAGTTGTATCTTACTGGTGTATGTGTCTTTAAATGACACCAGCAGGGAATGTCACAATCACATACTTTATAAATATGCCTCTAGCTGCTTGAACAGTACCCTTTGTGCTGTATAGCTATTGCATTGTGAGGGTTATCACACATCTGGATTACAGGGCTTTTCCACAGAATGAAGTGTCATGCAGTCATGAGTCTGCAAAGCAGGCTTACTACAGTTGGGTTTACAAAGAGAAGGAATTGCTATCTATGATCCTAAAGGTTTTTGTAAGATCCTGTAACACATTTACCGCTCGTGGCTGATAAGTGACTGCTCTGCCTCATCAGATTTGGGGAGCTTCTTGCAATGAGTCACTGAGTACAGAAAAAAGGATATGAATAACCGATTTGGTGCTTTTACATTATAAAAGCCAAGTCAGCAAATGCAACCCCTACGTTTCCTCACATCTCCCTTGGATTCCTATTTATGCTTTTAGTGTAACACCACTTGCATTTTTCCAACATTATGTTTTAGCTTGATCTGTTCCAGTATGCAAGCATATGTATTGGTTCCAGTAAATAAACCACGTCACACTTTCTGAGTGGGAACAGCTAATTTTGTCATGCTGACCTTTTATACAGGTGGATGATTGGTTGGTAGCGAGCATACGTGTGTGGTACATTCATGACAGCATCGTAGTATCTTGCATGGAGCCTATCTATCAGAACGCAATGGAGGATGCAGTGATAAGATCAGCACATGCTGTTCCTCCTTATGGTCTTAGGAAATTGTCTTTTGTAAATCAAAGCCTTGTTTTTAAAGACTGGACTTCCTCCAGCTGTTCTCTCTGTGAATTGTTTTAAGCAGCAATGATAAAAAGAACAAAAAACAAATCAAAAAAAAAAACCTACAATAAAATGAGGGCCTGTGCAGGTTTGACACCACTACAGAGGCATACAAATAAAATCTGTCTGTATCCTTCATTGCTATTATTAATTACAACAGTCTGCATTTGACACACATGGTAGAGTTTCCTTCACTGTGTTACTTTGCAATCAAATCCTGTCACTGGGCTAATGGAGATGACCTTTAAATGTAGCCAGGTCCCCCAGGACGGGAGATGAGCAGAGGGCTGGTGTTATCGTTCTTGAAGCGGAAAGAAAGTGTTAAGAGCATTTCGGAATTTGCTGTGCGTGCTCCTCCATGGTGAGCGATGCGCTGGGACATTTTTATTAATCTTCCACCTAATAACTGCTATCCTGCAGGGTCCATTGAGATGGAATGGTATTTGCAAGCAATACACAGCTGCTGAATCATGGGAGCAGGTGATTCAGATGTATTTCCTATCAATTCTTTGCTTTCACAGTTGCGGGTTTGGGTAGTGTGGTATTAGTGCTAAAAAATGTTTTTCCAGACAGAACCAGCATGCCAGCTCTACACTATATTAGGCCGGGTTCACACTGGTACGACACGACAGTCGTACAACTGTGGATCTGACTTTGCCCTGCGACTTGAAGTCCGACATGCATTCAAATTCAATGAACAGGGATCGTACTTTGATCCCCGACAATACCAGGCACTGTGTCTGGTATGAATATTTAGGGGGAACTCCACACCAAATAAAAAAAAAAACGGCATGGGTTCCCCCTCCAAGAGCATACCAGGCCCTTCGTTCTGGTATGGATTTTAAGGGGAACCCCCATGCCGAAAAAACGGCGTGGGGGTTCCCCCCAAAATCCATACCAGACCCTTATCCGACAACCCTGGCCTTTGGTTGTCAGGGTCTACAGGTGGGGGATGTATTGGAATCTGGAAGCCCCATTTAATAAGGGGGCCCCCAGATCCTGGCCTCCCACCCTATGTGAATGAGTATGGGGTACATTGTACCCCTACCCATTCACCTAAAAAAAAAAAGTGTCAAAAATAAAACGCAGTACACAGGTTTTAAAAGTATTTTATTAGGGCAGCTCTGGCGTTTTTCGCTCTTTTGCGGGGTCTTCTCTGCTGTCTTCTCCCTCTGTTCTTCTTCCGATGTTCACTCAACGCTCTCTCCCGCTCTAATGCTGGGTGTGCAGTGTGCCACTACTGATATTGGCATGGAGTGGGGTCACCGGGTGACGTCACCCAGGGGCCCGTCCATTATGACGTCACCGCCAGGGGCGTGATGGAGCAGTGATGTCATAAGGGGCAGGGCCTCCGGGTGACATCATCTGGTGACGCCCGCCCCATGCCAATATATGTAGTGGCACACCACGCACCCAGCGTTAGAGCGAATGTGTAATGCGTTTTATTTTTTCACTTTTTTTTTTGGTGAATGGGTAGGGATACAATGTACCCCATACTCATTCACATAGGGTGGGGGACTGGAATCTAGGGGCCCTCTTATTAAAGGGGGCTTCCAGATTCCGACAAGCCCCCCGCCCGTAGACCCTGACAACCAACGGCCAGGGTTGTCTGGAAGGTTCCCCTTGAAATCCTTACCAGACCGAAGGGCCTGGTATGCTCTTGGAGGGGGGAACCCATGCCGTTTTTTTTTTTTTTTTTTTTTTTTATTTAGCGTGGAGTTCCCCTTCAAGATCATCAGAGGACAAGTCGCATTCCAAAGTCGGATTAGTTAAGACTGCGATCCGACTTTGATCCAACTTCAGTGATATTCAATGAGCTGAAGTAGGATCAAAGTCGAACCAAAGTAGTGCAGGGAGCATTTTCAAAGTTGGGCTGACTTTTGGCGGACCAGTTAAGATGGCTGTCATAGGGAAACATTGGCAGCACAGTGGTGTAGTGGTTAGCACTTTTTACCTAGCAGCAAATTTGAATCCTGATCACAACACCATCTGCCTGGAGTTTGCATGTTCTCTCTGTGTCCGCGTGGGTTTCCTCCGGGTACTCCGGTTTCCTCCCACACTCCAAAGACATGCTGGTAGGTTAATTGGATCTTGGTATATGTGCGAATGTGTGTCCCAAGCGCGCCGAGATCCTACGGGGTAAATGACAACGCTATATCAAGATGCAACTCAACTCAACCAGTGTGAACTCAGCCTTACAAGGCAAACCAGTAATCGTGTAATATATAATAACCCTTTCTATAAAAAAAATAATAAAGTAGCAGAGGACCATTTCTCCCAGAAATGTACCAATAATACATTGTTATTATTTATATTGCATAATTGGTATGGTACACATATGCAAAAGAAAATAATAATTTCTTTATTGTAGATGCACACATTTGTCAGGTGGGGATTTTGAACATCAAGGCTGCACAGTAATGGCTATGGGTACAGAAATTGTATTTTGTCCGCTAAATGACATGCATAGTTGCATGGATAACAAGATGTCAATAACAAAAAAAAAAAGATGTCAATCAAGCTCCAACTCCAACTGTTCATGAATATTTTAGAATAACTTACAGAACCACTGTTGCAAAAGTACAAAAGTCCATTGGTTTTGTGTACACACTGTCAGACTTTGGTCCATCAGACTTTTGTTGGCAGAAAGTTGGTCCGTTCGCACAGCCAACAAAAGTCCGATGAAACCTAGAAAAAGTTGGTCCGATGGAGCGTACACACGGTCGGATGTTGGTCCAAAACAGCTAATTTGCATGTTGGTTGTCAAAAAGTCCGATTGTGTGTATGGGCCTTAAGGGTGACCTCCCTTCCCAGTCATTTCACAGCCGTTGTCGGTCCTCCCCTGCACACAGCTTCCGCTGCTGAAAACTAAACCAGATCGGCTGCAGAATAGGTAAGTACATACATTTTTGCTTTAGTTTACAGGGTTAGATAGATGAGGTTAGAATTAGATAGATGTGGTTTAGAATTAGTGGAATTAGTTACACTTTAACCACTTGCTTACTGTGCACTTAAACACCCTTCCTGCCCAGACCAATTTTCAGCTTTCAGTGCTCTCGCACTTTCAGTGACAATTGCGCGGTCATGCAATGCTGTAACCAAATGAATTTTTTATCATTTTGTTCGCACAAATAGAGCTTTAGTTTGGCGGTATTTATTCGCAACTCCGTTTTTTATTTTTTGCGATATAAGCGAAAACATAGCGGAAATTTTGAAAAAAAAAACAATATTTTCTCCTTTTTCTTTTTTAAAAGAAATCCAATAAAATCAAATTTTGTCATAAATTTAAGCCAAAATGTATTCTGCTACATGTTTTTAGTAAAAAAAATTCCGTTAAGTGTATAATAATTGGTTTGCGTGATCACGGACATATGTACGCAAATGATCATGTGCAGGTGATCACGGACATATGTGTGCAGATAATCATTGGCACATGTTATTTTACTGGGACATATGTGAGGGACATGTGTTTTTATTATTTGGGGACATGTGTTTTTATTATTTGGGGACATGTGTGGGGACATGTGTGTTTACACTGTGGGGACACTACTGGTGATCAGTGAGTAAAAAGCTGTAAAAAAACAGCTAATACTCACTGATCACCAGCCGGCTGCAGCGATCCGCTCTCCTCTCCTCACCGACGACTTCCGTGAGAGGAGAGCCGATTGCCTAGCAACCGGCTGTGTGTTTACATCACATGACGGCTGTGATTCGACACGGCCGTAATGTGATCAGGAGGGCCAATCACCGAGCCCTCCTGCCGATCCGAGATGCGCCATGTCCGGGTGACACGGCCGCATCGGGATCGCGCCGCTGCGCGGGCACGCACGCGCGATCCCTCTACTTCTGAAGGACATTCCGGAACGTCCGTATATGTACAGTGGCCGGGTGGGAAGTAGTTAAAGTGTTTGTAAAGTCACATGTAAGAAGTCACATGTATCCCCTCCGGATTATGCTGCCAATAAATACAGTGTGTGTGTTTTTTTTTTACAATGAAAAGGCTAAATATCTTTTCTCACATCGCTGTGCGGTCACGTGACCCCCCACTGCTCTTCACCGATCTATGGAGATAAGCGGGAGGGGCCGAGATTCCCCTGTGACATCAGCTGGCCAGCAGAGGGGGGGGGGGGGTCACGTGACCGCACAATGGTGGTGTCGGAAAAGGTATTTATCCTTTTCATTTAAAAAAAAAAACACACCCACTAGTTATTGGCAGCATAATTCTGGGATAACTGTATATTTTCTGCATATTGCAGCTAAATAGCGGCAGGAGGGTCTAGTATGCCTCTGGAGGGGGAATCCATGCCGTTTTTTTTTTTCAAAAATTGGGCATGGACTTCCCCTAAAGAGGTGGTACAATGACTTGCGAATTTCTGTTCTGAACGCAAGCCAGGTGCGAATCAGATGCGTGCCCATAGAAGATAATGGGCCTGAATTCGCACCTGATCCGCACCAAGGACGTTTGCGTGTTTGTGTCAATTCGCATTGCGCATGCACCGGACATGTGTGAACGTGTCCCATTGAAAACAATGGGTTTTCAAATGTCCTGCGAATTCGCTATAGTTTGAACCCAGGCTAAATGTTTTGTGACTAAGCACTGCAGTCCCCTAAATATTTACCCTTTCTCTCTAATTTCCCCTGAGAAATAGTGGTGAACATTCTAGTATGTAAACCTGAAATGATTGTTGACTTTAAAAGCACATGTTGAAAACGTTTCTATCGATTATTGACCAGTCCAGCAGGGATCAATGTGTGGGCTCCTCCTCTCGACAGAAGTACATTGTTTAATCGACTTCTGTTGAAAGGATGTGTTGAAAAATGTTCCATGCAGCCGCTGATCAGTGTATTCTAACAGCTGTGGTTGCCGCTGTCCAGATACAATGTCATAGTGAGAGGGATTCCTCCATCCACCTCATTTGTGTAGATGGAGGAATCTGTTATGTTTTTTTTTTTTTTCTGCTCAGACAAAAGGCTGAACAGAAAAATACTAACTGTTTGGAGTGCTTAGGCACTCCTGTATAGCTTCAATGTTAGATTTGAGGCACTGCTACCTCTAATGCCCCGTACACACGATCGGACATTGATCGGACATTCCGACAATAAAATCCATGGATTTTTTCCGACGGATGTTGGCTCAAACTTGTCTTGCATACATACGTTCACACAAAGTTGGTCAGAAATTGCGAACGTCAAGAACGCGGTGACGTACAACACGTACAACGAGCAGAGAAAAATGAAGTTCAATAGCCAGTGCGACTCTTCTGCTTGATTCCGAGCATGCGTGGAACTTTGTGCGTCGGAATTGTGTACACTTTCGGAATTTGCGACAACGGATTTTGTTGTCGAAAAATTTGAGAACCAGATCTCAAATTTTGTGCAACGGAAATTCCGATGGAAAATGTCCGATGGAGCCTGTGAATTTCTGACAAAAATCTCCCATCGAACGTTTTCCGTTGGAAAATCTGACTGTGTGTACGGGGCATAAGACCCCTTGCACACTGCGTTAGTGGTAAAGCGCCACCCGTTTTAGCAGGGCTTTACCGCTGTTTAAGCGGTGCTTGGCCACTAGCGGGGTGCTTTTAACCTCGGCTAGCGGCTGAAGAAGGGGTTAAAAACGCCTGTGTTGCTGCGCTTCCGAATCGCTTTTTAGGCACTTCAGAAGCGCTGACTATTTATTGCAATGGGCAGGGGCGTT
Source organism: Lithobates sylvaticus (assembly GCA_028564925.1). Classification (NCBI taxonomy): domain Eukaryota; kingdom Metazoa; phylum Chordata; class Amphibia; order Anura; family Ranidae; genus Lithobates; species Lithobates sylvaticus. Next base: position 202,101,707 of record CM053026.1, on the reverse strand, counting down.
TTAGGAGCACTGTATACAGCGCTCCCAAACCGCCCCAAAGATGCTGCTTGCCGACTTTTTCTAATGTCCCGCAAGCGCACTGCCCCAGTGTGAAAGCATTCAGGCTTTCACATTCGGGCGGCATAGGAGGCAGTTTTCAGGCGCTATTTCTATCGTAAAAAAGCATGAAAACTGCCTCCGTGTGAAAGGGGTCTAACTGCTAGTTTTAGGACATGTAAGGCCTCAGGCACATGGACAGAAAACACTATTTTTAGAGGCATTATTATTATTTATTTTTTTATCCCTCTGAGCGCAGCTCTATTCTAGCCAATGTGTGTTTATATTCTTATTTTAGTTCAGCATTTGGAGACATAAAAAAATTGCCCAAATCTGCATTCAGAAAGGAGCTTACTGGCATAACTTTCATGTAAATGCGTATGCATGTACGTTTTTTTTAGTGGCTGAAATAAATGAATATTCTAGCCAACAAAATGAGCTTATGCGCATATGCTTCCAAACTCCACCGCTTTGGCAATGCTAAAATGTATTTGGTCCTGCCAATAAAGCTTATTTGAATTTGACTTTGAATTTGCTTCTAAATGCTATACGCCTGTAATTAGAAATCTAAACAAGCATTTTTTATGCTGGAGTTTTCTGCAAGTTCCTGGCAAAAAGAGCCAGAGTGAATTGAAGTACTTTAATATGCGGGGGGTATATGAGGCCTAAAGCCTCGTACACACGCTTAGATTTTCGGACGACCGAACGTCTGTTTTTTTGTGGCATGCTAGTCTCATGTCGAAAGTGAAGAGGTTACTCACAATACGAAAATTTTCGTAATGTGTTGAATCATTTTGTATGCATTCTTTCTTTTCTGAGCATGCGTAGTCTTGCTCTTAGGTTTTTTTTTGGACGAAAATCATACTAATGAAACGAAAATCAGACGTTGAGTTCACATCCGACAAAAATGTTATAGTCTGCACATCCAGCTTTTGTCTGACGAAAAAGCGATATCGGCTGTCGAAAGCACCGTACTAACGATCTGAAAATCGTCAGACAACTTGTCGTACAAATTTTTCCATCTGATTTTCATATCGTTTGTAAGGGCCTTTAGAGTGAGACTTGGTGATGTCATTACTGCACTGATCTCCTTGATGACGGCTCTGTCACAAAGAAGCATAGCCCTGCCTCTACCAAATGGGCCACCTTCACACAGACACAGTCTAGGCAGCACAAGTCATTTTAAGTCCGTAAAGGGAAAAGTTCAGCTGCAGGGAGACCAAAGGCATTACTGGTGACTAGCCCTTTGCCTTCTGCCTCCCTTCTTTAAACACAACTTCCAGATTCAGTTTCTCGTTAAAGCAGCATTGATGGCTGGGCAGGTGCATTACCATACTGACTGGATGAGGTGATGAGGTAGATGGGTGACTTCTTTCACAGCGCCCAGCGATCGGTGCGGAGCTGTATCACTCGGACACAGCGCATCACCGATCAGGGTAAAGAGCCAATGACCTAGGCTCTTTACCATGTGATTAGCTGTCTCCAATCACAGCCGATCACATAGGGGCGGCCCGTCTATTAAGGGTGCATGAGTGATGCCCCCCATCCATGCATCTGGTCCCTTGCTGGATGCATGAATTCCAATGGGGGGTGTTTTTTGAAGCACCTGATTAGAGCCAGAGGCTCTATTGGGCTTTAACCACTTTGCGACCGCCGGCTGTCAAATGACGGCCAGGCGGCGCAGCTCTCGTTGCGGGAGGGCGTCATATGACGTCCTCCCCTTCTGTGCACTCCAGGGAGCTCGCGCGCTCTCGCCGTGTCACTGGGCACCCGATGCGTGTGCCCAGCGGCCGCGATGTCCGCTGGGCACCCGCGATTGCCCGGTAACACAGCGGGACCGTTGATCTGTGTGTGTAAACACACAGATCAACGGTCCTGTCAGAGGAGAGGAGCCGATGGTGTGTTCTCTGTACAGAGAAACACCGATCGGTCTCCTCCCCTTGTGAGTTCCCTCCCCCCAAAGTAAGAATCACTCTTAGGGAACATAATTAACCCCTCTCCGCCCCCTAGTGGTTAACCCCTTCACTGCCAGTGTCATTTATACAGGAATCAATGCATTTAAATAGCATTGATTGCTGTATAAATGACAATGGTGCCAAAAATGTGTCAAAAATGTCCGATGTGTCCGCCATAATATCGCAGTCACAATAAAAATCGCTGATCGCCGCCATTACTAGTAAAAAAAAAAATATTAATAAAAATGCTATAAAACTATCCCCTATTTTGTAAACGCTATAACTTTTGCGCAAACTAATCAATGATCGCTAATTGCGATTTTTTTTTTTACCAAAAATATGTAGAGGAATACGTATCGGCCTAAACTGAGGAAAAAAAATTTTTTTTATATATTTTTTGGGGATATTTAGTATAGCAAAAAGTAAAAAATATTGTTTTTTTTTTTAAATTTGTTGCTCTTCTTTTTTTTATTGCGCAAAAAATAAAAACCGCAGAGGTGATCAAATACCACCAAAAGAAAGCTCTATTTGTGGGGAAAAAATGATAACAATTTCATTTGGGTACAGTGTCGTATGACCGCGCAATTGTCATTCAAAGTGCGTCAGCGCTGAAAGCTGAAAAATGGCTTGGTCAGGAAGGGGGTGAAAATGCACTGTAGTGAGGTGGTTAAAATAGGGTGGGCTCAGGGCGCAGAGAATGCAAACCGAGCCCACCCAGGTGTGTTACAATAGCGAATGAATAGTCGTTATTGTAACACTGATCCTCCTCCCAGTCAACCTGGTAACACAGAGTCAATGGAGTCAGGCTGCACATGCTCAGTTTGGTGTGCATTGCTAGGCAGTTTATTTTTTTTTCTTGGGAGGATTCATGTGATCAGCACAGGGCCAATCAGCACTGTCCAGACAGAGGGTCAGGGGTCCCCCCTCCTCCAAGCTTTAACCAGTACTTGGCTGGACACTGCTAGAAGTCACAAGACTGCTATATACTGCTGATGAAAGAAGGTATTTAGCAGTTTATATTTACTAAAATAATTGCATTTCCATGTTCTGTGTACTGTGGGAGACCAGTTATAGTGAATGCAGGGTCCCGGGTTTAGTAACACTTTAACTAATATTGCTTATAGGTTACAGTAGAGAAAAAAAATATTTAAAACTAGCTCTTCTATTGCATCATGATCCGACTAGCAGACTGCCAAAAGTAATAGATTGTTAAGGGACACTTACTGTTGCACACTTTCCTGTTAGAGGGAGGCTATGCTCATTTTCCATTGTCTCACTGTATGTAGGAACATAGTCGCCCCCTCTTGCTCACGCCTAAGATGGATCAGTCACTGAGGGCTATGGTATTTGTAGTGTGCATACAGCAGTGCACATCACGGCAACTAACATCACTGCTGATTACAAAAATAAATGGATGAGGGGAAAAAAATTATTCAGGAACTCAGAGAACATTAGGAGGCAGAAAACATAGTGAAATGTTATTTCATGAATAAATTAGAGGGCCAATAAGAAGTGGATGTAAATCGATTATTTTTGGAGTTCGAGGATATATGGTGTAGTGAGTGTTTCTTTAAGAAAAAGACCATACCGGTAATTCTTATTATTATACTGAATTTATATAGTGTCAACAGTTCACACAGCACTTTACAACATGAGGGCAGACAGTACAGTTACAGTACAATTCAATACAGGAGGGATCAGAGGGCCCTGCTCAGAGCTTACAATCTAAAAGCTTACCATCTAATGGTATGACAGTGGTGCCAGGATTTCAGTGAATTCCATCTGATTTATATACATTTTATATTTTAGTTTGTATGAGGATATCAAATAATAAATCTCTTTGTAAAAAAGAAAAGTCTGTTTTTTTGTGTTGCATTATGACAGATGACCACTAGGTGGTTTCCTTACTCTACTACCGAAATGTAGTGAGCTCATTTTTCATTTTTGGCCTGCTAAGCCTTGTATAACAGACAATTGTCAGCTGTGCTCCTATTTTTTGCAGTGGGGACAGACCAATTATTGCCATAATTTTGTGCTTGTGGAATGTTTTGTTTAAATATTGAATTTCTATTGTGTGGCTGTCTTGTATAATGATAAGTTACATGATGAATAATAGATGAATAATGAGATGAATAATATAGAAAAATTGGGCAGATGGGAAAACAGAGGTCAGGGAATTTTTGAAACTTCATTTTACATATCACTATAATTTCCACAGTAAGAGCCCATTCAGACCTCACAGGCAATGTGCATTTTTGTGTGTTTTTTTTTTTTTCTTTCGTTGAAAGGGACCTAAACAGGCCTCAACAAACAAATAAAAGGTACATGCAATTCTTTTGGGACGCACACCAAAATGCATGTACATCTGTTGCTGTGTGTAGATATGTTGATATATGTATATGAATGAATAGAAATGTGTTGTGGTGGTAGGAAGATGGAGCATACCCTGTATTATGTGCGTTGGCAGCTTGTTGGAAATGACTGGACCACCTTAATGCAGCACACATTAACTTTGACAAATGTTCCGCAATGCACTAATGTCTACAGGCCCTAAAGGCAGCATATGGGACATAGAGGACATAGAGAACTGCATGTGGAGAATTGCAGTTCTTTAGTGTCATATATGGTTACTTATTTAAGCTTATCATGATATAGTATATATTCTACTCACACATTGCCTTTCGCCTGCTGTGAACTTGTAAACCAACATCAGCACTGTGAACTGCAGTATAAAGAGCTCTCCACAAGAGATGATACTTACATTGCCATCTTATGTTATATTACAGCATCAGTATCATAAAGACATAAGATCTTATGAGACCTGTTTGTGTTTCAGAAAAAAGCAGAGGCCGCTCACCGGATACTGGAAGGACTGGGACCTCATGTAGAACTGGTATGTCACATTAACGGTACACCATCACTAGAATATTATTTAGGCCACTTATACGTGCAGTAGTTCTGTCTTCCATTCACACAGTCCTGAGATTTGGAACTTTTAGTTTGTGGTGTATGGAGTACACAGCCGCTTTATGTAGATAATTGTCTATTGATTTTCATTGCAGCCATTGTACAACCAGCCGTCGGACACCAAGCAGTACCATGAAAATATTAAAATGTAAGTGTGCTGGAAATCACATTTTGTATAGTTTTTAATAACAAAATAATAACCCGTAATTGATTGACAATTACTTTTAATATTCACAAAATAAAAGATATGGAAACAGCCTTACTTTGCTGTGAAATAAAAAAAAAAGAAATCCGCCTTACACACGGTCGGAAATTCCGACGGAAAATGTCCGATCGGACCATGTTGTCGGAAAATCCGCCCGTGTGTGGGCTCCATCTGACCTTTTCCGTTGGAATTTCTGAAAGAAAAAATTTGAGAGCAGGATCTCAAATTTTCCGACAACAAAATCCGATCGGACTTTTTCCGATCGCGTGTCAAGAATTCCGACGGACAAAGTGCCACGCATGCTCAGATCAAATTACGAGACCAAATCTATTGGCTGCTAGCCTCTACGTAGTTCCATTGTACGCAACGAACGTCACCACATTCATAATGTTCAAAATTTTCCGACAACTCTGTCCGACCGTGTGTATGCAACACCAATGTTGGACAAAATCCATCGGAAAAAATCGAACGGATTTTGTGTTTGGAATTTCCGACCGTGTGTACAGGGGGCTTATGCATAGGGGAAAAAACAAAATATTAAAGTTCATAAGAGTAATCAATATTTTTAAACTTCATGGACACTTCTGCTGGTAAACGGACGTTTAAGAGCAGTTGGGCATTTTTTTCAGCTGCCCCTGAACTCTCCTCTGTTATCTTATCAGTAAAAAATATCTTTTTTTTTTTTTCCTTTTTTATAAATGGTCACATAACCTCCAGTCTTAGGGATCTTGGAAAGCTGGGGAGGAGATACAGCAGCACACTGGTCTTCCCGGTGAATAGCTGTGCAAGAACAGCTAGAGAACTGACCACGCTGCCTAATGTGGTCGGTTTTTACCAAGAAAGCAGAGGGACTGGCAGGAACACCAGGGATTTCACACAAAGTAGCAGGATGCTTTTTCATACAAGTACATGGTACAGCAGGCACATATCAGGAATATGAAATGGTGGGGTAACATATTCTTTAATGCAGATGATTTGCTAGTGCTTTGTACAGTACTGGCTGTTCTATTTCAGAGATACTTGCACTGGAGTATATTCATACCCAACAATACACATATTTCTGTGGGAGTTCACCGCTCCAGAATAATTACCTCTCCTAAGGTCAGCTTTTTTTTTTTATAGGCACAATAAAAAAAAATAAAAAAAATTGTAAATGGAAAAAAAAAATGTTTTAATTGCCTTTCTCTCATCCTGCTACTATTTTCTGTGGCTTTTCGATATGTCTGTGATTATTACAGAAGGGCCAGATGCTTGTTAAAATCTTGAAACCTAAGGGTCATATGTTGGTCAGTGTCCTAAAGCCTGTGTTTTTTTTGTTTTTTTTCCCCCATCTTGTTGTAGAAATCAGACAATGCGCAAGAAGCTTATACTATATTTTAAAAGGAGGAATCATGCACGCAAGCAGTGGGTAAGTGTTATGTTATATACATAACAATGCAGACTTGCTGCCAAAAAATGCTAAAATTTGTTACAAAGATTGTGTTGGAAAAACCAAGCCTTTTTTGATGATCTTGCTTATTCTCACAGCTGGACAATTACAATATCAATAAAGGCAGTTCTGAGAGCTAAGGTATAGGTGGTCCCCTAGTTACAAACATCCAACTTACAAACGACTCATACTTACAATTGGAGGGAAGCAGGAAGTGAGAGGAAATCTATCCCTAGGAAGGGAAATTTACTCCTGTAATGCCGCGTACACACGGTCGGAATTTCCGATGGAAACAGTCCGATGTGAGCTTTTCAACGGATTTTCCGACCGTGTGCATGCCCATCGGTCTTTTTCTGTCGGAATTTCCGACGGACTTTGGATTGAGAACCTGTTCTCAATTTTTCCGACGGAAAACCTTTCTATCGGATTTTCCGATCGTGTGTATGCAATTCCGACACGCAAAATTCCGACACATGCTCAGAAACAATTCGACGCATGCTCAGAAGCATTAAACTTCCCTTTTATGGTGCTGTCGAAAGTGTTTTATGCTGCTGGGTTACAGACCGTCGGAATTTGGTGTGACCGTGTGTAGGCAAGACAGTTTGAGCGAAATTCCGTCGGAATTCCGACGAGAAAACCATCAGAGCCTTTTCCGACGAGAATTCCGACCGTGTGTACACGGCATAAGAGTTCTGGGAAAAAGGTGTCTCCACTGATGCTTTATCACCAATCCTTGTTTCCACAACAACCCAAAATGTTCAAAATCCAATTGTCATTGGGACAGAAAGTGAGATCAAATCTTCTGAACAGGGGCACAGACAGCAAAATAAATGTTACAGGGGTGTTAACTCTTCCCTATGCTATCCACAATGCTTAAAAATCTTTTTTTTTAGCTGGAGCTACTCTTAAAAAATTTACCTGTTCCGACTTACAAGCAGATTCAACTTAAGAACAAACCTACAGACCCTATCTCGTTTGTAACCAAAAAAAGTAAATCAACTTTAACTGCTTGTACCATATAAAAAACAGCATCTTCTTTTGGCTATGAAGAAGACAATAATACCACCTACAGCTTTCTCTGTCGTGCACAGTGCCAATTTTACATAACATTTTTGTACGGTAATAAAGTATTATTATATAGTACCTAATAATGTGCCTTATTCTAGCTTAGTTTCTCTTGAAATGGCTATTAAAGTGGATGTAAACCCGATTCACAAAATTTTACCTGGGCACATATATCTGTAGTGTTTACCTATTTCTCCCCAAAGCCCTAAGTCCCGTGTCTTTCTGCTGCTTTATCAGCATAACTTCTGACAAGTTCTCTGACACAGGAGATAAAAGCAGCTGGAAATTTGTGTCTGAGAGGTTGCTATAAATAGATTAGCAGAGAGCTGGTCTGTTCACAGCCCAGCTCTGCATGTTTCTTTCTTCCTCTGCCTATGTGGAAAGGGGGTGTGTGTCTTTCCTCCAATCAGCTCTCACACAGTGTATGCCAAAACTCCGCTCTGACTGCTGAAAGAGGATGTAAAAATTTTAACAAAATGTGCACTTTCCAAAGAATGTAGAAAGGGAAAGACAGCAGATATACATGTAAAATTCATGTAGGGAGATTTGTTTCATCTCTGTGTGTCATCTGAGGCTATTAACTTCACTGGGTATAGTAGAGGGTTTACATCCACTTTAAGTGTTGTCTCAAACTGGTGGCCCTCCAGCTGTTGCAGAACTACAATTCCCATGAGGCATTGCAAGGCTGACACTTACAAGCATGACTCCCGTAGGCATGATGGGATTTGTAGTTCCACAACAGCTGGAGGGCTGCCAGTTTGAGACCCCTGCTCTAGTACTATTGTCAGAACGCATTTCTTTACTGGCATCTTGTTGCTGTCTAGCCTTGGAGTCCGTGCACTAGGGATTATAAAATTTTGGAGCACACCTCTTATTTCTTTTGGGTTATGTACTTTTGTATGGATAAAGTTATTTTAATAGATCTTCTATATCCTCAAAATTGTGAAAAATGCTGCCAGTATATGAAACAATTATATTCATTAAATGTACAGTTTTACACAGTGTACCCCAATCAAGTTCCATCCAAAAGATATAAGGTTTGAGATAATTGCCCACAATTCAACTGAGACTCTGCAAGTGAATGTAAGTTTAGCTTAGTCGAGCGAACCTGTAAACAGTAGTAGAATTGCAAAGTATTCTGTGATTAATCACATCTCGAGTTATATTGGAGGTCGCTGTGACTTATACGGTTTGCAAAGACCAAACCAGATTGTGAATGAAGCTCATGTGATTTTAACTCATGCAGTGGCGTATATAAAAATAATTTTTTTGTCGGGTTACCAATAAGTACTGAAATGGATTACAGATGGACACATGGCTTATTAGGTTTCAGGAATGTGAAGTATAATGAACTCAGCCTACCAAAGATTAGGGGAGTGGAGTGGAGACTTTCAGGAGTTTTATGACAGCAGCAAAGTCTTTCCAGCTACAAATGCATAACATTGCCTTCTTGGAACAGAGCATACCCACACTTTCAATGTGAATTTTAAAAAAACAAGGTGTTCATTTTTAAATTTGTGGTTGGACAAGCTGTGCACCCAGAGTTGCTGGTTTAGCACATCAGTACAGCTTGTAATATAAAGTTGTTTATTCAATTTATAGGTTTCCTGTTTAAAAACGTAAGAGATTTACATGTCATTAACTTCCATCACAAAATAAAATAAAGAAAATATGTATTCCTCATTTAAAGTGAATGTAGTGGTTTTGCATATATTGCCTTTGCTTTTTAATTTTCAGGACTAAAATATTAAAGAGCAAATTAAAATAAATAACAAAAAAAAAAATATATAATTTTTTTTTAGTTGAGTAAATATGAAATACCACAGGCAACCTGTTTTTCAGGTTACCCTTAGCTGGTTTGCTGAAAAAGACTTATTGCTTACAGAGTTTAAATTGATATTAAGCACACACTGTTTCATTTACATTATCATTTGGCCTGGAATAGCTTTACATAACCTCTGTAGTGTAAAACATTAAAATGTGTGTGGACCAGTGTGGGTTAAAAGGAAAAAGCTTAATACCATCAGGTTGAGGTGCCGACTGCACAGGACTTCTGGTGCCAAAGGACAGCTTAATGTTTCAAGGTATGAAGGAACAGACGCTGATCCAGCAAAATACAAGGTAGAATTAATTAAAAGTACAGAAGCGTAACTTCTCCTTTCTGACTGATCACCGCAGCTTACTGAGGAATAAAAGCTTTTTTTTTTTTCTCTCTTCAGCCAGCTGCACTCAGAAAAGCAAGAAAAGAATAAAGATGTAATTTTGCTGTGCAATTAGGGGAACAAATTTTGCAATAAACATCTTTCATAGCAGAAAGTACACGCAAATGAGCCAAATACACGTAGGTTTTTATGTTCTGAAGCATAACATCTTCATTTTAAAAACAGTCACAAATGGCTTATCCAAGAGGCTGAACAGTTGGGGATTTTGTAGGAATGGCAAGATACAGCAACATATTTAGATGCACGTCAAATACTCTCTGCACTACAAATGTATAATCTAAATCCTGTCTTAAAGTGAAATTTCCTTTGGTTTGTGAATACCCCCTTGGCCAATCTTCTTGACCCCCTGGGATTGGCTAAAAATATCCACCACTTTTGGGTATGGGTTAGCATATGACTTGCGCGCTCTCTCTCCTGTATGACAGGGCTAAGCGCCTTCTAACTGGCTTAATGATTTCACATAGAACCAAGGAAGGAGTCCATAGCCCTGTGTAAGCGGGGTCATTTTGAGCTTACACAGGGCATTCTTTCCCTATTCCCGGCAACAGAATAGAGCAGTCTGTGAATAAGGAATGGTTAGTTTATGAGGGTGGGTAGTTAGACCCTAAGCCCGACTTTGCAGACTTGGCTCATTATAACACACAGCCACTTGTCAAGATCTTTCCAGCCAGGACCCCACATATACTCTGAATTCTCATTTATTTCCTTGTACGCAGTTCATTTGTGTGTTTCACTCTACCAGGCTATACTAGCATGCGCAGGAGGAAATTGCCTTCCACAGTTATTTCATCTGGGTTCACTCTGCATTACCCTCATCATGAACCAAAATCAGGTGGATATGGGTTACTTGTGTAAAACTAAAAATAAAAAACCTGATGTTGCTCAACCATCTCCAAAATTAATAAATGGATCTACATAGCCCACTGTACATATCAAAATGACAGAATGTATTAGTATCAAAAAGGTAAGTTATAGAAAACTACATGTAAACACATATAACACAAGACATATACAGTCTAAAATCATGACCACCTCATGGTTGTATAGCGAGACCAAATCTCAGTGTGTGTGAATGAAGGAAGTCCCTCTGATTACACACAGCTCCTATGTGGTAGCGACTTTGTAGAGAGTTCACCCTGTGTGCTGGCAAGATTTCCTGCAGGGAATAGATATTTGAATATTCCTCAGGATGTGTAGCAGCGGTTCTCAACTCCTGTCCTCAGGACCCACTAACAGGCCAGGTTTGCAGGATAACTGAAATACATCACAGGGGATATCATTTGCTGCTCAGTGATTGCAATATTCTAGTCTGCACCTCTCCAAGGTAATACTTAAAATCTGGCCTGTTAGTGGGTCCTGAGGACAGGAGTTGAGAACCACTGATGTATAGGACTGAGATCAGGTCCCAAAATCAAAGTTCACCTGCAGCATAGACAATGGAAATAACCCAGTATTGAGCTCCATACAACAAAGGCTGGTGATTATGGTCTAGAGGAGGTTTCATTGTCAGGAACAAGAAGTATATAAACACAAATTGCATAGATCCACATATTCCATTGTAAGAGACATTTGCTGTCCTGGACTCCCTCCCTTGCACTATATTGTTAAACCACAGTCTGTGTATGAGCTCAGAGCAACCAATAGAGATCTCATGGAGCCCTTGAATCCATAATCCGAGATACACCTGCAAGTGAAAAGTCAATGTTCCAAAAGGTAAGGGGTAAGACGTATCCGACCCAGAGGTGCTTCATCACTCAATACTCTCTCATATCACAGGGTATGCCATGTGTAAAGTCCTCAGGGTAAAATGGTAAGGTCACAACATCAGAGGTGTTCAAAAAGGTCGCCTGACTGATTCCACTGGACTTAGCCGGCTGCTTCAGAGGCTCGATCGGGAAGCGATATGGGTTACTGCACCTAACAATTACATCTTTTTATTACAAAAAAAAAAAAGATCGTAATAGAGACACTGTGAAATGCTACTAAGAGTAGTATAGTGCTTTGTGCACAACACTAATCCGTATTATGATAGATCTGCATTAAGGAGAGCCTACAATTATAGAAATATGGGTGCGTTCATTGTAATCTTGTTTTTGAAAGGTTCCAGTGGTTATCATCTTGATCCTTACTTTTGATATCTAATTAAACGATTACCTAAAAAGAGTTTAGACATTTGAGCCTTCACTGTCTGCATGCTCGTTGTCTGTCAATGCACCTGTAGTAAAAGCATTGTCAGATCACATCCCCTTAACCTGCACTTCAGATGGCAATCATAGGGCTTTAAAAAAAAAATGAAATCTGCTGGTTGGAGCAATGTACATTTTCAAGCAACTGGCTTGCAAGAATTGCTAGCAACTTGCTATGAATGATTCTTAGCATCTTGCGTCCCTTGAAACAGTGGCAGGCCTTCACACAGATGCTTATTGCTGCTGAGCCAGGATTAAGAAGCATATGGAGTCTTTAAGAAACAAGTTCTAAAATTTCTGTACGATTTAAATGTGCTGGACTTGGAAGTGTGTGTTACTAAGGTCAGATCTGAAGGTTCTTCCTATTATTTAAGGAGGGTGGAATAGAACAAACCCATACAGAATTACTTTAGGGAGATGCCAGAGGGTAATTACCTTTGGAAAGTACCAGATAATCCCACTATGCAGTTCATTAGCATTCTGTCAGAAACAGATCAGCAATATGAAGAACTGAGGGAGTGGTGTGGATCACCATTCACAGCTTGAATTTTATTGCTCCAATCTTGATATCATAACATTTGCTCTATTATTCTGGCTACACTGATAGAACATTTGTAAAACAATCTTTAAGTGAGTTTACAAGAAAAATAAACGTGTAATAGTATAGGAGTTCTCAGCATTTGTTAATGCGGTAGAAACTGGCAGGAAAAGAACGAAGCAGATCTTAACTGAACAAGTGCCCTGTACTCGGCACAATACTGTGCTCTGAGGGATTGTTTATGCTGGAAAGAATTCTGCACAAACTTTGGGTATTACGGATTCAGTTTTTCTTTTATTGTATGGAATTTCCATTATTTAAAATTACATTACAATATAAAATACAGTAGATCATTGGAGGCACCGCACACATACTATACAAAATATGTTCATGATAGTTATGCAGTCTTTGGAGTAAAAAAAGAACCAGTTAAAGCAATTATGTGCTTTGCTAATGCAGATAAAACAACTCGTTAGCTTTAATGTCCTCCTTTTACAGCAGCACATATTTGCCTTTTCTTCACTTCCTGATGTTCTGTTCTGCTGCTGGAAGTGAGGAAAATAAGTCCTCTATTACTTCCAAGTAGCTGTAGGTGGAGCTTAATCAGTGCTGGGGACTCTCTGAGCCAATCACCAAGCACCAGAAATGGTACACAAGAGGTAGGTGGATGAGGCACATGCTCCATTATACCTGGCTGTACCCAATATTTTCTGTGCTTATAGCGAGAGAGCAGAGCAGCCAAAAATCAAAGAAACGGTATGTGTGTGCTGCAGGGGACAGGTCCTTGAACCAAACCCATGCGTTGCCCATTCAAGGCAAAGCAACAGGATTGCTTTATTTTACAGTGCCTGTACATAGCAGAATATACCTATTCTTCCTTCACTTCGCCACTGCTCTTTTCATCACCAGAAGCTAAAGGAATTACCCTCTACATCCATTTATGGAGGAGCATATGATTCACACCATGTGACAACATTGGAATTAGTACAAGTTGCAACTGGCAGTCGATAGTTCACGTGAGGCTTTCCTCCTTTTAGTCTAAGTGAAAGCAAAAGAAAGTTAAAGTAGTTGTAAAGGCTGAAGGTTTGCAGTCCTTACCCAAGCCCGATCTTGATCCAGCAATGTGCACGAGACCCAGGTCTCTCCCTCCTGATTGACTGAGATGCAGCAGCAGAAACCATTGGTTCCTGCTGCTGTCAATCACAGCCAGTGAGGTGGGGGCAGGGCTGAGTTGAACTCTGTGTCTTATGGACACAGAGAGCCAGCTTGGGAGCAAGCACGCACAGGTGCCCCCTGCAGCAAGCGGCCTGCTTTTGGGGCACTCGGCAAAGGGGAGATGTTTTGTCATGTTTTTGGGGTTGTGTTCGATATGTGCAAAGAGAGATCACACAAATACTTAAAAGTATAACATTTATTAAAAGTAATGACAGATACAGATGAAGATAAAGAAAATATCACAAGAATACTTGACTAAAGATGCTTTTTCGCCATGGAGTCCCATCTGTGCATGCAGCATGGCCCAGTAATCCGGCAGATGCATGCATAATGCAAGCTCTGGTGTTATGCCACATACACTCGATCGGAATTCCGGCCAGAAAAAGACAGATGAGAGCTTTTTATCGGAAAATGCGACCGTGTGTAGGCTCCATCGGAATTTTGCTGCCCAAATTTCCGACAGCAAAGAATTGAGTGCATGTTCTCAATTTTTCCGAAGGAAAAGGCTTCTATTGGAAATTTCGATTGTCTGTAGCAATTCTGACACGCAAAATTCCTACGTATGCTCGGAAGCATTGAACTCGGCTCGTTGTAGTGTTGTACGTCACCGCGTTCTTGACGACCGTAATTTGGTGTGACCGTGTGTAGGCAAGACCGTTTGAGCTGAATTCCGTCAGGAAAACCGTCAGAGCTTTTTCCGATGAGAATTCCGATCGTGTGTACGCGGCATTAGACTAAACCTACAGGTTCTGGCTAGGGTCTTGTATGTAGGAAATGGTCAAGCCCACCTTCAGAGCAAAATTACCTTCTAAGGAAAATGGCAAATTCCTGAGAGGGGGCTGGCTTGTCCATATAGGTAGTTCACATTCCAATAAGATGAGTCATCCAAGGTAACAAGGATATTAGAGGCTTCATTAGACAGTTGTGAGGCCAACCTTAATAAGGAATATGAAATATGCAATTTCCCGATCAGGAAGGGCCCAGACCGCCAGTGGGGAACCTGAGAAGAGGAGAATCGGGCTTCTCTGTACAAAACCACTGCACAGATAAGGGAAGTATAACCTGTTTTGTGTTTTTTAATAAATCATTTTCCTTTACAATCAGTTGAAGGAAGGTAGAGGTGGAGGCAAAGTGAATACAAACGCATGCAAACACACACTCGTGAAAAAGTAAGTTCAAATTTCATGGAATTTGAACAGGCAAACATGAAGTAGTGAAACTGTTCTATAGATAAAGGTGATATCCTTGAATGACACATCATATTGACATGGCGTCTTCATTCTCATCAGCTATGTTAACAAAATTTCAGATTTGTCACATGGAAAAAGTAATCATGCTAATTCGAATCAGGTGTTCCAGGTTATGTGCCAGTGATGTACATTTACTCCTTAGGGAGCATGTAGGTGGGGGCCTGTTTTATTTGTATTCCAGACATCTAGGGTCTGGTGTTCTCTTTGTTATTGGCATGTGTGGTGTCATCTTGGCAAGATCAAAAGGGCTTTCTAAGACCCTAACAAATACATTTGTGGAATTTATATGCATCTGGCAAAGGAATATAAAAAGATTGAATAAAAAAAAAAAAACTAGTGAATGTTTACTAGGATTAAAGTGGTTGTTAAGCCACTATATTATATTCATCCCATTTGTTTAATAACAATATATTTGGTCCGGTGTCTGAGCTATATAAAAAAATGCAGATTTCTACTTTCTCAGAGCTACTCCCGGCGCTCGCGTGACTCCTTGTTTCTCTCCCCTCCCAGGCTGACGGCTACAGTGGGAGGGGCCAAGAATTCCCGCTGACCTCAGCTGGGAGGAGGAGAAAGCCAAGTAGTCTCGTGAGCGCCATTCGTTATTTAACAAATTGGATGGAAAGAATATAATATAGTTTTTATAGCAGCAGGAGGGGAGGGGCGGGCAGTGTCTCGAGCTGACAGGCGGGGAGGGAGGGGGGAGTGGAGGACAAAGAAGGACAGAGCAGGGCTGCGGAGGCACGTAAACTGACCACGGTGTCAGGGCTCAACAGCCATGAAGGAATGAATGAATGGATTTGTATAGCGCTACAATGCGAACTGAATCGCCTCAAGGCGCTGTGATAAACCGTGGTCAATTTACAGGGGGGAGGTCAGAACCAGGCAGGATCAACCAGGTCTTTCAGGTGATACGCGGGGCCAAATGACACAGGATCTGTTTTTTTTTGTTTTTTGTTTTTTTTTAGGGGGATCGCTCCGTTGATCCCCCACTATGCAGGAAGATGAAAGGTCTGTCTCTGCACTCTGTGCAGGGACGGACCTGTCAGAGCGCCGCTTTCCCCTATGGGAGATCAGATGACGACGGACCGTAGAGTCCGTCGTCACCCGATCCGATCCGCAGACGGATGGAAAAATAGCTTTTCCTCCGTCACACTTTTTCGGATCGGAGCGGGTCAGATGTCAGCGGACTTGTCACCGCTGACATCCGTCCCTCCATAGGGGTCTATGGAGGGTCCGTTCAGGTCCGCCAAAAAAACTGACAGGCGGACCTGAACGGACCGCCCGTGTGAAAGGGGCCTACGGTGGGGTTTTTTTTTTTGTTTTGGTTTTTTTTGTGAGGTTTTTTTCAGCCTGTAGACACTCCTCTTCTAATATGTCTATAAACGCCTATATATGCATGCAGACATAAGCTTACATAGGAGGTGCTTTTGAAGACTGAAAAGGTTCTCTGTGCATGAGATCTTAAGAATCATTCATACAGAAAAGGAGAGCATTTTCTATGGGTTCACAATTTATTCTTTCAGCTGTAGATTTTGTACTACTTACTAGTATTGTTTCAGTGGAAATTAACTTCCTTGTACATTTTTTGGCAGGCATTTAAGTCTTGTTTACATTACAGACTTCCTGGAAGTAAATCATTATCCATTTGCCAACTGCCCCAGTATACTTTATGTGATAATAGAATACTGAAAGCTAGATTTCCCAGCCAAATGGTGATGACTTTAGTTGTTTACCAAGTGTCTAAACAATTCTCTGACACACATGATGTGCACGGAAAAGAAACGGCTCCACTTCCTAAATGGCCATAGTCTTTATGGAATCTTTCCAGCAGAAGGCGGCCTCTGTACAAAGTGCATTTTAAATACAATTTTTACTCTACAACTTTTCACTCTTTTTCAAAGATCATTCCACATTTTTTGATGCATGTTTTATAGGCCACACTGTCTCTGCTATTCAGGAAGCACTCAAATGTAACCTTGGAGGTGCAGTCATCTTGAATTAAAGCTGTTGGGTCATAAACATAATATGCTTTTTTGCTTACGATGATACACAGGATTGCAATTTCTTTTGCTCTCGTGTGACCCAAAATCAGCTGACAGTGGGCTACAGCTAATTTTTAGCTGATGAGGTGGAGTTGCTCCGACGCCGGAAAGATCCTGGCAATTTTATTGGGATCCAAACAGCTGCTTGATTGACAGCTGGCTCCGCCTTTCAGCACACACACAGTTGTGCCAGCCCCTTTCTTGCTTGACAGTTCAGTGAGCACTGCAGGATCAGACCGGAAAGCAGTCACTGCTGTCTGCTCCGTCAAGACCGAGAATGAAGAGATCAGTGGTCATATGCGATCGCTCAGCTCTTGGTTTGAGCACCGACGTTGGACAGCTGCACCATCACAATGATGCTATAGCATAGATTGTGTATGTATGTATGTATGTTATATATATTTTTTTTGCAAGCCCCAATTTCTGCCTTTTGAGGAACAAGTTGCCCGGCTTCCATGCTAGACCTTCTTATGTTATTTTGAGTCCCTTGTCCAAAACAAATACAGCATATACTGTAGATAAGGACTTTTGGTTTTACAGATCCATATACTTGCTCTGTTTGACTACAAAAGGTTTAAAGTTAGTAAGCCAATATAGATGCCAAAAGCTAGAATTTTCAGTAGTACATCAGCAATACCAGCATACTTGTTTCTCCAATTTTAGATTCAAAGGCCAACTTTTTCATTACCTGTATTGTGAAGACAGGCTGACATTGCTAAACACTCCATTGCTAAACACTCCTTTTGAAAATGTTATTTGCCTGACTGTTATGTTGAGCCAAAGGCTTCAGTACATTGACTTGAAACAAGTATACAGATCAGGGGTTCTGTCTTCATTAGCTGTGCGTTTGTTCCAGGTCACTGCCTAAGAAAGTATTGAGACCAGTACCAGGCATGAAACTAAGATTTTTAGAGGGAAGTCTTCAGTGGGATCTTCCTTAGCTATCTTAGTACAGGTTTACTGTATGATCGACATTTAAAACTCCCAGGCTGGAGCCAACTTCAAAGAAAAGGCACTAAGAAATGTAGAAGCTGCCATTACTGACCCTCATCTTAAAAAAAAGTTACATCTCAGTCTATCTTCAACTTCATCACTAGCTGGGCCACCACCGTGGAATAAAGATGGAGTTCAGGAAAGTCAACTGATATCAAAACACTTGCTCTTATACTTGTTCCAAGTCAATATCTCACAAAGTATTGAAGTAATTCAATCAGCATGACAGCCAGGCAGCTAACATTTTCATGAAAAGATGTGAGAAATTGCTGCCTACATATGTTTCTCATTGCCAGTTTCATTTAAGGACTTCAGATTTTTTAAGCTTTGCAAATATTTGCTGTATATATTTTGGAAGGCCTGTGTTAAGTAGGCCCAACAAACAGATGAATTCACAATTGAATATAATATAAGATTTCAGAAATTTTTCATCGAGTTGCTCCCAAAATCAGAACGCATGCCGGAAACTACATTTAGGCTCATATTGCTTCTTCCCTTAAGCCAAATATACCACTATACAATCTGATTGTACAATCAGCTTTAGATCTACCACCAACTATGTATTGCAAGGGCCTGCCTCGATATTAAAAATACTAAAATATTCATGCGTGTCCTCATATTATATATTTTTTGTAACTCTGAAAAATATTGTACAGAGATTGCTTAGAGTGTATAGTGTGTAGCCAGCCTTAGACCTTCAAGCATGCTGTACTGAGAACATTATCTTTCTGCTCATTTGACAGCTGACATGCAAAATGTTTTGAAAGTCCCACAAACCCATGTTTAAAATGAACTATGGGCCAAATTAAAAACACACGTGTCACTAGATTCAGTTAATTTTTTGCATGAAGTTCATTGAGAGACATAGACATAGTTCAGATACGTTGGGGTACACTGAAGCCTACAGGAGGTTTGGACACCAGCAAACAGGAAAATTGTAAGCCAGACTTTGTATAATACCCTCCTGTACCCAACATTCCTCAGTTTTGTGGAAAAGCAGTACCAAGGCCCTCGATAGACTCGAAGAAAGAGATTTTTATGGTAATTACAAAATAAAATTGTCATTGTTTATTGAGGGCCACATGAATTCACGTACATTCAGGATCTCCAAAAGCAATCCAACTGTGGGATGGATGGGCTTCAATCACTGACAGGCTCATACAATATCTCACAAAAGTGAGTACACCCCTCACATTTTTGTAAATATTTTCTTATATCTTTTCATGTGACAACACTGAAGAAATGACACTTTGCTACAATGTAAAGTAGTGAGTGTACAGCTTGTATAACAGTGTAAATTTGCTGTCCCTCAAAATAACAACACAGCCATTAATGTCTAAACCTCTGGCAACAAAAGTGAGTACACCCCTAAATGAAAATGTCCAAATTGTGCCCAAAGTGGCAATATGTTTTGTGGCCACCATAATTTTCCATCACTGCCTTAACCCTATTGGGCATGGAGTTTACCAGAGCTTCACAGGTTGCCACTGGAGTCCTATAACATTCCTCCATGATGGCATCAGGGAGCTGGTGGATGTTAGAGACCTTGTGCTCCTCCCGCACCTTCTGTTTGAGGATGCCCCACAGATGCTCAATATGGTTTAGGTCTGGAGTCATGCTTGGCCAGTCCATCACCTTTACCCTAAGCTTCTTTAGCAAGGCAGTGGTTGTCTTGGAGGTGTGTTTAGGGTCGTTATCATGTTGGAATACTGCCCTGCGGCCCAGTCTCCAAAAGGGAGGGGGATCATGCTCTGCTTCAGTGTGTCACAGTACATGTTGGCATTCATGGTTCCCTCAATGAACTGTAGCTCCCCAGTGCCAGCAGCACTCATACAGCCCCAGACCATGACACTCCCATGCTTGAGTGGAGGCTAGAGACACTTGTCTTTGTACTCCTCACCTGGGTGCCGCCACACACGCTTGATACCATCTGAACCAAATAAGTTTATCTTGGTCTCATCAGACCACAGGACATGGTTCCAGTAATCCATGTCCTTGGTCTGCTTATCTTCAGCAAACGTTTGCGGGCTTTCTTGTGCATCATCTTTAGAAGAGGCTTCCTTCTGGAACAACAGCCATGCAAACCAATTAGATGCAGTGTGCTGCGTATGGTCTGAGCACTGACAGGCTAACCCCCCCACCCCTTCAACCTCGGCAGCACTCATACGTCTATTTCTTAAAGACAACCCCTGGATATGACACTGAGCATGTGCACTCAACTTCTTTGGTCAACCATGGCGAGGCCTGTTCTGAGTGGAAACTGTCCTGTTAAAACGCTGAATAGTTTTGGCCACCATGCTGCAGCTCAGTTTCAGGGTCTTGGCAATCTTCTTATAGCCTAGGCCATCTTTATGTAGAGCAACAATTCTTTTTTTCAAATCCTTAGTTTTTTGCCCTGAGGTGCCATGTTGAAGTTCCAGTCACCAGTATGAGAGAGTGACAACGATAACACCAGATTTAACACACCTGCTCCTCATTCACACCTGAGACCTTGTAACACTAACGAGTAACATTTTCACTTAGGCATTTTCACTTTTGTTGCCAGCGGTTTAGACATTAATGGCCGTGTTGTTATTTTGAGGGGACAGCAAATTTACACTGTTATACAATCTGTACACTCACTATTTTACATTGTAGCAAAGTGTAATTTCTTCAGTGTTGTCACATGAAAAGATTTAATAAAATTTTACAAAAATGTAAGGGGTGTACTCACTTTTGTGAGATACTGTAGGTGGTGGAGTGGAGCCGGTCTGCGCCTCAGCACCACTTTGGGAACAAACTGCCGACTCTGATCAGATCAAATTAAAGTGGTTCTAAAGCTTAAATGTTTTTACCTTATTGTATTCCCTGCATTAAGGTAAAAAAGGTTTGGATTTCAATATCGCCCCCTTATACTTACCTGAGTCCTCACTCAATCCATCTCTGTGCCCATCTGTAGAAGCTCCCCCACTCTCAAAGACTTTGCTGAAGCAGCAGGAGCTATTGGCTCCCACTGCTGTCAGTCAATCCTGTGATAGGGGACGGGGCCAAGCCACGCTGTGTCTAGGGATGCAGGTAGCGCGGCTCAGGATCGAACCTACGGGTGTGCAATGATAGGAAGCGGCTTCCTATGGTGGTACACCAAGAAGAGGAGGAGCCAGGAGCACCGGCAGGGGACCTGCGAAGAGGAGTTTCAGGGCCACTGCATAGAGCATTTAAGTAGAACATGTTATTTAAAAAAAAAAAAATCCATTACAATCACTTTAGGCCCATTTCAAAACAAGGGAGACTGCCAAAGACCAAGAGGAGGCTACAATCTGATGAACAAGACAAGGACAGAGATCACTATCAAAAAGGAATAACTCCATCAAGGGAACACTAAGCCTAAACCAGCGAGAGACTGTCAAACCAAAAACACGCTTTAGAGGTGGAACATTACTACCTGATAAAAGAAAGAACAGGCCCACAACATGATGGTACCTGATAAAAGAAAGAACAGGCCCACAACATGATGTGGTCAACAGAAAAAAATACAGCGAAAACCCCCAAAAGAATCTGTCCAAGTTTAGAGTAAAGACTAGAAGTCAGTCTACACACAGGAATGTTTACCCACTAAACTCTTAGGGAAGGGCATTTTCCATACTTCAGAAAATGTTGCCTAGCCAGACAAGTAAAGCTTTTTAGCAAGGTTTTAAGCTGCCCAGCTACACTTGCAGGTGACAGGTAGCTAGCGATAGACATCTGAAGGATATCTACGGAGCATTCCACAATAAGGAAAAAGAGGAAGCACTGGGGTGACTAGAGGGCTTAGTGACCCAAAAGGTAGCAGGTGCATTCAAAGTAAATTGAAGAGCCAGGTTCTTAGGTAAGGCACTGCTAGAGTTGGCTCAGTTGACCTTGTGGGGCAGGAAGTCCCTTGGGGGGTGGGGTGGCTAGGTGAATGCCAAAAGGTACCCAGCATCATGCAAAATTTAACAGAACTCAAGGACAGTGGATCCTTCTGAGAAAGGAGCAGGAGTCCAGATAGGGTACAACTCCAAAACCCCCATTTTTACATGGGCAGAGGGTCCCAGAATTTGGGGAACCCAAGGCCACAGAAGAAACTGCAATGTTTTGTGCAGTAGCACAATGGAGGTGGTGGGGAATCACTAAGGGGGTGGCAGACAAGGAGGTAGAAATGTGTGTAAAGAGGGTGACCTCTCCAGAGGCAAATTGCCCAAGCACCCATCCGAAAACACACTCAAAACCCCACTTGGAGAAGTGGGGGTGCACAGCCATGCAGAAGGCCTGTTCATAGGGGTTACGCTGACCTCTGATTGAGAGTTCTATGGACTGAGAATGAGTCAGCCTCTGAAGGTCAGGGCTGAATAGTCCATGAAGGAAAACCAAGTCAAACTCCTTGGATATAGCATCAGCATTCCATGCATGCAGCCAAAGTGCTATGTGCATCTGTACATTGGTTCCATTAAACTTTGAATAAGGCATCACAACTGAAGCATTAGGCTGAAAGATTTTTTTTTCCATCTGTTCCATGAAACAGAGACCTACCCTGGCAGTGGTGATGTCCCTTTGCTGGGAATCCACTTATTCTGACAGATTAAAGTCGCTGCCAAAACCAGGCAAATTCAAACTGGGATTAAAGTTTGGATTTCAGCTGCCCTCCTGTTAAGGTGTATCCACAGTGGGAACAGACCCCCCGACATGTTATTGGGTTTGTAGGTCCTAGGTGACCTTCACTTACTGTATGTTGGTCTGCATGTAAATATAAAGAAACATTAAGGGAAATGTAAAAACAAGCAGATCCTATACTGAATACTATCATTACAAGTATTAAACACATATAGTTACCACAATACAATACTTTGTGCTATAGTGGGCAGTCTTTGGAAGAGACCCTGGGAATTTGGACCTTCACTAAGGTGATCTGAAAGTCACGATTGAGTATCGGTGTGCTTTCTGTTTTCTCTGTATTTTTTCATTCCATTTCTAAAAGTGTTTTCCAGTTTCGCTCAGCAGAGGAACCTGTCATTCTCCATCTTACAAGTTTGAAGTTTTCGGGCTTTTTTGTCATAATTAAACATTCTAAAGTTTCATTTTTTAGGAACAATGTGCACAGTTGGCCTGCCACTTGTAATAACAATCCTCCTACATTTAGCATTTTTAGCCCGGCTTACAGTTTTTGTCTTATTTCTTTGAAAACATTTCCACTTTAAAAGAACCCTTCAGGATTTTTCAGACCACCAGTTAGCCATTTGTGGCTTTCTAAATATAATGGAGATAGCAAATCAATGCAGCACATGGGATTCTGTTTGTCTCACCTGTTTTCACCTGCACAGTCTTGGCCAATCGCTTTCACTACCCGATTAAATCAGCTGATTAGAGGTGGGAATGAGCTAGAACCACTCGCTGTAGTGACTTGCCAAAAGCATGTTGCAATTTTAGTCGTATACTGTGTAAAAAATGGTAAGTTGTGACATTAATTACATATTTATTGCAGTAAGTTGGTTGCAATACTAATAATAATTGAATTATAAAGTGTGCTAATTGGTCGTTCTGCTAACACTTGACCACCTGTAATGCCTTGCACCTGTTAATCATCACATTCAGCACAAAGTGTAAAAGGGAAGATTTATTTACAGATCACCATAGGATAATTCTGACATTTACAAATGATTACTGAGCAGTTTGAAGAGGCAAGCGAAGTATGTTGCTTCAAGGATAAATTCACCTTTTTAAAAAATATATTAAGCCCTGGTTTACACTGGCACTGGCACTACCCTAATCAGTGCAACGCCGCACCGATTTCAAAAAGTAGTTTCTGTACTATTTTTTGCGATTTCGGGCTGCACAGATGTCTCTGAAATTGCGGCCAACATCGGGACTGACATGCGGGGGTGTAATCATGCGAGTTTGGGTGAACTCGCACGGCTTCATTCCTGCAGCTCAGTGTGAACTTGGGCTAAATGCACATTTTATTTATTTTTTTGGAGGTAAAAAAAAAAATAATGCATTTATTATTTTTTTGTTTGATTTGAAATCATGATATTTATTTTTGATCACAACACTATTCTATATTTATGATATTATGTGGTTTTGAGTTAGGATATGTTAATGTAGTGCAGCACTTTGTTGGAATGTATCCAAATGTCCGGGGAAAAAAAAATAGCGAATTTCAACTAATACAAAAGAAATTGGAGCGAAAATAACAAATGAATTCAACATGATTCGTTAAAGGTCTAGTCAAATAAAAAGGTCAGAGAAAGCCCAGGTTCACACTGGCAGCGGGAATGAAATTGTGCGAGTTCAGCTGAACTTGCACGATTTTTAATCCGTTATGTCAGTCCCGACTTTGGGGGCGATTTCAGAGACTTGCTGCACAGATGTCTATGGAAATCGCACCCTGAAGTCGACTAAAAACTACTTTTGGAAATCGGTGTGGCATCACACAGATTCGGACAGTGCAATTGCCGCCGCTTTGGCATGCGATTTGACATGTCAAATCGCATGCCAAATCACGCCAATGACAACAAGGGCTAAATCTTTCAGGTTCAATCAGTTGATTAATTTTGTGCTGGAGGTTGAATTACTGGCAAAGTGCATTCCTGAGAACTGAGTGAGAAGGGAATTGTATTTGAGCATAGGAGAAGAGATATTGCCATTGTGTGTTTTTGGATTCAATAAACAAACTACGAATCGTTATCAGGAATATACATGAATATCGAATAGATTCAGTATATCGACATTCTACAGAAATAACGAATTATCCGAAAACAAACGAATCTAAAAGAACGAAATTATGTATTTTACTAATGAAAACTAAACAAAATTTTCCATTGTGCACGAGTCTAATCTCTTGTACTCTAGTTTTCATAGAATGCAGTTCTATAGAGTGCAATTAACACTACAGGGGGTCCCCGGGTTACAAACAAAATAGGGACTGTAGGTTTGTTCTTAAGTTGAATCTGTTTGTAAGTCGGAACAGGTACATTTTTTAAGTTTAGCTCCAGACAAAAAATCAATTTTTACGTTTTTTAGATAACATAGAGAAGGGTTATCACCCCTGTAACATTGTTTTGCTGTCTGTGCACCTGTTCAGAAGATTTCACCTCACTTTCTGTCCCAATGACAATTGGATTTTAAAATTTTTGGGTTGTTAGGGAAACAGGAACTGGTGATAAAGCATCAGTGGAGACACCTTTTTCCCATATTAACACTTACAGGAGTGAATTTCCCTTCCTAGGGGTGGATTTCCTCTCACTTCCTGTTGTCTCCCTCCGTTTGTAAGTAGGAGTCGTTTGTAAGTCGGATGTTTGTAAGTAGGGGACCCCCTGTACTATTTACCTCCTAAGATAGTGGTGGTCAACTTATGCGCTCAAGGGGGCCTCAAATGCAGCCCCTGACATCACCAAAGAGATGCACATAATGTTCAATATATGCAATGCTAGAGAGTACTTCAGAAACTGCAGACCTAAGGCCCGATTCACACCTATGCATTTTTAGTGCGTTTTTTCATTTTGTAGATTTGCACTACAGACCGTGTTCCATAGGAAACCATGTTAAATGGACTGTAGTGCAAATCTGCAAAATGCATTAAAAAGGCATAGGTGTGAATCAGCCCTAATAGAGGAAATGAGGGTCAGAGGGTGTGGACATGCTACATTTTTGGCTAGGGATATGCTCCAGAAGACCAAACTAAACTGGGAACGTGTTTAAATGAGGTTAGTAGAGAACAATGCCATAACCCTACCTGATGTTCTCACTACAGACCGCTGAGGTCCGAGGGCCACACATCATATACCAAAGGCCTGCAGGTTGATCACCATCCCTCCTGATTTAACCAGATTTTGCCAGGCACTTAATTTGTAGAACACAAAATGAAAGTTCTGATAAGAGGATTATCAACTTTTAAAATATGTCGGTAATAAGGTGCGTTGGCTGTAAAGCGCCGCTAGTTCTAGTGGCGCTTTACCGTCCTTTTAGCAGCGCTTTTAACCCCCGCTATCGGCTGAAGAAAGGGTTAAAAATGCCTGTGTTGCAGCGCTGCCGCATCGGTTTGCAGCGACGGTGGAGGAGCGGTGTGTACATCGATTCCCACACCGCCCCAAAGATACTGCTTGCAGGACTTTTTTTCCTGTCCTGCAAGCACACCGCCCCAGTGTGAAAGCACTCGGACTTTCACACTGGGGAGGCATGAGAGGCGCTATTTTCAGCGCTAAAACGCTTGAAAAGCACCCCCAGTGGAAGAGTCTAACATTACCCTAGTCTAAAAAAAAATGTAATCTGGTCTAAAGGTTTTCTTGAAAATCTTCCATTTGTGAGATCCGATTCCATTTGATTGCTTTCAGCATAGGGCAGTGGGGTTTGACCCAAAACTCATAAAAGCTAGGTTACATAGGCAGGTCTTTTTTGTAAGTTTTTCTAAGATTGCATATGAATTTAAAGTGGAAAATCTATTGCATAGTGTCAAAGATGACTATATCACTCAAGGCTATTCAAGTTTATCATGGAAAGTTTTCTTGCTGTGCTGTGTCTGGCAACTTAGAGCCTTGTAATTAAAATCCTGTGTACTAGGCTACATAGAGCTCAGATTCTTTGTGATTGCCAAGCTTGTGATCTTAATTTTAGATGAAGCATTATGTAACTTGATGTATTTTTCATATTTTGTACTTTTTGGGTGGGCGCTTAGTTATTTTGCTGGAAGTGTTTGAAGTACAGTTCTAGTCCTTCTAACTGAACATTGATTATTGTATAGACTGCTGCTTACTCTGGAGGTCTGATTTCTGGATGGAAGAATCTTAGCGGACAGCGCACTCCTAATGGTGATCAGAGAAAAATGAGCGCATTATATTGACAGTCTTGTATAGTTCTGGAAAAGACCAACAAAGCTACTCTTGGGGCATAAAAAGGGAAATTGGCGGGCGTTTTGTGAGAAAACGTAAAAAACGTTATCAGAAGTCTTTTTTTTTTTTTTTTATCGGCTTTCCAGTCAGTTTACTTTAGTATTGTTTTTTTTGTTTTTTTTCCCCTGGCTCTCCAGCTGCTATTGAAATAAATAGTTTGCCGTCTATCCTTGTTAATCAGCCATTGATCTATAGCAGATTGTATCCATGAGTCTTTTTTTTTTTTTTTTTGTCCTGCTTTAAAACACAGCAAGGCCTCTTTCACATAGGTCAAAAAACCAATGTTTTAGCTGCCTTTTTAAAACTCCTATACTGCCTGCCAATGCTCTGGATAATTATACAGTATACACCTCACATAAGAGTCTTTGTGTTGTGTTAAGAATATTATGGCATGTTGTGTTCTTTAGGGTTTACTACAAACTGCTACCTCTATTGAATCCACTTGCAATGCTTCAAAAACCTGCGACTTTATTCATGTGGAATGCGTCTTGAATGCGAGTTAATGCTATAGCTGCATTGGTTATTTGCCACACCACGATACCTAAAGTGATATGCGGTGCATCAGGTCTGATTTACAGGAGCGTACTTGTCCATACAGCGGTTTGAATGGCCATCTTTACCCACACGGGATGCACAGGTATTCCGTGTGTGCAGGCAGTCCCATTCATATCTGTTGGGAAGCAGTGACACACACACAGCAGCTGGTCCCAATTTGACATTCATAGTTATAGTTAGTAAGGTTGAATAAAGACACCAGTCCATCCAGAGTGAGTGTGCGTGTCTACAATTATCCCTATCCCTGTACATTGCATCTCATTAAGATGCTCATCTATTATATTATTATTTTTATTTAAGGTACCCATATAGCGCTGTCAATTTACACATACATCACACACTCACATCGGTCCCTACCCTCAAGGAGCTTACAATCTAAGGTCCCCAACTGGCATTCATATACTAGGGCCAATTTTGGACAGAAGCCAATTAACCTACCAGCATGTCTTTGGAGTGTGAGAGGAAACCGGAGTACCCAGAGGAAACCCATGCAGGCACAGGGAGAACATGCAAACTCCAGGCAGGTAGTGGTGTGATTGGGATTCGAACCAGCGACCCTTTTTACTGCTAGGTGAGAGTGCTACTCACTACACCACTGTGCCGCCCTCGAATTCATGCGGGTACGTGTCCCTGTACACAACTGTCAGTTTGGGGCAAGGGACTGTGCTTGTGCATTCAACCCAAGCATCCCAATAGACATGAATGGGAATGCCTGCATGAAACACCTGTACATCCCTTGCAGGTGAAGATGACGCTTTGCACAGGTGTTAAGATCGGTAACCTGCGTGAATGAGGCCTTCGCTTGCATTATATGCAATTTCAAAAATATAACATTGCATTTTTTTAACTACTTTGAGTGGTCTAAATGTGTTTTGTCAGGGCTATTTATCACAGCACTTGTTCTAGTAGTACAAATACATTTTCTTATCTACATGCATGGTGCCTATGTTGTGCTTTCTTGTGTTATATACTGTGTGTATGTGTATATGTGTGTGTATGTGTGTGTGTATATATGTGTGTATGTATGTATATATATATATATATATATATATATATATATATATATATATGTGTGTGTGTGTGTGTGTGTGTGTGTGTGTGTGTGTGTGTGTGTGTGTGTATATAACACTTTTTATAATGTCAACATAGAATTTTTTTGTCTTAGGTAAAGTATGGAAATCCAATTTTTAGGACTGTCATTGGTGCAGGACCTTTTTTTTTTGGTCCACACTGGAATAGATCGCATTGGTGTTCAGACCCAATGTGATCCAATTCCATCCGATTCCACAGTTCGTCCTGCATTCTGTGAACTGATTTGGGGCTGCAGAGCACGGTGTAAACTGCCTGCGATTCAGATGCAATGCAGGAACACGCACAGGAATTGCTGTGGTTCCCGCATACCACCAGTGTGAAATGAGCCTAAGTTAGTAAGAAGATATACAGAAATTATGCTGACAGGATTTTTTTGTTCTATTGCCTGAGCTTTTAGTACTACAATTATTGGTTGGGGTAGTAAATTAGCAGGGCACAGATATAAATTGCTAATGTGCTACCAGCTTTTTCCACATGCTATGCTATTGGGCGGTTACATTTGCTTATATACTACATGTACTACATACATTTCCCTATATTGTTTTCAATGCACCAGGTTGATGCTATACAGCACTACAGCAACACTGGCAGTCCTCTGTGTCCCCAGAGTTTGGGTGTGCAGTACATTAGTATGTTTGCATTCTCTCCACTAGAACATCTTATGTCATGCAAAATTGAATGGGTTGAAACTGTGGAACACTAAGCCCCACCTCTTTTCACTGGTCAATACAAGGACCATCAGGACATGTATATGAAGCATGTACATATTTATGCCTTATTATCTTGGGTTTCAGATATAGGCTTGGATCACATTGGTGCGCTGTGCGACACCGCATGTGATTTGCACCGCACCACACTGCTGTACAAATCAAATGTGATGTCTGTGCAATGCAAATTCAGCCATACAGATTGTATGGCTGAATTTGCATGGCATTTGAACCAAAGCCACGCAGGACCTTTTTTTGATCCGCACCAGAATCGGATCGATTGGGCGTTCACACCCATGCAATCCGATTCCTGTCCAAAAAAAAAGTTTACGGCTGTGATATGCGAACCGATCTGAGGGTGTCATTAACTTTGTATTGACCCCCGCAGCGGTTCCCAAAGGGCAGTGTGAACTGCCTGCGAGTTGTATACAATGCGGGAACCTGCAGTGGATTTGCATGGGTTCTCGCATCGCAACTGAGCCTGAGACAGATTAACAATGACCACCCAGTTTTGAACAATGGCTTAAAGCGATATTAGACCCAAAAGCATACATTTATTATATTGCTGCTTATCAATTCGTAGTTGTTGTGGCAGCGTTTTTTATTATTATTTTTTTTTTTTATATCTTTTTTATCTGATCTGGCCAGTGTGTTATTCAACAGAACAAACTCTCTTGCAAATGTAGCAGTTAGAGTGTTGTGACAAACCATTTACTATTGACAGATGTGCTTACCATGATCAGCTTCTATTTATTCATGCAAATCCTATCCCAAAAGAAAAAAAAGCTGCTGCTGTAACTGCAGTGTGAGCTGGAGTTTGGCTTCAGTTTGTTAGTGTATCTGGATCTGCTAGTCCATCTGACACTCCCCTTCGCCCAGACTGACAATGCTGCTGTCTGCCTGGCCGTGTGTGTGTGTGTGTGTGTGTGTGTGTGTGTGTGTGTGTGTGTGTGTGTGTGTGTGTGTGTGTGTGTGTGTGTGTGGTGGGTGTGTGTGTGTGTGTGTGTACTCTAATACAGGAGGTGTGTTACTGGCCAGAACACCAGGTGAAAGTGGAGGGGGAAAAAAGCCTTAAAAAAATAAAAACGAATGCAGCCACCACATCTAACGATTGGAAAGCTGTAATACATTAGTTTTGGGTTTAATACTGCTTTAAAAAAAGTAAAGGTTCTTAAACCGCATGTCTATAATATCTGAAAGATGACTATTAATTGCTGCAGGAGGACACAGACCATGAGAATGCATTGATTATTTACCACAAATTCTCATCTGCAGGGTCTTGGGTATTTTTATGCAGCAGTTCTGGCTGTTGCATGTTTACGGCAGTGTAAAATGGCTGGACATCATGTGATTTAGGCTTGCGTTTAAAACAGACCACATACAGAGAAAAAAGCAGGTTCTGTAAAATGTGTGTTTAGGCTAAAGTTGCCATGTTACATGAATGACACAGAGCAATGGTTGCTATGAGCCCAGGTGTATAATGATTGCTATGTGTGCTTAAAATCTAAACCTAGGAACAAAAATGGAATATATTGCAGCTTACCAGCCTTCAC
The DNA here is from genome assembly GCA_028564925.1 of Lithobates sylvaticus. Lineage (NCBI taxonomy): Eukaryota > Metazoa > Chordata > Amphibia > Anura > Ranidae > Lithobates > Lithobates sylvaticus. The sequence continues at coordinate 202,070,818 of CM053026.1, read as the reverse complement.
AGATATGGCGGCTGCATTAGTTTTCTTTTTCAGTCTTTGTACGTTTCCTGCAATTACAGAAACCTACAGTAGCTGTTGATCATGATAGAAAATTCCTGTGCACTGAACAGACATCTTAAACAATTCTCCAGTTTTCTTCAATGATCCTAGAGAACACCTTTCCCCGTGTGGAATTGAGAAGAGAGGGAGGCATTTGTCTAAATCTGGTGAGCAGCTCACTGTGACAACTCCCCCATAGATAACAGTACAGTGAGTGAACATTGCCACCCTAGGACAGGAAGCATGTTACTAGTAAAATAAATAAATAAAAGGGGGGGAAAAAGCCTTTAAAAAAGAAAACTAGTGCAGATACCACAACTTAGGAGCGGTAGGTCGCAATATATAAAATGTTTGTTTCTGAGGTTAAGTTATACTTTAATTAGCCCTTTTTTGCATTTACGGTTAGCATTTTCTAAAGAATTTGTTCACATTTCTTTTAGGAACAGAAGCTTTGCCAGCGTTATGACCAGCTGATGGAAGCTTGGGAGAAGAAGGTGGAAAGAATTGAAAATAACCCACGAAGAAGAGCAAAGGAGAGCAAAGTAAGGGAGTACTATGAGAAACAGTTTCCAGAGATTCGCAAGCAGAGGGAGCTTCAAGAACGCATGCAAAGGTTGGTATGCTATGTTTACTCCTTTTCAGTGACTGCATTGATTCTGACGTAAGCTGTGGCATGCGGATTTCACTATTAAAGGCAAACTCCATCTTTAGGACCACGTTACATTTTACACCTATAATTGGGGCGTAATATGGTGTCGAACAACCCCCCCCCCCACATACACACACCCAAAACAGCCCCCCTATAATTGCGTGCATGGGACATGGCCATGCATGGCTCCACTTGCACATCTGCATCGTTCATTCACAGAAATCTGTGAATTAATAAAATACAACTACAAGTCCCATCTGCTACACTAATCACCACACTTATAGTCCACTGACACTTCTCCAGTTCTGAAAATCAGTACCTTGGTTCGGACACAGAGCTGGAGGAAGAGTCTGCAGGAGCCTGGATTTGCACCCACAATACACTGATTTCATTTGCCATGCTTTGCAGACTCATTTGCCAAAAAATATAATGCGCATTTTTATATTTTTTGCTGTGAAAATGTGTGCATTTGTTTATTTAGCAAAAGGACTTAGCCTTTGAACTAGGGGTGCAACGGATCAAAAAACTCACGGATCGGATCGTTCCTCGGATCAGCAAATAATAACTGAATTTGCAAAAACCTGTGAAAATTCCACCATCATATAGTCCCCACTGTAATATCCACGTCATCTCCCCCACTCACTGTAATATCCACGTCATCTCCCCCCACTGTAATATCCACGTCATCCCCCCCCACTGTAATATCCACGTCATCTCCCCCCACTGTAATATCCACGTCATCTCCCCCACTGTAATATCCACGTCATCTCCCCCCACTGTAATATCCACGTCATCTCCCCCCACTGTAATATCCACATCATCTCCCCCCACTGTAATATCCACGTCATCTCCCCCCACTGTAATATCCACGTCATCTCCCCCCTGTAATATCCACGTCATCTCCCCCCACTGTAATATCCACGTCATCTCCCCCCACTGTAATATCCACGTCATCTCCCACCACTGTAATATCCACGTCATCTCCCCCCACTGTAATATCCACGTCATCTCCCCCCACTGTAATATCCACGTCATCTCCCCCCACTGTAATATCCACGTCATCTCCCCCCCACTGTAATATCCACGTCATCTCCCCCACTGTAATATCCACGTCATCTCCCCCACTGTAATATCCACGTCATCTCCCCCCACTGTAATATCCACGTCATCTCCCCCACTGTAATATCCACGTCATCTCCCCCCCACTGTAATACCCACATCCTCTCCCCCCACTGTAATATCCACGTCATCTCCCCCCACTGTAATATCCACGTCATCTCCCCCCACTGTAATATCCACGTCATCTCCCCCCCACTGTAATATCCACGTCATCTCCCCCCACTGTAATATCCACGTCATCCCCCCACTGTAATATCCACGTCATCTCCCCCCACTGTAATATCCACGTCATCTCCCCCACTGTAATATCCACGTCATCTCCCCCCACTGTAATATCCACGTCATCTCCCCCCACTGTAATATCCACGTCATCTCCCCCCACTGTAATATCCACGTCCTCTCCCCCCACTGTAATATCCACGTCCTCTCCCCCCACTGTAATATCCACGTCCTCTCCCCCCACTGTAATATCCACGTCCTCTCCCCCCACTGTAATATCCACGTCATCTCCCCCCACTGTAATATCCACGTAATATCCACGTCATCTCCCCCCACTGTAATATCCACGTCATCTCCCCCCACTGTAATATCCACGTCATCTCCCCCCACTGTAATATCCACGTCATCTCCCCCACTGTAATATCCACGTCATCTCCCCCCACTGTAATATCCACGTCATCTCCCCCCACTGTAATATCCACGTCATCTCCCCCCACTGTAATATCCACGTCATCTCCCCCCACTGTAATATTGGCTGGGTATTGGCAGGGTATTGCAGAGTATTGGCAGGGTATGGAGGGATGGCTGTGACTGCAATTGTCAGAGCAGCGCTGTGGGCACTACAGATCCAGCCCACAGCGCTGCTGCCATCCGATCTCTCCCCTCCACTGTACAGATCTGTACACAGCGGGGAGAGAGGAACCGTTGAGGAACTGTTTGTTTACAAGTGATCGCTCTGTCAAATGACGGAGCGATCACATTGTAAACGGCCGACGGGTGCACCAAGATGGCCGCCACTCCGGAGCTAGGCCAAAGCCGCGGCGCCGAGCCAAACAGGGTGACCCGTACGGATCGGTGACGATCCGTTGCACTTCTACTTTGACCCCAATTGTCCAAACAGTATAAAGGTAGTAGGGGTCTGCTTCTTATAGCATGTTGCACATTGCTCTTCCTCCTAAAGCGGTAGTAAAGTCCGCTTTGTGATTTTTGCCTATAGGTAAGCTTCTAATTTAGCTTACCTGTAGGTAAAATGAATATCTCCCAAATGTGCACTGTTTAGGAGTTACTCGCTCTTTTGGCAGTACGTGACACCTCTGGCGCATGTGACTTCATTGTGGCTTGGTCATTCAAGCAGCCAGAGCTCGTGAACCCAGAAGGAAGACCGAGTAAAGATGGAAGCCCTGTCAGCAGTGACAGTGCACCGCTGGAGGGCTTAGTTGTAAGGTAAGTATTTCATGTTATTTGTTAATTGTCAACTCTAAATGAATACTTGTAATAAACAAATTAATACCTGTTCACAACCAATCGCATTGTCTTTTACACCATAATAAGATGATTCTTGATAGGTTGATATGAATTACAGCACATTACTCTTTTTTTTTACCTTAGAGCCAGTTAACATATAGTGCAGTGATCAGCGTTCTTCCACCCTGGAAGAATGCCAGTCACCGCTAGGACACACGGAAAACAATTGTTTTCTATGTGTCCTATTCACACTGCCGTGCAGCCCGACACTATGCTACGGGAACCTGCAACATCCTGTAATAAATTAGGCAAGGTATAATACCATTGTGTAGGGAAAATTTGGTTTTAGGATGGCTGAGCAGAAATACTTGTGAAAATTTCAAGAGCCAGGACGTTATTACATATGCAAAATATATGGAATAGAATAATATAGTAATGTGTTTTGTACGAAGATCTATGTATCCCTGTGGAATGCATTTAGTATACAGCTGGTGCTAAAGCAAGCGATGATGTGTCTAAGTGTAATATGGTCATAATTACATTTACGTATAATCTAGTCAGACAAAACGGCATCATTCTGGTTAATGGTTCTCCTCATCTTAATGTTTGCATTCGAGGTACTTCTGGCTTATTGCCCAACACTGTTTGCTTTTGAAATGTCACACAGAGGAAATAACATGAATTTATAAGTATTGTTTTAGCGATGGAGAGCCCTGGGTATCAGGCATACTATGAATGCCTTCAGTGACCATGTTAAGCTGCTCATCCATACAACCTTCTCATGCATCACTACAGGTGGTTGAACATTTCAATTTCTTTTCTCAGCAGGGTAGGACAGAGGGGAAGTGGCCTGTCCTTATCTGCGGCACGCAGCGAGCATGAAGTGTCAGAAATTATTGACGGGCTGTCAGAGCAGGAGGTAAGTCTTCTTCCTTGCATATGTCAATTGCTACAATACCCACTACCGAAAATCTGCCTGCATAGCAAAAAACAGTACCCCAGATGATGCATACGTGCAGATGCCAAATAAAATGTCATAGAATTTTAAGTAGAATGTAATAGAATTGCAGGGCCTACATAGACATGGGATATTTATATTCTCTTTGTTTAATGGTCTTTTTTTAAATCGGGGAATCTGTGTTGTGGAGAAACTAGTGCGTGCACATTCATATACTAGGTAGGACTATGTAAAAGCTGAACTTGAGCTAACTAAATACATAAAAATATGATGAAATACATGCTGTATATAAAAGCTGTCAAAGGATTTGTATTTTTGTATATACAGTTCTGAGATTTGCACAGTTCTACCACAGAGCACAGCCAGGGACTTCAGTTTTCTCTGCTGCAGTTAAGTTTACACTTTCAAGTCTTGTCTCTACACCAGCCTGTGAATGGACAGTGAAAGAAGCAGCAGCAGCAAACTGATGAACTCATGTCTATCACTTTGTTATTCCACCTATCAGCCTGTCCTTTATTAGCATGTGAGCACTGCAGCAAACCTGACTGGCTCTCTTTGCTACTTCTTCCTCTCGTAGTCCTTAGCTCTGTATATGAGATAGCAAGAGGCTGATACCAAATCAATTTAGGGCTAAAACAACTAATCGATTAATCGACAACTAATCAATTATGAAATTAATCGATTACTATTTGTATAATCGATTAATCGGCCAGTTACATAATGGGGTTAAAAAACTAAAATGAGCCCTTTATAGTATAAAAAAAAGCAAATAATCCCTATTTTGTAAACGCTTAACTTTTGCGCAAACCAATAATCGCTAATTGCGATTTTTTTTTTTTTTTTTTTTTTTTTTTACCAAAAATATGTAGAAGAATACGTATTGGCCTAAACTGAGGAAAAAAAAATTTTTTTTAGATATTTTTGGGGGATATTTATTATAGTGCAAAAAATATTATTGTTTTTAAAATTGTCGCTCTTTTTTTTTATAGCGCATAAAAAAAAAAAAGGGCTAATTTTAGTTTTTTTAAAAAAACCCCCATTTTGTTACTAAACGTCGCAGGCCTGGTTCACATCTGTGTGTTTTTTGGTCCTTTTTGCAGAAACGCACTACAGTTCATTTACATGGTTTCCTATGGGACACGTTCACATCTACGCTTTTTTAAGCCGCTGCTGTTTGGAAAGGGTCAAGGACTTTTTTTTTTAAAGCAAAGCGGTGCTTTTTTGGTTCAATATACTTCAATGGAGAAGCTGCACAAAAGCATGGAATACTGTTTTTTCATGCAACCCACAGGGTTGCATGAAAAAAGAACTGTAGTGTGTACCCAGCTTTAGTCCTGCAGTCGACATATATAGATGATGTTATCAGATGTGATCTCAACAGTCCATCAGCCACCCTAAAATGTTAATGGTCTTTCCGTGTTTTAATTGCAGTACTATATGTTGCTAAAGAATGCCATTGCTGGTCTGCACTGTACCTTTTCCTAATAAAACATTTTTTTCCTACAGAACCTGGAGAAACAGATGCGTCAACTAGCAGTGATTCCACCAATGCTGTTTGATGCAGAGCAGCAGCGTATTAAGTTTATCAATATGAATGGTCTAATGGATGACCCCATGAAGGTGTATAAGGAACGACAGGTCATGAACATGTGGAGTGAACAAGAGAAAGACACCTTCAGGGAGAAGTGAGTTTAAACTCTTGTATATGTAGTATAATTTACATATCAAACTGTGGATACAAAGTAAATCTAAAGTACCCCAGCTCACATTTGTTCATGCATTGTAGCATTGCTAAATAATAATATACATTCAGTAATATTACAGCTATATCTCTATAAAGTGTTGGAGTCAAGTACAAGAACAAATGAGTAAATTCATTTCTGTCCTGTGTTCAGATGAGACTGATAAGGCTAAGTAGCTTGCAGGGGCTGTCAGCCTACAGATCCACTTGGGGCATCCATAGATATTAGATGACAGTTCCCCCATGTTGCCCAAACAAAACAATTAGTTCTAGTCTAATGTCTATGGGGCTCCCTCATACAGTCCTGCAAGCTATTCTTTCAGAATGATACGACAGTTGGACAGGCATAGAAAAACATGTCCGACTACTATTGTTCCCCACTAAGGCTGGCCATACATTATACAATTTTTTTCTTGTATACAAATTGTATAATGTGTGACCGGCTTAAGATGAGGTAAGGTCAGTTTAATCTGTAGGGAATGAAACTGTGGTTCCTAAGGCCCTCTGTTACTTAACCACTTCAGCCCCGGACCAATTGGCAGCCAAAGGACCAGGCCCCTTTTTGCGATTCGGCACTGCGTCGCTTTAACTGACAATTGCGCGGTTGTGCGACGTGGCTCCCAAACAAAATTGGCGTCCTTTTTTTCCCACAAATAGAGCTTTCTTTTGGTGGTATTTGATCGCCCCTGCGGTTTTTATTTTTTGTGCTATAAACAAAAATAGAGCGACAATTTTGAAAAAAATGCAATATTTTTTGCTATAATAAATATCCCCCAAAAATATATAAAAAAATGTTTTTTTCCTCAGTTTAGGCCGATACGTATTCTTCTACATATTTTTGGCAAAAAAAATCGCAATTAGCGATTTATTGATTGGTTTGCGCAAAAGTTATAGCGTTTACAAAATAGGGGATAGTTTTTATAGCATTTTTATTATTTTTTTTTTTTACTAGTAATGGCGGCGATCAGCGATTTTTATTGTGACTGCGACATTATGGCGGACACATCGGACATTTTTGACACATTTTTGGGACCATTGTCATTTATACAGCAATCAATGCTATTTAAATGCATTGATTCCTGTATAAATGACACATGCAGTAAAAGAGTTAACCAGTAGGGGGAGGGGTTATGGGCTGTGACGTGTGTGTTTTTTTTTTACATTAGGGGGTGGGGCTGACGTCTGACCTCATTGATCGGCTTTCCCGATGACAGGGAACAGCCGATCAATGACAGGCAGAGTAGGAAGCGCGGGAGAGGTTTGTTTACACAGACCTCTCCCCGTTCTTCAGCTCTGTGACCCGATCGTGGGACACCAGCGGCGATAGGGTCCGCTGGTCCCGCGGCCGGGGTCACGGAGCTCCCGACCAGGTCGCGAGCGCGCTGCTGGCGGCGCACGCACGACCCACGGGCAGGCAATTAAAGGGCCACGTACCTGTACGTGGTTTTGCCTGGCCGTGCCATTCTGCTGACGTGTATATGCAGTGGGCGGTCGGGAAGCGGTTAATCAGGGATACTTGTGCAGGATCTTTTCCTGCAGATATTGTGAGATGGTTACATTATGCATGCATGTCCGAATGTTCTCTGTATGTCTATATCAAGCTTTGCACACAGGTAGAAGCCCTTCCATTATGTTCCAGAATGCCAGTCCAATTTTGCAATGGGTACACTGAGATCATCTGTATTATTTTTATATTCTACATACCATATATTTTGTGTGCTGGCATTTACTGCAATCACTAAGTATAACCTTGACCTATATTTACATGTTTACAAGGCCCAGGCCTAGGGCAGCTCTTTGCAGGGGGGCAGCGCTGAAAGAGTCCCCGCCGGCTTGCGTCTTATGGGGTGGACTGGGCTGAGAGGCAAATTAGTCTAGTGCCCCCATAAAGCGGCCGCACTGCTTCCGGTATGCAGGTGGCTGGCATTCTGCAACTGTTGGGGGGGGGGCGCACCGCTTCTAATTTTCACTGTCCTATCATCCTGCACCACAAACCTTCCTCACTGTGCTATATGTTTCTGCTGCACCATTGGCATGGTTATATCTTCTTAGTCCTCTCCATAAAATTATCAGAAATTTGTGCTTAAAGCAGAACTATAGGCAACACTTTTTTTTTTTTTTTTTTTTCATTTTGGATAGAATAAGGGAGCCCCTGTCAGTTTATTTTTTACCATCCCTGTCCCATTGCAGAGATTTCACTTCACTTCCTGCCCCACAGCCAAACGGGAGAGGAAATCTATGCAAATTAAGGGAATCCATTGCCCCCCTAATGTCCCCACTCGGAAATTTCAGGGCAGGACTTAAACAGCAAGGAGTGTGGCCTTGACAGGAAGGGGTGGGTCATATTTTAATTCACGAGTTTAGTCAGGCCTAGGGCAGCACAAAACCTAAATACACTACTGGAGATGGCCCATGTTTAAAAATATATTAAAATCTTGGTATCTTTTCCAATACATGGTACCCTCTCTTTTTTGGGTACAAAAATGTCCCTGCCCTGTAATTATCTGGTTTTGGTCTTGATCGTGTTTTGTTAAACAGTTGTTTCTGGTGACTGTATATTCACCTTCTACAGGTGCATCTCATAATCTTAGAAAATTATCAAAATGTTAATTTATGTAAATTTATTTCAGAAATTTAAAAAGTGAAACTCATATATTTTATTTAGATTCATTACACACAGAGTGAGATATTTAAATCATTTTTTTTTTTTTTTTTAATGTTGATGATTATGACTTAAAGCAAGTGAAAACCCAAAATTCAGTATCTCAGAAAAATTGAATATTACATAAGACCAATAAAAAAAAAGGATTTTTAATACAAAAATGTTGGCTTAGTGAAAAGTATGTCCAATTACAGTATAGTATGCACTCAATACTTGGTCGGGGGCTCCTTTTTGCATAAATTACTGTATCAATGCGGCGTGGCATTGAGGCGATCAGCCTGTGGCACTGCTGATGTGTTATGGAAGCCCGGGTTTCTTTGATAGCAGCCTTCAGCTCATCTACATTGTTGGGTCTGGTGTCTCATCTTCCTCTTGACAATACCCCACAGATTCTCTATGGGGTTTAGGTCAGGCGAGTTTGCTGGCCAATCAAGCACAGTGACACCATGATCATTAAACCAGGTATTGGTACTTGGCAGTGTGGGCATGTGCTAAATCCTGCTGGAAAATGAAATCAGCATCTTTATAAAGCTGGCCAGCAGAGGAAAGCATAAAGTGCTCTAGAATTTCCTGGTAGAGGGCTGCACTGACTTTAAAACTTTATAAAACACAGTGGACTAACACCAGCAGATGACATGGCTCCCCAAATCATCACTGACTGTGGAAACTTCACACTGGTCCTCATGCAACTTGGATTCTGTGCCTCTCCACTCTTCCTCCAGACTCTGGGACCTTGATTTCCAAATTAAATGCAAAGTTTTCCACAGTCCATGATGATTTAAGGAGCCATGTCATCTGCTGGTGTTGGTCCACTCTGTTTTATCAAGTCCAAAGTCAGCGCAGCCATCTACTAGGAAATTCTAGAGCACTTCATGCTTCCCTCTGCTGACCTGCTTTATGGAGATGCTGATTTAATTTTCCAGCAGGACTTGGCACCTGCCCACACTGCCAAAAGTATCAAAACCTGGTTTAATGATCATGGAATCACTGTGCTTGATTGGCCAGCAAACTCACCTGACCTAAACCCCATAGAGAATCTGTGAGGTATTGTCAAGAGGAAGATGAGAGACACCAGCCCCAATAATGCAGATGAGCTGAAGGCTGCTATCAAAGCAACCTGGGTTTCCATAACACCTCAGCAGTGCCACAGGCTGATCGCCTCCATTCATGCAAAAGGAGCCCCGTCCAAGTATTGAATGCATACTATACTGTACATGGACATACTTTTCAGTAAGCCAACATTTCTGTATTAAAAATCATTTTATTTATTGGTCTCTTTTAATATCCTAATTTTCTGAGATACTGAATTTTGGGTTTTCAATAGCTGTAATCCATAATCATTAAAATTTAAAAGAAAGAAATGCTTGAAATATATCACTCTGTGTGTAATGCGTCTATATAAAATATGAGTTTTACTTTTTGAATTGAATTACTGAAATTTAACTTTTTGATGATATTCTAATTTTATGAGATGCACCTGTATATGAACCATTTGTCCAGTATGGACGCCAACATCTTTGATTGTTACTCCTGACATTACCTAAATATGTATTTCCAGTGAGTGACAGTCTGTGTGTTTTATATTACTTGTCAGTAAAAAGGCAGAGAAATCAAATGGACACTTTCAGCATGTAGGCAAAAAGGAATCAAGGTGTTTAGACATATCGAAGTAGCAGGTTATTTTACCCAGAAAACTCCTGTTACCTGTGGGAATGTTTAAAAAATAAAAATAAAAAAATGATATAAACCACCTGGGTACTAAATTATTTTCAAAGAATTTACCCCATGCGTATTGTAATCATAGTTGTGAGCTGGATTCTATTAAGTTTTTTTTTCTTTTTAATATAAAGGCTCTTGTCTTCTTATTGCAGTAGGGGGCATGGAAAATCTTTGCCGGGGTGTGTATGGGCTATTATGTTTCACACTTTGAAACTGATCGTATTGACCTAGTAGCCTCCAATCAGACAAACTGCCCTTCCTGCAGTTATATTGCTTCAATTATCATCTTGTGCATTGTATGCTAGTGACAGTGTGTTGTCCACAGAATATTAATTCCATATTATATTTTTGTGCTTTATGAAGTACAATCTTACTCAAGATTCATTTTCTATGGTGTTTCCAAAAATGAACCTGACTTGGCCATAAGTAGTTTTTAGGGCTGTGGAAATTAAAGATTAATTCCTCGATTTAATCAATGAATTTTTTTTGATTGGTACTCGCCTCTCCTCCCAGCTTCCAGGTCTTCAGGGAGTTCCGTCGGAGATCCGGTGACATCACAGACATCAACTTCACCGGACTCCTCCCCCTTCCCCAAGTGCCTCCATCTGCTAACGAAGGGAAGGGGGGAGGAGTCCGGTGACGTTGAAGTTCTGATTGAACGTAAAGTGTATGGGGGAGGAGCTACGCATGACATCACCCGCTGCTACCCTAGGGAACTAACGCGATTGTCGCCTTTACATGCTGTGTTTTTATCATCTTTATGTGAGTAGTTTTTGTTTGCATACAAAAATTAAATCTTATACTTAAGCGGTGAGCACTTAGATCTTTTCTTTCTACCCATGACCTGGCGTCCTTGCTGAGATCTAAGGAGACGTGAGAGAAGTTTATGGTCAGTGTTAACCCTTTTGCTACCCGCTTGCATGCTTGCATGTTTGCACAGGGGTCCATGCCATAAGGTGAGAGTGATTAGTTAGACCGGAGGTGGAGGGATTGTCATGCTACTGTGGAAAAAAAATGGCCCATGCTACAGTTTGAATTTAAAACGTATTTGTGAACTGAAGTTAAGTCATGGATTGTGGAAACTAACTAGTGTCGGTGATTATATATAGTGTATACCACATTTACCACTGACTACTACAGAGTTGCAATGCAAGGAGATCAGCTAAGTTTTGTTTGGCTGTTGCTTTTATTAATGGTCCTCAGTAGTGTTTCCTCTTAATTTCTTTATAGAGATTTCATGTTAATGCAATGTGAATATTTTTTATACGACATGAACTGTGCAAATATCGCAAGCAGAAAGAAAAGGACTAGTCACCAGTATTGCCAATAATACTGGTTCACCGTGTCTTTTTCCTCGCTGTGTCTCTGTTTGGAGGCAGCCATCTTGGTAAAAGAGCAGGGCTTTGTTCCCTTATGTCAGAGCTTTTTACCCCCCTGATTACCAGTGGAGGAATGATTGAGAAGTAGCAAGAGAGGTGGAAGAAGCATAGAACGGATGAAGCAGAAGTTTAGAGATCTTGCATTGTAGGTCCTCATACAGCCATCTTTTTAGCAAGGAGAACGGTAAGCAGCACAGTAGTGAGTATACAAATCTTATACTGCTAATATTCAAAGTAGCCATTGTTGCTACATTGCTATTTTAAGGAAGAATTCAAGAAAGAAGGCTCATTGTTACAGAATTGCAAAGACACTATTACTCCACTTTTTTTTCACACTAATATTCACTTTTTTTTTTTTTTTTAGTTCAGGCCCACAAAAATCTAAAGTATATGTAAAGTCAAGTTTTTCTAGTATTGCGTAGAATGGGGAATGTTTAGGGCCTCTGCCAGGTTTAAATTGCTGTCTGTGCCCCTACTGGTTTTTCTGTTATTACAAAGAGTGATACAGCCAATAATTTTGAGTTGTGGTAAAACTGAAGGGTAACGGGATGTGCCTGTCTCAGGCTAGTGCATGAGATATGTAAATCACCTGTCACTCACAGCAAGGGGGCGTTTTTGACAAAGTTTTCAAGACTTTGTCAAGGTTTCTCAAGTGAAAGGAAATCTTATTCTCTACATTAAAATATCAGGTTTACATGCACTTTAAGGTAATAGTAAAAATATGCTTAAGCATCAGTGCCTGCAAAAACATGCAAAAAACACCTGTACAAATGCTAAAAAAAAAAGTGACTAAAGACGCTCAGCCCAAGTGTGAATACAGCCTTAGTTCAGTTGTGGCTGTACAGTATTACAGTACAGTTTAGAGATAGGCATAGCTTTCTAAGGAAAGTGTGAATGACTTTTTGATTTGAACTTAGTATAAGGAAGCAGCTTAGGTCGGCTATAGACGGTTCGAATCTTGGCCGGTTATATAGGAACCATCTGAGATTCGAACGATATATGGGCAGGCTGAATGTACCAAGTTGATTGATCGATCAACTTTGGTACATCCAGCCTGCCTGATTTTACATATGATTATCTCTCGTGGCTGGTATAGCCGGTAGTAGTAATCACTGTCTTCTCCTGGCTGGGATGGCCACAACTGTTGTAATATTGCAAGCCTTTTAAAAAATGTATATAACCCCAAGAAAAAGTATGTAATATATTATAATTACTAGTTTTTAGATGTGGTGGCTACATTAGGTTTCTTTTCAGGCTTTGTTTCCTACTTCATACTACTTTTTATGAAGTATGATTTCTATATAAAGCGGAGTATTAAAGATATTGAAAGCACGTTTTTAAAGTGTGTGCTGCTGTATACTTTAAATTTAGCTTAACTTGCAACAATATTCAAAAGGTTTCTTAGTAGTAACTTTTGTATCTCTTTTATTTTATTTTTTATTACATTTGTGGATTATCATAGCTGTAGTAGAATGGAGGCTAGAAAGCATTGTAATTGTTTAAAAATAATTTTTCCAAGACTGACCACATGCAATCAATCTTCTCTTGTTCTAGTAAATCATTTTCCTCTTGAGGATGCAACAAAATCACTGCAACATTCTTCATAAATTAGTCCGCTTACTCCGACTCATCGGAATAGAATTGTTAAGAAATATCCATAACTCAGTGAATGTTTATAAAAGGCTAAATATAACTTTGTATACTTTTCATCAAAAACTTTTACTTTCTTTAAAATAGGTGTGTTATATGGTTCATAATGGCGAGATAGATATATCTATCTATCTATCTATCTATCTATCTATCTATCTATCTATCTATCTAATATTACTAGCAAAAACTACATCCTAATAGGAACCCCCTGATATCTTTTCCACCCTGATCCCATTAAGCCATGAAAGGCATAAAATACTTACCTTTTGTTACAAAAATTCCTGTTTCAGGATGTCTTATGCCCCTTTCACACTGGGCGGTTTTCAGGAGGTACAGCGCTAAAAATAGCGCCTGTACACCGCCTGAAAAAACCGGCCCCATTCACTCCAGTGTGAAAGCCGGCGGGCTTTCACACTGGAGCGGTGCGCTAGCAGGACGGTAAAAAAAGTCCTGCTAGCAGCATCTTTGGAGCGGTATAGGAGCGGTGTATTCACCGCTCCTATACCGCTCCTACCCATTGATTTCAATGGGATACCGCGGTAATACCGCAGCAATACCGCCGCAAAGCGCCGCTACGGCGGTGCTTTGCGGGGGATTTTAACCCTTTTTTGGCCGCTCGCGGGGGGTAAAACCGCCCTGCGAGAGGCCGAATACCGCGGCTAAAACGACGGTAAAGGAGCGCTAAATATATCGCTGCTTTACCGTCGCCACGGCTCCCGCCCCAGTGTGAAAGGGGCCTTAGTGACTGGACAGCTTAATGAATGCCTTGATGCAAATTTGGAGAGGAAAGCAACAATTGTGTGTATGTGTGTATATATGTATATATAATATAATCTCTCTCATCCTTCTTTTTTATTTATTTTTTATTTTTACTAAATTATGCAGATACCTGCTGATGAGAAGAACATAAATAATATGTAAATTAATATAAAAAGTGTATATACAATAGGAGATTAGATATCTGTATGTGTGTGGACATGAGTGGTAACAAACACAGTGGATATAAAAAGTCTACACACCCCTGTTAAAATGTCAGGTTTCTGTGATTGAAAAAAATGAGACAAAGCTAAATTATTTCAGAATGTTTTTCCACCTTTTAATGTGGCCTATAAACTGTACACATCAATTGAAAAACAAACTAAAATTTGTTAGAGGGGGGGGGAGTAAAAAAATAATAATAATGGGATTGAATAAGTGTGCACTGGGGATATAGCTGTGTTCAGAATTAAGCAATCACATTTAAACTCATGTTAAATAGGAGTCGGTACACACCTGCCATCATTTTAAAGTGCCTCTGATTACCCCCAAATAAAGTTCAGCTGTTCTAGTAGGTCTTTCCTGACATTTTCTTAGTCGCATTCTACAGCAAAAGCCATGGTCCACAGAGAGCTTCCAAAGCATCAGAGGGATCTCATTGTTAAAAGGTATCAGTCAGGAGAAGGGTACAAAAGAATTCCCAAGGCATTAGATATACCATGGAACACAGTGAAAACAGTCATCATCAAGTGGAGAAAATATGGCACAACAGTGACATTACCAAGCACTGGATGAGAAGAAAACTGGTCAGGGAGGCTGGCAAGAGGCCTATTGCAACATTAAAGGAGCTGCAGGAATATCTGTCAAGTACTAGATATGTGGTACATGTGACAACAATCTCCCATATTCTTCATATGTTTGGGCTATGGGGTAGAGTGGCAAGACAGAAGCCTTTTCTTGTGAAGAAAAACATCCAAGCCCAGCTAAATGTAGCAAAAACACATATGAAGTCTCCCAAAAGCATGTGGAAAAATGTGTTCTGGTCTGATGAAACCAAGGTTAACATTTTTGGCCATAATTCCAAAAGATATGTTTGGTGCAAAAACACTGCACATCACCAAAATAACACCATACCCACAATGAAGCATGGTGGTGGCAGCATCATGCTTTTGGGGCTGTTTTTCTTCAGCTGGAACAGGGGCCTTAGTCAAGGTAGAGGGAATTACGAACATTTCCAATTATCAGATATTGGCACAAAACCTTTAGGCTTCTGCTAGAAAGCTGAACATGAAGAGGAACTTCATCTTTCAGCATAACAACGACCCAAAGCATACATCCAAATCAACTAAGGAATGTCTTAACCAGAAGAAGATTAATGTTTTGGAATGAAAATCTGTGGACTGATCTGAAGAGGGCTGTGCACAGGAGATACCCTCACAATCTGACAGATTTGGATTGTTTTTGCAAAGAAGAGTGGGCAAATATTGCCAAGTCAAGTTGTGCCATGCTGATAGACTCAGACCCAAATAGACTGAGTGCTGTAATAATACCAAGTGCTTCAACAAAGTATTAGTTTCAGGGTGTGCACACTTATGCAACCATATTTAAATTTTTGATTTTTATTTCCCTCCACCTAAAAGATATCAGTTTGTTTTTCAATTGAGTTGTACAGTTTATAGGTCACATTAAAGGTGGAAACAGTTCTGAAATTATTTAACTTTGTCATTTTTTTTTTTTTTTTGCATCACAGAAACCTGATGTTTTAATAGGGGTGGGTGTGTAGACTTTTTATATCCACTGTAGATGTGGTTTCTTTTACATTTTTAAGTAGTTGGATAAGTGAAAGTAAACTGTGGTCTAGACTAGACTGGACTGTGATAACAGTAATTCGGATAAAATGTATTACGTCTGAAGACAACATAATCATGTCCAGAGATGACAAACTGGCAGTCAATGGTATGTTTACTGGGGAGTAACTAAGCCCTGGGGCATTCCAAAAAAACATATGTTGTGAATGGAATAGTATAATGTGAACACAGCAAAGTTATTTTGGAATATGAGTAAAGTGCATTGGGGAAAGATTGTAACTTTAAAATATCCATATAGTTACAGTATATTGTCATAATTAAGAAAAGTGTTATGTATACATGTGATGATAGACCGTCTTTGTGTGTTACAAATTCACTTTGAAGCTTATATCCAACAATGACAAATTCAGTATTTTATTTAGAAATAGGGGCATTGTAGAGGTAACATACATGTTGTGTTTACAGCAAAGGATTTTCTAAAATCTCCCGCTCCGATTAACCATTTTTGGGGCACTTCTGGCATAAACCTCAATCTTGTTTATGAGAACAGTAAGCAGTGTCAGGGCAGGGTCCTCTGCTACCCAAGGCAAATATGCCAAAGTGCTGAAAAAAAAAACAGCACTCTGGGTTTTTAAATCCCGGGGTACTTTGTGTGTAATGGCAGCATCGAGCCAGGTTAGAGAAGAGATATCTCCCTATAGGGACCCATATGGCTTTGAAAACCTGATGAAATTGTGTTGTGTTGAAATGTCCTAGCAAATGGCATGTATGCATGAATTGCTCTAACTAGACCTACACAGTTTAGAATGGATACCTCCATTCCATGATGTGTAACCAATTGGAACAAAAAATACAGTAGTCATTACTAATGACAGGTATATGACTAATGAAATAAAATAGTCCTAAAATGTATTTCTGCTACTTTTTATTTATTTTTTGGTAAAAAAATAAAATATGTTTGTTATTTAGTTTGTGTATAGGGTCCGAAAATTTTCTTGTGTATGTACAGTATATATTTGAAAATTGATAAGCTCTGATGTTCTGACTGCCTATTTCAATTCTTGAGGCCCTAAAATGCCAGAACAGTACACATAACCCCCCCCCCCCCCCCACCACACACACACACACACACACAAATGGCCTTATTGTAAGGCCTAAGTTGTAATTTATTTTGCCACAGTTCTTTTAAAAAGTATGAAAGTACTGTACTGTAATTTTTATTTCTCACGCACAGCATAGGCATAGTTGCAATTACACCCCAAAACACATTCTACTACTCTTCCCAAGAATTGGGGATACCATATGTGAGATGGTTTTACAGCTTAGACACATGGAGGTGCCCAAAATTCAAGGTAATCCTTCTGGCTTTCTTGGGGCATAAACTAGGCATCTAATTTCCGGACTACCTATTACATTTTTGGAGGCCCTAAAGCACCAGGACAATATAAACCCCCACAAAATGACCACATTTTAAAATGTAAACTCCCAAGGTATTTTCTAAGAGGCATAGTGAGTCTTTTGGAAATTGTCATTTTTTTACCATAAGTTTTTGGAAAATGTTGAAAGAAAATGAAAATGTATTTTTTACTCAAAGTTGTCAATAAGTTATTTCTAACACACAGCATGGGCACACTTAGAATTACCCCCCAAAGCACATTCTTATACTCCTCCAGAGTATGGCAATACCACATATGTGAGACTTTTTCACAGCCTAGCAACAAAAAGAGGCCAAAATTCAAGTAGCACCTTCAGATGTTCCAGGGGCATGCATTATACATCTAATTTCCTGACTGACTATCGCATTTCTAGAGCACCAGGACAATGGAAACACCTACAAAATTACCACATTTTGGAAACCATACAATCTAAGGTATTTTTTAAAAGGCATAATGAGTCTTTTTAAAATGTCATGTTTTTGGAAAATGCAAAAAATAAATACATTTTACCCTAAACGTCTTGGAGAGACCCTCGGCTCCTCCCTTCACAGGAAACACCGCTTTAGCTTCAAGATTTAAGCCCCTCCTGCCCCACTGGACCCTCAGTCTTCTAAGAGTACCTCCGGCCAGCTGGGGAGACACAAGAACATGTCATACACATAACATTTAATCCTCCTGACTGTTCCCCTGCCAGGGACTCCTTATTGCATTTTTCGGGTGGGTATCAGTGCTGTCCTGAGACTCCTGGAAAAAGACATTGCGTAACTCTGATTTTCCCTAAACGTCTTTCAGGACAGTCACCTTTGAGAGGATAAACGAGCACTTAACCCTAGGGTGGGACCACCACTTGTAGGACTCCCTTTTCCCCAAAGGTCCGATCCTTAGCGATCGACAGGTCCAACCTGTAGTGTTTGTAAAAGGTGCATCCAGGAAGGCTCCACGCCAGATCAAACCACAGCCTCCTGGGCCAATGTGGTGCAATGAGAATAGGATCGCCAGATAGGCGATTGATATGCCCATGAGTCGCGCGCCTTCCCTTGTTCTACCATCAGCCTGAGAAACTTTTTGTTCCTCCTGGAAAAAGACGTTACCGGTACGTAACTTTTTACACAAAGTTGTCAATGGGATATATCGAACACACAGCATACTTAGAATTACACCCCAATACACATTCTACCACTCCTCTTAATACCACATGTGTAAGACTTTTTTACAGCCTAATTACATAGAGAGACCCACAATTCAGGGATCACCTCAAAGGCTATTTAAAGGCATAAATTATGCATCTAATTTCCTGAGTACTTTTCACATTTCTGAAGGCCCTGGAGTGCCCATAAAATGACCACATCTTGGAAAGTAAATACCCCAAGGTATTTTTTTAATAGGCATGTTGAGTCTTTTAGAAAATGGAAAACATCAAATATTTAAATTAAGAGAATGTACCATTTTAAGAAAAAAAAAAGGTAATTTTGTAAATTGGCAACAACACATCTCAACAAAGTTGGGGCAGGGCCATGTTTACTATGGTGTAGCATCCTCTCTTCTTTTGACAACATTTTATAAATGTCTGGGAACTGAAGAAACCAGTTGCTGAAGTTTTTGGAGAGGAATGTTGTCCCATTCTTGCCTGACATGGGATTCTAACTGCTCAGCAGTCCTTTTTGTCGTATTTTTCATTTCAAGATGTACCAAATGTTTTCACATGGAGAAGGGTCTGGACTGCAGGAAAACCAGTTGAACATGCAGACTATTTTCCAATTTGAAGCCATTTGGTGTTTTTATGTAGATTTTACACAGCATCCCAACTTTTTTGCAATTGGGGTTGTAGTTTGGTATAGCGTCGCATATGGCAGTCCCCATTCCTATAAGCGACATAAGCCTAGTCTACTGGTAGCCTACTGGCTGCCCACCAGAATGCCATGTTCACTGGCCAGGGGGCAGAACAGAGGGTGAACAAAAGAGTTTCTGTGGTTCCAGTAGTGCAGTTATCACCAAGAGATGGCTGAGACTGGTGTCTCAGGAATGTAGTCAGTGGGATGTGCAGATGGTTCAGTTCGGATGTAGTGATGTGGTGGAGATCAGAGACCCTGTTGTGGCTTTGGTGGCACTGGTGTGAATTGCGAACATTGTTGCTGGCTGTACTGCTTTAGTGACATTGTCACTGGCTTAACAGTGATCAGGAACACTATTGCTGGCTACACTGGTCTGGCAAAACTGTGACTAGGGTAATGGTGATCGGGTACACAGTGACTGGCTGGTCAAACTGTCCACGTTCAGGGCCGTGCACCCGCATGGATGTCAGATTGGGAACAGCGGCTGTGTGCGTGCAGCTACTGTGTCCTAATATACATTGATGGGACTGCCTGCAAGAGGATGCATGGAACATTGGCCCTCACGCAGGGTAAGCATTGATGCATCCCATGTGAACAAGACCTTATGGTGACGCTGCTATTGGTGTGGCAGGGATCAGGGACACTGTGACTGGCTTTACTATTGGGGCTTGTTCACAAGGAGTGTATCAATGTGTACCCCATGTGAGGGTAGTGTTTACCTGCATGGCTGTGCGCTGATGTTCCATACCCATGCAGGCAGTCCCAACAATCTCCTCTATTGGGACACAGAGGCTGCATGGACACAGCTGCTGCTCCCAATCTGACATCCATGCAACCTCCACATAGACATGAGATTGGAAGCAACCGCTGTGTCCCAATAGACATGAATGGGACTACCTGCACAGGGATGCACAGAATACATATGCACCCCTATGTGGTTAAACACGGATCTCGCACGGGGTATGCACTGATATGCATATATACGTGTGAACGAGGCCCTATGGTGACACTGGGATTGATGAGGCAGTGTTCAGGGACACTGGTTGCACTGGTGTGGCAAATAAGGGCTTGTTCACACTCGCAGGTGGGGTGGTGGTAAAACCCTGCAGTTGAGCTGCATTTTTACTGCCCTCAGCAGTTCTCCCCTTAAGCTGGGAAGGTAGGGTCAGACATGTACACACGCCAGGGCAGGGATTGTCAGTCATTTTTTAACCACTTTTCAACAGTTCCAAATATGAATGCAAGTAATACCAAGAAACAAAGCAATCTGTTATCCACAAGTTCTAACAACCACCAAAATTCTGCAAGCTTTGAAGTCGAAACTGGACAATGAATTCACAGTTTATTACAGTTTTATGGAAGATCAAGGCAAATGTAATGGAAATGAGAGAAAACTGTATCATTTTTGGTTGAAGGAGATTGAATTTTTCACCGCACAGAGCCAGGGCAACTTGATTCCATCTTTGTGCATTGATCAAAATCAACATTTTATGTTCTCCTCCTTTTACTTTCTATTTTATTTTTTGTCAAAATTGCAAAGTTCCATTGCTACATGTATGGCCATAGATAGTTTCATTGAATCTCATGTCTCTGTAGTTACAAACATTTAGGGATATGTAATTGCACTACTATGTCTCTGCCCCATGGTCCTGAAGGTTTGTTGTAATCTAGACATAACTATATGGTAGCTTCACTTAATTTTTATCCAAAGGGGATCTTTAGTCATATTTATTTATTTCTTGGAAAAGTTATAATAAAAATCACAACACCAGCTTTTTTTTTCTTTTACTGTAAGTAGGTGAAGTGAAATGTAGCTGACAAATATCTTGTAAACAAATAAAATGGCGCATGGGAAACCATATTTTACATATTTTTTGATGTTAAATTGGAGCTCCAGTTATGTTGCTGTATACTGACTTAATGTAAATACTTGTTCTTGGAGTTCTTTGAGAATTGAATGTTTACAGTATATTCCCCAAAGGCAACCCATTCAAACAGCGCTGATAATGCACTAAAATGTCCATAAAAAAATAGGCACCATTTTTGACAATCAGCGCATCACAACACAGGGTGGTGCATTACCATGCTTTGTGTTGCACAACACGTGCATTGGAGCTGGAGCCTTTGGTGCCTTGGAGGTTCATTCAAAAACAATGCCTCTGCAATGCGCTACTGCACATAATGTATGGTAATTCATGTTGGTGTAATTCATGCATTAACGCAAGGCACCAAAGTGTGAACCCAGCCTGAAGGAACATTCCAGAATTTGTGGAGTGAGCATGCACTTTTTATGGACTACAGTGCGTTTTTGTTGTGACTTTCACAATGCCTGCACATTTGATAGGGCCTAGTTCTGTTAATGTGATTGCTGGTCCCCTGAAACCTGGACTAAAAAGAACCATATGTGTAATACTTAAATAATTGCCTTTGTTGACCAGGGCCAGTACTGTATGCAGTTTAACCAAGTAACATATCTTAGTTAATGATACTGCTGCTCAGCAGTGTAAAGGAGCCCTATCCAGTGTACAATTAATCATATTACAAAAACAGACTAAAAATTAGAATCGCCTAAAAACAGTCTTTGTGGCTGATTTCAAGATTTTCCTTCTCATGAGCTATAGCCAACGTAAAAAGCATTTTAATGGCTTAACATATCTTAACCCCTTCTGGCCGACCGTATGCACATATGCAGCCTCATCTTTAAGGGGTACTGTTTTTATTAGAGCGGGCGGTCGGTTTTTCAGAGATAACCGATGCAGCTTTTAGCTGATCGGCTGTTATACCGGAGGAGCGAGAGGGGACGCCCCCCTCCCTCTGTCGCTCTTCCCGGGCCTCCCGTCCCACCGGGAAACCCGATCCACGATCCGGCACTTCCGCTGGCTAGCGTGAGACTGTAAGGAAGCTGGAAACGGCTTCCTTACAGTCTGCTTTGCGTAAAAACGGAAGCAACGTCACTTCCGGTTTACTCAGCTGCCAATGGTGCTGCTTAAAAAAAAAAAAAATACAGTATTCAGAATCGCCGTTTTCTCAAATTTTCCGACAACAAAATCTGATCAGACTTTTTCCGATCATGTGTAGAGAATTCCGAATTGCCACGCATGCTCAGATCAAATTACGAGACCAAAGCTATTGATTTTCCGAAAACTTTGTCTGACCGTGTGTATGCAACACCAGTGTCTGACAAAATCCGTCGGAAAAAATCAGACGGATTTTGTGGTCGGAATTTCTGTTTTAGACATTAAAAGGGTTAATAGGTCTACAGCAAAGAATCGGACATAATAACAAGACAATGAGAACAGCCTCCAATCTTATGTATGTGTATTAACCCTGGGCATGTCAGTAACCAGCTTATTGGCCAGGTGATGTGTTTTGGGGTTTTCTTTGGAGTACATACTCATTTATAATTGATTACTAATTTTTAAAATGGAACTTCACCTAAAAGGGAAAGTTCTGCTCCCCCTCCCCGACTACTTTTGGATGTTTTCTGACAGGCACCCCCTGCCCACAACATTCTGGGACACGTCACAGTTCCCAAGAGGGTGCAGGTCCATTGAGAGAGTGTAGTGCTATTTGCACATGCACAGTGTGTAGCACCAAGAAGTCACAGCCAGCTTCCCGCATCCAAGATGCTGGTTCCGGGGACCCAAAGATCAGTGGAGAACTGGCCTGGGTGAGGACAGCGCTGGATCCCTGGACTGGTATTTGTAGCTGCTAACTTTAATTTTGTTTTGAGTTCCTTTTATAACATTTTAAATGACATGCAGATTGCAGGCACAGGTTTGGATAAATCTATTACAGATGATACAGTTGGAGAGATCTGTACAATAATTGTTATACATTGTCCACAATGAAATGGAACAGAAAGTAATCTGTCTGTTGAAGTGACCTATCCAGTAAGTTTAGCCTCTTCTCCTCCTGACCCGTTTTCAGCCAACAGCGGGCTAAAGTTGGCTGTCGGATGGCGTCAACTTTACAGTGAGGATCCACCCAAAGGCCTGGACTGGCAGCTGGCTCAGCCAGATTACAAGCCCTTATGAGCAGGACCTTCATTTTGAATGAGTTTCTTCTACCTTATCATTTTCACAGTATTTTATTTTTTTTTACATTGTATCCTAACTTGATTTGTGATCCTTTTTATGTGTTGCTTTTTTTTGTAAAATGCATTGCAAAACGTTATTTTAATAAGCGATTGCCATCACTGATTACACAGTAACGATTCCGGCCCAGCAGACTTTGAAATGCACGTTTCAAAACGTAACTATATTATAGGGCTGATTAGTGAAAACGTGGGCTGAAGTGGTATTACTATCCAAAGCAATTAATACGTTTCATTTCCTTTAATTCTCTGAGAGAGAAAAAGAAGAAATGGATCTGATTGTTACTACATTACGTTCAATGTTATGTATATCCAAATGGTTTGATTTTATAACCATACAAAGGTATACCAGAAAAAGTAGCAAATAAGCAATAGGATTTCTAATAGCCAATCATCAGGTTTTACAATCCGGGAGTAAGCCATTATAGTTAAATAAAACTAAACACGCACTGCACTTAAGCATTCTTTTACAATGGGCGCCTATATCAATGGTCTTAACTGACATGAACATTGACTATATACATAGTTGCCAGTGCTTTATATTAAATCTTTAATGCCTTTTGGGTCCAAACCAGTCTGCCTACACTCTTTTAACTCTACATATTTGGAAAATTGATTTAAAAATAATACATGGCTTGTTAAATACTTCTATTTAAAAAGTAAAAATTCAGGTTAATATTCCAAACACCATCTTGTCTGACCACCTCTACTTTTGAAATACAGAAGAAGCAAAGCATGTAGGTGAGGAAATCGGAGTGAAATTGCGTATTCTGCTCAGCATACTTTTTTTTACAGATAACTACATGTCACTAGATCAGACAGCCAGAAAACTAGTATTTTCGGAAGAGGAGGTCAACCATTGCAAACCCATTCTTCCTCAGGACAAACCTCTATTTTTTATTTAAGGCTGCATTGCATATATCAAATCTGTTTGCATGCTGATAGTGCAAATCCTCCGTTTGTAGCTTGGTGACATGATGGTGGCACTGTCCTGGTGTATGAGAAGGACATTCTGCTGTGTGATATTAATGTGACATGTGCCGTGCTGAGAATTAAGAGTTTATTGTGGTGTTAAGTCTAAGCTGTTATGTTTTTCTCATTACAGATTTATCCAGCAACCAAAGAACTTTGTGTTCATTGCTTCGTTCCTGGAAAGAAAGGTACTAATATAAATTTTTCATAATTGTCTGAATAACAGCTTTGTTACATACTTTATGTTTTTCTTAGGACATGCATGATCCTTTTTTTTTTTTTTTTGTTCAACCAGGGAGGTTCACATTTGATGTGGATGAGTTATCACTCCCTGAGCTGTATGTATAACTATACATTGATTAGTGTTGCCGGCTACAGCCAGCGGCACTGATCATTTGGGAAAAACCCTGCCAGTCCCCCTGGGCTAGCTGGTTGTACACAAGTCAACCCAATACATCAAATTCAATACAACTAGCTAGCCCAGGGGGACTGGCAGAATCACCAGTTATTTCACAATAAGAAATACAAAGGATACTTTTTAACACAAGTACATGGTACAGCAGGCACATATCAAGAATATGAAATGTTGGGGTTAACACTTTTTTTTACGTTAAATCAACTTTTTTCTTTGTAGAGTTGAATGGGTCAAAGATCATTAGAAATAATATAATCTAATTTGACTGTTTGATTAAATGTCAACTTTTTTTCTTGGATTTTTTTTACTTTAGGACTGATTGACTACTCAAAAACAAAAGAGTATGTGCAAAATTGGAATTAGTGCCCATGGCAACCAGCAGATTTTTGATTTTTCAGGACAATAAAAGTGAATTAATTGATACAGTTTTGCTCATTTATTTTCTTCTTTGTATTGAATTGGGCTCATTGTTTTAAGGCAGCACTATTTACTGAAAAAAACGAATAGCAGTCTGTATATAAAATCAGGCAGACATTCATGAGTTGAAGCATGGTGAAAGTCAACTTTTCTGAAAGTGGAGAACCACTTCCGGATCGGCTCACAGCAGTATAGGTCAGCACTTTGAAGATATTGTTATGGCAGCAGCTAGCTCCAATAACCCCGGTATCTCTTCTTCAGGTCCGGTTTCAGATAAAAGTGGTCTCAGCGGCGCATTTGCCGCAAGATTACTTTTATCGGATCCTTCTCCCTGGAGATGATAGAGGGGAAGCTGGCCCCCACCCATCTCCATACCATTGCAGGGCGGAAGCGACGTCAAAACGTCGCTTTCACCCATAGCTCTTAAAGGAA
Source organism: Lithobates sylvaticus (assembly GCA_028564925.1). NCBI lineage: Eukaryota > Metazoa > Chordata > Amphibia > Anura > Ranidae > Lithobates > Lithobates sylvaticus. The sequence continues at coordinate 202,045,274 of CM053026.1, read as the reverse complement.
CTTTTTATTTTATTTATTTTTCAAACAACATATTTATTTTTTTTTTTTTTTTAGTGTAAATATGAGATCTGAGGTCTTTTTGACCCCAGATCTCATATTTAAGAGGTCCTGTCATACTTTTTTTCTTTTACAGGGGATGTAATATAAAAAAAATATATAAAAGTGACACAATTTTATTTTTTATTTTTTTTAACCACTTGCCGACCGCCGATGTACGTCCCTACTTTGGGGACGGATATCGTTGTTATGGCAGCAGCTAACTGCCATAACCCCAGTATCCCCGTGTTCGGCTGGCGGTCGGCTACAAGATAAAAGTGGTCTCTGCGGCGGATTCGCTGCAAAATCATATTTATCGGTGGCGGGAGAGGGCCCCCCCCTCCCACCGCGATCTGGTGCCCTCCGCCGCTTACCGGAGCCATCGGCAGCGGCGGAGGTGATCGCGTCTGTTCTCCTGTCAGGTATCGAGACGAGTGAGGGGAAGATGGCCACCCATCTCCATACCATACCAGGGCGGAAGCGACGTCAAAACGTCACTTCCGCCCATACTTCTTAAAGGCACATTTTTTTGTTGTAATTTTTTCAAAATTACAAATTTTTTTTAAATTAAATCTGAGGTCTTTTTGACCCCAGATCTCATATTTAAGAGGTCCTGTGCATTCTATGCATTAAGGTGAAAAAACACCTGGCAGTGATAAAAAAAAGTCCTGCAAGCAGCATCTTTGGTGTATACACCGCTCCCAAAATGCCCTGCCCATTGAAATGAATGGCAGTGGCGCAACACAGGCCTTTTAACCCTTTCTTCGGTCGCTAGCGGGCTTTAAAAGCACCCCCACTAGCAGCCGAAAAGTGCCGCCATAACAGCAGTAAATCGCCGCTAAAACTAGAGGCGCTTTACTGTCAACACCACCCCAGTGTGAAATTACTCTAAATAAAATAAAGCAGACCTATTTTTACTTTTCCGTGCTGTAATGCAAGGCTAGATTGTAAGCAAATTAAAGTAGTTGTAAGACTGAAGGTTTTTTACCTTCATGCATTCTATGCATAAAGGTAAAAAAACTTCTTCTGTCTGCAGCATCCCCCCTATTATTTACTGGAGCCCTCTTTTGATCCAGCAATGTGCACGAGACCAGCGGCTCCCCCGGGTCTCTCCCTCCCTCATTAGTTGAGACACAGAAGTGGGAGCCATTGGCTCTTGCTGCTGTCAATCGCAGCCAGTGATGGGGGGATCAGTGGCGGGGCCAAGCCACACCCTGGGTGTCTTATGGGCACACAGAGGCAGCTTGGGATCGAGCATGCACAAGTGCCCCAATAGCAAGCTGATTGCTATGGGGGCACTTGGCAAGAGGGAGTAGCCAGGAACACCGGTGGGGGACCCAAGAAGAGGAGGATCCAGGCTGCTTTGTGCAAAACCAAGGCACAGAGAAGGTAAATATAACATGTTTATAATAAAAAAAAAAAAAAAAAAACAAGCCTTTAATATGCACATTTATGTGGAAAAATAAATCTGGTTCAGTGTTTGCACTAATGTAGTTATATTAATATGTGGGTATTCTCTCTGTTTCACAGACTGTGTCGGATTGTGTTCTTTTCTACTACCTGACTAAAAAGAATGAGAACTACAAAAGTCTTGTACGAAGAAATTACAGACGCAGAGGAAAGAATCAGGTAAGGCATTCTTGAAGTAAAACCTGGTTCTCCTATAGATATCCACTGTGAACAGTGACTGTTTTCAAAAGTAATCAGTGGGCTATTTTGGAGGCCACATTTTTTTTTTTTCCCAAAAATTTTATTCGTTTTTTATATTGAAATACATTTCCAAAATGAACATATTCAGTGCAAAAAATGTAATTCTTAGGACAGTGAACTTGTTTCAATATCACCCACCATTGGGCGGGATGATTGACTGCCTATGTATGAAAGGGCCTAGTGAGTATTGCATATGAAGTCTACCAACTGTTTCTACAAGTGATATGATACAACTCTTATGTAATTACATCTCATTGGATTAGTGGTGCCAGGGTAACGTATTGTGCAGCAATACTTGGGTCAAGTTCAATTATATGGAGATATGCACCCTTATATTTATAAGATAAGTGGGTGATGAAAGTCAAAGGGAAGACATGAAAGCGGGAAAACTACAAAGGGTGCAAGGGAAAAGTCCACGGTCTGCATAGCTTGAGGAGTGTAAGGTATATCATTTGCACCCGAATGTATGTCCAGAGTGGGAAATGGGTTGGTAGGGTACCAAACCCTATCTAGTTGTAGTGCGTTAAAGATAGATTATCAATGAGAATGGGTGTCGGCCAGTTAAACCATCATGTTTTGTGTTGTGTTTCTTTAACGTGGAACCAGCATGCCCACGTGCGGGTGAATTTAGAGAGGTCATCATGTGCAACACTGATCAGCTCCTCCATTTCAGCCGTATGGCTAATCCGACAGTGCCAGTCCCTTAAAGTTGAGGTTGTGGTGGGACCCCATACTGCTGGGGTGCAGCGCCTAGTGGCATTTACTAAATGAAAAGCCAGAGATTTGGGTTTTGAAAGGGAAGTTTTGATGTAGCAAGTACTCTGCTGGGGTAGAGTCAAGGGTAAAGATGGTGATTTTAGTAATTTCATCATGCACCGCTTTCCAGAATTTCTGTAATTTCGGACAGGGCCACCAGATATGCAACAAGGATCCAGGTGCAGATCCGCATCTCCAATGCAGAGGGGAGGTTAGGGGAGAAAATTTGTGGAGGATTACAGGGGTTCTGTACCACCCGAGAAAAGCTTAAATCCTGTTTCCTGTGCTGTAACATTTACTGATCCTTTGTGCATGTGGGTAAAGATTTTATCCCAATCTGCGTCCATAAGGTTGAGTTCAAGTTGTGTCTCCCATGTCTGTCAGACTTTAGTGGTAACAGAGATCATATGTCGTTGTGTCACGAGTCCTGTGCAAATGGCTTTGAATGGTGTGTGGGAGCGGAACCAATCTGGTGAGGTTCTCGGGTGACTTAACCGAACGCAAGTCCAGAATGGGGACGTAGTGTTTCTCATTTTTGCTTGTAGTGCTTCAAAGGATAGAAGGGCACCTTTGTGGAAAAAATGTTCAGCGTATACCTGTTTGTGGGGCCATACGTCTTTTCAAAATTAGTTTGGAATGGCTAGGAGAGACGTCTGGGTTATGTCTAAGGGGGGTAATTGGACCTGACTGAGATGAGAGAGCATAAGGTTTACATGCTGTGTGGAAACAATGTAGGGCAGGGCCTACCATCAGGTGTGTGTTATATTCTGTAGGTGTGTGTGTTGTTCGGGTAGCCAATGAATAAATCGTAGGGGTACCGCAGAACCTGCTTGCTCTATATAAATCCATGCTTTTATCTTTTTATGGCGATGCCAGTCAACAATTCTAGATAAGTGACACGCTAAGTAATATTTATAGATGTCAGACAGGCCTATGCCTCCTTTTAGTTTGGGTAGAGTAAGCATGACGATCATAGTAGTTCAACTAAAATCACTGCCATCGTCTGTTTAGTTAAAGCAGAAGGCCACTGTACCTTGTTCCGTCCTGTGGGATCAATATATTATGTCATGTGTACAAAGGGTCATGACATCTTCTCTAAGTGATCTATTGGAGCAGTTTCACATATCACAGTCAATGATCAGTGGGCAGCAGAGACGTAGCATGGTAACAAACCGGTACAGGGAAACCTCTGTGTGAGTGCCATTAATGGTATCACAAATATGGCTGTTTGGAGAGCCCTGGGTAATTATCAAAGGTTGCAGGAGTAAAAAAAAACAAGGGGGGAAACCCCACATTAAACCCCAGATAAACAAACTTATGAAAAAGTTAATTGAGTCATACCATGTCTCAGGTTCAGGCTGGGGAAACTGTGGTATATACCAATGGTATGAGAGGTAAGTGGCATAACGTTATGTCTTTTAGCCAAAGGGTGAGGTACGTGGCATTATGGATAGTGTTCATTTTGAAAATCCTTGTAAGTGAGACAACTGCTCCATTGTATGCGAGTGCTTTAAATGCGCAAAGGAGAATGTAAAAATAAAATTGTAACTGTTAACCAGTAAACTTAGCTGTGTCATTGGACCATGTGCGGGCTGAGTGCTTGGAAGTCCTGTCTGGATCTACGATGGGCTATAGAGAAGGTAGCGCTTGGACGAAAAAATGGTCCATATCCTCTCGGAGTGTGCGGGCCATGGCGTGGAGATCTGGAGGCCACATTTTAACTGCTTTACCTCTGGCTGTTGTAACTAAACGTCCAGAAAGCGTTTGCCTATTGTGATTGATAGAACTACCCATACGTCCTTGCTCGTGTACACTTGTGGGCAAGCCCGGCTTTCTCTGATAAAAAAAAATAAAATGAAAATTACCCTTGAAATGTACCGGAATATACAATGTATTTCAGCATTGCCATACTGAGGGATGTGAATAAAAGATAACGGAATTGTTCGCATTACATAACCTTCACCAGAAAGTGATTCAATGAATGACTCTGTTCATTAAATCCTCCAGCTACAACAAAGAACGAGCAATTGAAAAAGGAGTTGGGGGTAGGATCTTAAAGGGCCACAGACTACCAATAATGTGGCATTGTTTTTTTTTGGGGGGGGTTAAAAGTTTTGTGCGATTTTTGTTTTAGGGGTGGCTTGACATGTTTGTGGTTTGACATCCACCCATTGCATGGAATACAATGTTATCCTTCATGAGCTTTCTTCAATTTAATAACGGAAGACTTGTACTTTGGCTTCAGTGGATGGCTTTAAAAGGCTAAACCACTTTCCAAAAAGAGGTTATTTTAGGAGTGTTTGTACTGTCCTGACATTTTATTAATGTAAGGGAAGCAGTTGTTCAAAATTTTTTGTATTCCCCCCCCTTTTTTTTATATAGTAAAAAATTGTTTAAAAACCACCAAAATATTGCTTCATCTGTCCCAAAAAATTGTTCTAAAACATTTTGGTAGGTTGTTACATGATCGAGTATTTGTAAGTCAAATTGTCACAGCACTGAAAATTGGCCTGGAAAGGAAGGGAGTATAACATGCCAGCCCTGAAGTGGTTAAAGGGGATTTATTGAAATCTTCCTGAGCGTTTATACTTCTGTCTGTAATGATGTAAAATGTGCACCATTCCCAGTGGTGCTGTTTTGTTTATTCTGGACAAAGACTTGCAACTACAGATTTCTGTATGTTACAACATTGACACATAGGGGGTTATTTACGAAAGGCAAATCCACTTTGCACTCCAAGTGCACTGAAAGTGCACTTGGAAGTGCAGTCGCTCTAAATCTAAGGGGTAGATCTGAATTGTGTGGAAGCTCTGCTGATTTTATCATCCAATCATGTGCAAGCTAAAATGCTGTTTTTTATTTTCCTTGCATGTCCCCCTCAGATCTACAGCGACTTTACTCCCAAGTGCACTTGCAGTGCGAAGTGGATTTCCCTTTAGTAAATAACCCCCATAGTGATTAAGCCTGGGTTCACACTACATGTGGTGTGAATTCACAGCGAATTTGCTGCAGATTCGGCACCACATCTAAATCGCAATCCATGCAAACCGATTGCGGAGTGTATGTTAACGACACCCCGCAATCGTTTTGCAAAAGGCAGCGTGATTTTTCAGAATTGGATCGCATGGATGTGAACACCTATGCGATCCGATTCTGGTGCAGACAAAAAAAAGGGTCCTGCACAGTTTGGTGTGAATTGAGCCATACAAATCCATGACTCAAATCGCACCCAAAGACACCGCATGCAATTCGCACAGCAACATGCAGCGCCCCACACCGCATCAGTGTGAAGCCCCGTACACACAGGCTGCATGTCGGGAGACATCGGCTGATTAAAAAAAAAGATGTCTGACATTCGGCCTACTGGGTTGCACAAAAATAAAAACTTAGTGTGAACCCGGCTTTAGTGTGAGAATCATGTAATATTCTGGCTGAACTTCAGTCTAGCAAGCAATTCAGACAAAATCAGCATGAGGCTAAAAGGATGTTTATCAAGGTGTGTGTGAACTTTTCATGCTTCATTGGGGTAATGAGCGAAGTTGTTCTGCCTAAAATGAAGACGCATACTGTACTGTTTTTTTAATATACATTTATTAGGTTTGCTTTCTCTGGCACAAAAAAAAAATAATAATTCCACTGCACAACAATTATTTTTTTAAAGTTTTTTTGCTTCCTGAAAAACATTTGGTGATTATGATGGACCCCTTTAGACTGAACACATACTGTATACAGGATCAGAATGACCGTATCACATAGGAATCTTGTGAAATATGAAATTAACTTTTAATGACTGTTTCTGACACGTTGCATGAGTTCAACAAGGCTAAAAGTGTTTTGCTGCTGATTTTTATTTGTACTCCGTGTCCAGTGTATCCCACTGCAGTGTCCAAAAATATTCAGCCAGCATTGATGGATTCCATTTGCTCTGATACCGTTTTTTCCATGATGGCAAAGTCTTGGTGAAACCTTTCACCGTGTTCGTCACTGACCACACCTAGATTTTGGGAAAGAAGTACAAGTGTGAATGCAGAAAATGAATCTTCAGAGGCATGTTGTACTTCATGGTCTTGTATGCTGTAAGAAGTTTGTCAACCAGCTGAATGTACAGTAGTTTGGTGCTCTGTATTTGCCAACAACATCCTTCACTGCCTTCCAGGTGTTTTTTTTTTTTTCCTTGCCCCACTAAGGCCAGCCATAGCCTGTTTGAATCTTGGCTGGTTCAGCAGGAACCACTTGAGATTTGAACCGTGTGGGCAGGCTGAATGTACCAACTTGGGTACAACCCACCCGCCGGATTGACTTGCAATTTTCACTAGCAGCTGCTATAGCCGCTAGCAATAATCACTGTCTTCTCCCAGCTGGGACAGCTTCCCCTGCCTCCCGCTGAGAGAACACAATGTCTCAGCAGGAGGGATTCCCCTGTCAGCACTGTCTATGTTGATGGGGGAATCGTGCAAATTTGCACCGTCTATGGCCTGCCTAACAGATCTTCTAACGCTTGTTATTGATGACCTATCTGATCCGTAGATCAACAAAAATGCCCTCGTTCAACTCGACATCGGTTATTCCTGAAACCATTTGTCTCAAATAATGAAACCCTTCACCTGCCTTGTTCATTGCTTTCACATTTTATATCAGTCCAGATTAGAGCTGCACGATTAATCCTTAAAAAATTGCGATCTCGATTCAACCCCCCTCATGATCTCTATGCAGTATTTCCCCAATTCATTCATGTAACAAGTGCAGAGAGTTCTCTGCTCACTCACAGCTGTCAAAAAAAAAAAAAACAGGCAGCCTTCCAAGTTTTTCACAACATTGTCAGGACTGGGAGATAACTATAAACATTTTAACATTTAGTTATTTTGGAGATCAAAGGAATGAACTTCGGTCTGTAAATGAGGTCAGTTTAACCACTTAAAGACTAAGCCTTTTCCTGACTGTTTGTTGCTTACAAGTTAAAATCAGTATTTTTTGCTAGAAAATTATAGTACTTAGAACCTCCAAACATTATATATATATATATATATATTTTTTTTTTTAGTAGAGACCCTAGAGAATAAAATGACGGTTGTTGCAATATTTTATGTCACACTGTATTTGCACAGTGGTCTTTCAAACTCAGTTTTTTTGGGAAAAAATACACTTCAATTAAAAAAAAAAAAAAAAACTAAACGGTAAAGTTAGCCCATTTTTTTTCTGTATAATGTGAAAGATGATGTTACGCCGTGAGAATCGTGATCTTTATTCTGAGCAAAAAAATTGTGATTCTCATTTTAGCCAGAATCGTGCAGCTCTAAAGCTGAGGCCAAAATGTCTTTGTTGGGTCAACAAGTGGTTCACATGCCACATTTTTCTGTCCTGGAACCAAATTCTTTTGGCGTGACCATTTAAAAAAAAAAAATGTAATAGACACTCTTGTACCTCTGCCATTGGTCCCATTCACATATGGAACAGTACATATATATTCCAGTGTTTATCCTTTAGCTGTATCAGAATATTCTGTATGCACACACTATACTTTTACCACACTCACAGGTGAATAAAAGAGAACTGAATTGCTCTTATTGCATAACCTTTGCCAAGAACTTCATTTTGAATTAATAAAAGGAAGTAAAAAAAAAAATCCACATACATGATAAGCTATTAAGGGGCACATTTGTTTTCATAATTTTCCATGCGCACAAATATAGGAATGCTTTGGTGCACAAACATCCTAAGCTGACCGTAAGTAAAGCTTGTTGAAATGTCTCCCTACTAGTGGGTCCTAATCCTTCATTCTATTTAGAAGGGTCACAGAGTAGCTACTGTCCTCAGTTGAAGAACATTACGAGGACAAGAATGGGGGGAAAAGGCTTCCCCTCTATGTTCAGCATACACCGAATCTACTCATAGTCTCAAAATGTATTTTTCATTGAAGGTAACCTCTGCATTTACATTTTCTTATGTTCAGTTTGAGTTTCCCAGATTTGTGCAAATCATAAGTCTTTGCCTATTCTATTATTTTTGGTTAGGTGCTAGAAATGTATCCTTTTAAAGCCTTTTGTTCAGTTTCAGAATATGGAACTGGTTAAACAGCTGTCGGTTTTTAGATATATTTTTTGTTTTACTTTACACTTTAGCAGTGGTCTCCAAACTTTGTAAACAAAGGGCCAATTTACTTTCCTTCAGACTTTGGGGGTGGCCGAACTGTGGCCATTGGGAGTAGGAATTATCATGGCATCAGTGGGCATAAACAGTGCATCTATGGCATTAGAGGGAGGAATGGTGCCCCATTGTTGGTGTCGGTGGGAGGAACAGTGCCTCATTGTTGGTGTCAGTAACAGGAATTATGCCCCATTGTTAGTGTCGGTTGAAATACAATTGCCCCAAAGGCCAGATAAAGACAAGCAAAAGGGCGCAGTTTGGCGACCACTGACTAGGAGTAACAGGCCTTGTGAATGGTGAAATATTGCCCTTTGCAGCCACTACATTTCCATTTCCAGCCACTGCTGGTAGAATGAAAGAGAATCTCTGATCAGTTGGTGTGCACAGTACTGGCAGTTCCACTCTCACAGATTTCAACCCATGAGGCCCTAATGTTTAGTAGTACTTACAAGAAACGGGTCATAAAGGATTGCTAGAAACCCTTTTTCGAGGACGCAGAAACTTTCAATTCCTGAAGAAAATGAAATGAATTTCCTCTTTCCACAAGTTATAAACTAGTTCAGTGCACAGTTTTAAGAAATCTGGTTTAGCAGTGGTTGTAGTGTTGTATTTACCCTCTTAAAGGTGAAATCTTATTTGTAGTGCCTATAGTAGTAGCAGATAAACTAGTCTGCCTGGGCCAGATAGATTTGAGAGTAAATTGCTGAATTTTCTTGGTATCGATGTTTTATATTCACTCTACTTTCTCTTGTATATTTCAGCCATTTAGGTGGCAAGAAAGTTATGTACATTAGATGAAAGACTGTCTTAGAGGAAATATTTACTTTTTGTACACATACTGTATATCCTATAAGCATAGCATAAACTGTGCACTACAATGCCAGGATTTTCTCTTGAATTACATTGAGATTTAGGAAAACAAGAAAAGATGGACAAGTTTTTCTCTACAAGTGGTATTCTTGTGATTGCTCTTATACCATATCTTCCCAGTTTTTCACCCAAATCTTTTGAAACGGCAAATATTTGAGAATGAGAAATTTGAATATGTACAGATATTGTATAGTGAGCCTGCAGGCTTTGGTTACCTTGTAAGCTGGCCACAGACTTTTAAAGCAGTCACTGTGTAGGTCTGAAGTAGCGATCTGCGCATGCTCCAAAATGCGTTACTGCCCCCCGCCTGACTTCACTTCCGGTCCGTGCGTTCCACAGTGGTTCCGGAAGTCATGTAGCCATCTTGCTTCCTTCTGCAGCTGCTGGTCAGCTTCTCTTCCTGGAGGTTTTGGTGTAAAGCCATGAATCAAGATCATTTACGGATATGCTTGTTTTACTCCAGGATCTTGTAAGTGTTTTTTAACCGTTTATACTAATAAATACTGTTGAATACTGCACTTAGAAGCACCTTCTTGTGTCTTTTTTATGTTAATGCCAGAGTTGCTTCTCCTCATACAAAGTGCTGCTCCAGTGCTATTCAAGTTTCCATATACCTTTTATCAATGATGTGTTCCTGATGCAGCCTTTTGGATAAACATATTTTTGCAGAAGCGCCCCATTTCCCTGTTCCTCCTACTTTTATGATGAATCTGTTTTTATTCGGTTTTAAGCGGTATCTGACAATATAGAATAAAAACATGAGTGCGTCAGCTCAATTTCAATAGATGCACAAGTATACGTTAAGATCATAATAAATGGTCAATTGGATTTAAGACATAGGTCACTAAGACATGATAAAGTGAGCATAGTAACTGCAGAGAAATTTTATTAACCAGTAGACCACCAGGACAACTGTGACAACAAAAATGCTTGACAAATATGGCATGAAAATGTAGTGGTGCTACAGTTAGGTAACCAAAACGGGGGACGGGTGGATAGAGGAGAGAGAGGGATAAGGGAGAGTAAAGGAAGAATAAAGCTAAAATGAGGGAGGGAAAGGCAGGAGGTAGCAATCTACTCATGGGAGGGCCCCTGAGAGACATCAATGAATTTATCTGCTACAAAAAGCATCAAAATCTGAGAAAAACTGGAAGTGCAACCATACAGTCCACATAATGGTGGGGAATTCACTCTTATCAGCATCCCATGCTATCATACGTTCTAGGTGTTCGATGCTGTCCACTTCACTAGCCCAATCAGCCAAAGAAGGAACCGTAGTTTGGCACCAGGATCTAGCATTAACAGAACTAGCAGCCATCGGAAAATTACGAATTAAGCTCCTTTTTTTGCTTATAGGAGCCTGGCATTATAGAGTTATGCAAGGTTCGTTTGGAAATGTGTCCCCAATTAATTTTGTCATAGAGATGGAGAATTTTATCCCAGAATGGGGTAATTCACGGGCATGTACCCCATATGTGTGTCATAGTGCCAGGGGCCTGTAAACCTCTCCAGCACGTGTCTGGTACTTTAGGATCAATCTTGTGTAGAAGAGTAGGGCTGCGATACCCCCGAGACACAATTGGTATTTCTTTTGTGGGCATGGGATGAAATAGACAGTTTAAAGGACAGCGCCAGTGTTTTGCCCCATTCCATATTATCAGGGGATACGTTTGTTTCCCGTTCCCATTTTGAAATTAATGGTGGTGGATTTGGGTAAGAGATCTGAACCAAAATCTGATGGCTTTGGTATAGCGAGTGCTCCGGTCTGCCAGACTGGGATAGCATTGACTCAAAGGCTGTCTGTGGTCTATTCAATTTGTCAATGTTCGGTAATTTTGTTCAGAAAGTGTCAATTGAGTATGTTCAAGCCAGGCCTCAGAAGGGTTGTGGCAGGTGGAAAGTATGTGGGATAAGGGAAGGAGTTTTCCGTTTTCGGATTGTATGGCTCAAAGAGGAGCATCAGATTTTCGCCCTGGAAAAAAAATTTGAGTTGTTATAGGTCGGAGAGAAAGATACGAGTCCAAGCGGGGTCATGGGGCTAGGTCTCAAGGACAGTAAACCTTTGGCAATGTATTTTTTCCCAGATCTCCTCCTACTTTTAGGTGTTTGCATGCTGGCTTAGCCTATCTTTATAGTGCTTGGTAATTTCCAAAACCCTGACATTCTGTTAGCCGCCCCCACCCTCATTGACTAACTTAAAAACCAGGTGAATCAGTGTACTCAGTAATTGCCTAGTAATAAACTGGGGTTTTAGAGATTCATTGGGTTTGTTTTAGAATTTAGATACCCCTTTCAAGGTAAGGTAATGTGAGCCCATAGGTTCATTTTAGGGCTCATTCACACCAGCTGCAACGCACACTACTGAATCGCAATGTGTAAATAGAACTTAAAAAATGTTACTTGTGACATTTCAATAAAGATGTAACAAGAGGTTAGCACATCAATTTTTTTTTTTTCCCAGCAGCCCTTAAAGATTTTTTAGAATGAAAGCAGATCTTTTTTGCATCAGGTGTTCTGAAGCTGTGTTGTATATGAAATCTTGTACAGTAGTAATGGCTAAAGATGACCTTATTTTTTTTTTTTCACAGATGTGATGTTTTATACATGCATTACTATTGCTATTTTCTGTAGATCTATAGACCGCCAACTGTTGGAAATGAACAGTGAACAAAAAATTTGTGACCAGTCAGTCTAAAAATGTCTGTGGAAAATGATCTGCAGTCCAAATACTGCTGGAATGGTGTATATGCTTGCCAACTGTCAGGGTTTCTGAACTGTGAATCGTGTAGCTGTTCAGGTGTCAACAAAGATGTCTCTGTGGGGGAAAAAAAAAAGAATGGATACCTTTCAATAAAATGCTCGGTGATCTTTTCGAGAATAGTTGAATAGTCTATAACCTTATGCTAGTAATATTCTGGCAGCTTTCACCTGATACATAAGAAATTGAGGAGATCTACTCATGGTTTAATGAGAATTATGGGATTTAGAAAAAGGAAAAACATTTATACTCTCCTAGGTGGATGCATAATCAATCATACCCACCAGCTCTGCACTGTGAACCGAGCGATCAAAGACTACTGATCGCTCAGTTCTCAGCATTCTATGAGCAGAGAGCCAGGGACTATCAGTCCCCGGCTCTCTCCTCTGCTCCTCCAGCGCTCACTGGAGCGCTGGGCTGTGGATGAGTCCAGAGGGGCTGGCTCAGGCTCTCAGCTGATTACTTCGAGGTTGAGCCAGCTATCAAGCCTGTCTTCTGGTGGGATCCCAACCATAAAGTTGGGATCTTTTTAGAGCCTGGACTGGCTCTAAGACATCGGGCTTCACCCACTGTCGGCTATAAATGGATCACGGGCGTGCAAAACCAACTGGTCTACTGTAATTCGTAGAATTATAGACAAAATATCCTTGGCTATGCTACGCCTTTTTAAATGTAATTATTGTAATAAAGCTGCACCAATGTATAAAAAATGTCTGCTTCAACATACCAGTGTTAAAACAGATTTTTTTTCCCCCTGAAGGGCTGTCACTTGCTTCCTCTGCAACACAAACATTTCCTGCATGCTACCCTTCAGTTGAATTATCCTAATGCTTATTCCTGAGCATGTCCAGCCTTACCATGAACAACTCTTCCATAGTGTAGCTTGTGTTCTGTACCTCCATTGATGTTGCTGGGGTGGAGTGTCATACTGGCGATTGGTACTGCTTGTTGGGGTCTCTAACGTGTCCAGTATGCCTCCAGGAAAACGAAAACTTGAAGGTTTACATAGAATTTCTACAAACTATGCCTCGTACAGAGGATATTGAACAAATGTTTTTTTTTTTTTTTCTGTATGCTAGTCTCCTATCGAAAATGAAGAAGTTACTAAAGTTACGAAAATTCAACTTTAGAAGCGATGTAATTTGTTGTGTTGTATTGTAATGTATTATTTTGTTGCCAAGCATGCGTAGTCTTCCTCCTCTGATTTTTTTCAGACATATACTGTACTGATCGTATGTTCTGGTGTCGTACGAGAAATCTTCGTGTTTGTTCCTTCAGATAGTTTTGCATGAACTGTCGTGATCGGCTCTCCAAAGCTGTGCACTAATGAATAGATTATCGTATAAGCGTTTTCGAAAGTGGTATTTTTCAGTGGATTTTCTGATCGTGTGTACTAGGCATGTCTGTTTTTGATCAAAGTTCAATAATATAAATGTGTAGTAGCCTCTTAAAAACTTTACTAAGCACAATAAGTAAAACTAAACTAAAAAAAGTGAAGATTTACTATGTTTATAAGGAACATCTGAAACTTTTTTTTTTTACCTTTTTTGGTATTGAATTCCTCCTGGAAAATAGCAGAGTACTTCTGGTGCCTTGATCCTCAGTTGTATACCTGCAGAGTGAAATACTCTGCTGCCTCTGATCGCTAGTCTCATGTGAAGTGCAGTGCGATATGGTGATGTCACTACTGTTCTGCTCACTGTTCTCTTGCTGGAGAGAAAGCTGCAGTCCAAGGATCTTCTGGTTTCATTCCCACTATAGATCCACCTCTTTTTTGGCGCTTCTTAAAGCGGTATTCAACCCAAAGCAAACCTTTTATTATACTGCTGCTAACCAATTATTAGATGCGGTGGCTGCATTTGTTTTCTTTGTTAGTCTTGCTTTCGTTTATTTTCATCTGGCAATCTGGGCAGTAAGGCCCCTTTCACACGGACGGACCGTCTGTCCGTTTTTTTTCCATCCATCGACGGACGACAATGCATTCCTATGGGCAGACGGATGAACATCCGTCACCATCAGTTAACCTCCGCTTCCGTTTTTATCCGTTTTTTTTAACGTACAAGGCTACGTCCAGATCCGTCAAAACGGATATTAACTGACGTCCGATCCGTTAAGATCCGTTTGCAAGAAAATTGTGTTTATCTGTGAACTCAACCTCTTAAAAGGCACAGGCACACATATAAACGGAACAAAACGTATACAAAAACGGATGAAAAAACGGACGTAAACGTGTGCATTTACGGATGTAAGCGGATGTTAACGGAATGAAAACGGACATTAACGGAACGGATGACGGATGAAAACGGATGAGACAACGGATAAGAACTGTTATACGTTTTTGACGTGCCTAAACTGACTGCGTCCGTGTGAAAGGGGCCTAAGTCTATTGTTTTTCAACAGAACAAGCTCTCCTTCAAATGTAGCAGTTTAGGCTGCATTAACACCTGGGCATTTTGAATCGCGGGCGATTCTGCCCGCGATTTCTAAAACGCCCAGATGTGAATAACAAAATGCAAAATCTCTCTCTCTCTCTCTCTCTCTCTCTCTCTCTCTCTCTCTCTCTCTCTCTCTCTCTCTCTCTCTCTCTCTCTCTCTCTCTCTCTCTCTCTCTCTCTCTCTCTCTCTCTCTCTCTCTCTCTCTCTCTCTCTCTCTCTCTCTCTCTCTCTCTCTCTCTCTCTCTCAAAGCTGAGTAAATAGATACCCAACATGTCAGACCTTAACCACTTACAGACCAGAAGATTTGGCTGCTTAATGACCAGACCATTTTTTTGTGATACGGCACTGCGTCACTTTAACTGACAGTTGAGCGGTCGTGCAATGTTGTAAGTTTTTTTTTTTTTTGCGCTATAAACAAAAAAATTGACCATTTTAAAAAAATATAATTTTTTGCTATAATAAACAAATTTTTTCATCAGCTTAGGCCGATATATATTATTCTACATATTTTTGGTAAAAATAATCAGCGTATATTCATTGGTTTGCACAAAAGTTATAGCGTCTACAAACTATGGGAAAGATTTATCGCATTTTTTTTTTACTAGTAATGGTGGTGAGCTGCGATTTTTTTTTAGGGCTTGTTCACACTTGACTAAATTTCTAACGCTGAACAAATGCTTCTATAGCGTTTCTATGGCGTTAGTATAGGCATCAATGAGCTTTAGTGTAGCCATTAGACAGGCGTTTTCCAAGCATTAATGAGGAGTTAAAAATGCTCCCCAAACGCCCTATGGGCAGTTTTTAAACGTTTGACGAGCGATAAAACTGCTCCACAAATGCCTATACCATTACAGTAAATGAACGAATCCTAACGCTCCGCAACTGCCTGCCAGAGCATTTGCGAGGCGTTGAAAGGGAGGCATTGAAAGGCTTCAAACACCTTCTGACTCGACACGAGGCTTCAATTTTGAAGCAACGCTAATGCTTAGTGTGAACAGCACTATGTGCTGTCTATTGTATCTTGTGCATAGGTGTTTGAGGGGCCCTTTTTAACACCTCACAAACGCCTGCTCTTAATGCCAGTGATCGGACACCTTTGACACATTTTTGGGACCACTGAAATTTTATACAGTGATCAGAGCTATAAAAATGCACCGATCACTGCGTAAATGTCACTGGTAGGGAAGGGGTTAACACTAGGGGCGATCAAGGGGTTAATTGTGTTCCCTAGTTAGTATTTCTAACTGTATGGGGATAGGACTGACTGGGGGAGGAGACATAATGTTTCTACTCACTAGGAACAAACGATATGTCTCCTCTCCCCTGACAAAACAAGGATTTGTGTGTTTACACACACAAATCCCCGTTCTAGCTCTTGTTCCCACAATCGCGGGTGGTCGGCAACGATTGTGCTCGCCGGCCACGCGCATCGGGTCCCCTGTCGTGCTGCGTGCGCGCGCCTCCGGCGACTCTTAAAGGGGACGACGTACCCGTAAGGCGATTCGGGGGAACATGACACTTTGCAGACGTATATCGACTTGAGCCTGTCGGTAAGTGGTTAAACATGTCAGTACCCTTCATTTTCCATAGGCGACGCTTTAAAAGCCCCTATAAGTCATCCGTCTAGCGTTACGAAGGAGGCCTGGTGCTAGAAATAATGCTCTCATCACTGCGTGCGTGCGTGTCTGGCGATATGTATGTTGTGTAACAATGAATGTTTTCAGACGTAGGTGCCCGCTGCGTGCCTTCACGTTTGTACATGTGTATATGTGGGGGTGTCTCCGGTTTTTTTGGTTGGGGGGGTATTTTATGTGTTTGGGTGTAGCTGAATGAAACCTTTTTTATTTTTATTTTTTTTTATTTATTTTTTTACTTTTTTTTTCCATGTGATTGATTTTATTTTTTTTGGTGACAGGTTCTCTTTTAATGAGACATCCATCCAGGGTCTTAAAGACCCTGGATGTCTTCCCTGTGCTCCACTGAATGCAATGCACATCACACTGCATTACATTCTTTGACGGCCGGGGAAACTGTCAACTGGGACCCAGAAGTGACGTCACACATGTCCGGGTCAACAACTAAAAGGGGAGGAGAGCAGAAGTGTGTCCCACACACAGGGTATGGTGAGCATTTGGGTGGCAACCCACGTGCCAGGTCGAAACTTATGGTCGCCATGGCGACCTGGTGCCTGGGGTTTGTGGAGCCCTGATACTCGCATTTGGCATTGGTTGCAAATATTTATTGATTACTATTCATTACCACATGGTAGCAAAAAGGTGGGCTTCAATGCCCACATTCTGCACATATATGCCTTGCTGGACAGCCGCTGTTTATGCTGACAGCACGCTCACTGCGCACTCTCGGCACAGTAACCAAGCTGGCACAGAAAGCGCTCAGTCCAGGCTACAAATTGGTAGTGGTCGCAGTTAACAGTTACAAAAAAACATTTAGAGGGTCCTTTCCAATGGCTGTCCTCTAGATCCCTGCAGAATTAGAGCCGATCGGAATGGATGCCATTTTTGTGACATCTGTGTCGGTTTCCTCCAGTTTGCAATCAAAGGTAAACAGACCCATGTTAGGTCTGTGGGCAGGCGAATGTAAACAGATGTGTGTCTGTTTACATCCCTTTTTATCTCTGATCCGTTTATATCCCTTTCCTCCGATCCGTTTACAGCCCTTTATCTCTGGGCCGTTTATATCCCTTTACCCCCAATACATTTACATCCCTTTACCTCCAACCTATTTACATCCCTTTACCTCAAATCCGTTTACATCCCTGTACCTTCAATCAGTTAAAGAATTCTAGGCTAAATCCTATCTAATCTTAAACCTGCTCCTATCCCCCTTTCTTAACTCCTTTTACTAACTATCCTGTAGAGGAAAGATGTCTATATTTATTTATTTTATGGGTGCTCCGGTCTGGTCATGTGAACAGCTCCCAGTGTCCGCTCCAGTGGAGAGAAGAGATCAACAACAACGGTTGCAATGCCTGTGCGGTGACATTGCCCATGGGCTTACTATGGGACATCCGTTGTTGTAACTGTCCCTCCTCGCCACTAAAATCAGCACTGGGAGCAAATCGCATGACCGGACCAGAGCGCCCTGAGAATAAGTGTAGACATTTTTCCTCTACAGGCTAGTTTGTATAGGACTTAGAATGGAGTGGAAGCAGGTTTGAAATGAGCTAGGTTTAGCCCAGAGTTTTCCGCCGATCCATTTCCATCCCTTTCCCTCCGATCCATTTTACTTTCCTTTACCTCAAATCTGTTTTATATACCTTTACACAAAATCCCTTTGCAACCTTTCACCTCCAATCCATTTACATCCTTTTACCTCTGATCAGTTTACATCCCTTTCCCTGCAATCCATTTACATATTTTTACCTCTGATCCATTTACATCCCTTTACATCACTTTTACCTCTGATCTTAGACCTTGGATCCGTTTAATCCCCCTACTTTCGATCCGTTTACATCCCTTTACTTTGGATCCGTTTACATCCCTTTACCTTGGATCCGTTTTACATCCGCTTACTTACAGTGGTGTGAAAAAGTGTTTGCCCCCTTCCTCATTTCCTGTTCCTTTGCATGTTTGTCACACTTAAGTGTTTCGGAACATCAAACCAATTTAAACAATAGTCAAGGACAACACAAGTAAACACAAATGCAATTTGTAAATGAAGGTGTTTATTATTTAAGGTGAAAAAAAATCCAAACCATCATGGCCCTGTGTGAAAAAGTGATTGCCCCCTAAACCTAATAACTGGTTGGGCCACCCTTAGCAGCAACAACTGCAACCAAGCGTTTGCGATAACGTGCAATGAGGCTTTTACAGCGTCCTGGAGGAATTTTGGCCCACTCATCTTTGCAGAATTGTCCTAATTCAGTTACATTAGAGGGTTTTCGAGCATGAACGGCCTTTTTAAGGTCATACCACAACATCTCAATAGGATTCAGGTCTGGACTTTGGCTAGACCACTCCAAAGTCTTCATTTTGTTTTTTCTTCAGCCATTCGGTGGTGGACTTGCTGGTGTGTTTAGGATCATTGTCCTGCTGCAGAACCCAAGTTCGTTTCAGCTTGAGTACACGAACAGATGGTTGGACATTCTACTTCAGGATCTCTTGGTAGACAGCAGAATTCATAGTTCCTTTTATCACGGCAAGTCTTCCAGGTCCTGAAGCAGCAAAACAGCCCCAGACCATCACACTACCACCACCATATTTTACTGTTGGTATAATGTTCTTTTTCTGAAATGCAGTGTTCCTTCTACGCCAGATATACTTGAACACACACCTTCCAAAGAGTTCCACTTTTGTCTCATCGGTCCACAGAATGTTGTCCCAAAAGTCTTGGGATCATCAAGATGTGTTGTGGAGAAATTGAGACGAGCTTTGATGTTCTTTTTGCTCAGCAGTGGTTTTCTCCTTGGAACTCTGCCATGCAGGCCATTTTTGCCCAGTCTTTTCCTGATGGTGGAGGCATGAACGCTGACCTTAACTGAGGCAAGTGAGGCCTGCAGTTCCTTGGACGTTGTTGTGGGGTCTTTTGTGACCTCTTGGATGAGTCGTCGCTGCGCTCTTGGGGGTAATTTTGGGCGGCCGGCCACTCCTGGGAAGGTTCACCACTGTTCCATGTCTTCGCCATTTGTGGATAATGGCTCTCACTGTGGTTCGCTGGATTCCCAAAGCTTTGGAAATGGCTTTATAACCCTTTCCAGACTGATAGATCTCAATTACTTTCTTTCTCAATTGTTCCTGAATTTCTTTGGGTCTCGGCATGATGTGTAGCTTTTAAGGATCTTCTGGTGGACCTTACTGTGTCAAGCAGCTCCTATTTAAGTGATGCCTTGATTGTGAACAGGTTGGCAATAATCAGGCCTGGGTGTGGCTAGAGAAATTGAACTCAGGTGTGGACAACCACAATTATAGTATGTTTTAACAAGGGGGGCAATCACTTTTTCACACAGGGCCATGATGGTTTGGATTTTTTTTTCACCTTTTAATAATAAACACCTTCATTTACAAATTGCATTTTGTGTTTACTTGTGTTGTCCTTGACTATTGTTTAAATTAGTTTGATGTTCCGAAACACTTAAGTGTGACAAACATGCAAAGGAACAGGAAATGAGGAAGGGGGCAAACACATTTTCACACCACTGTATGTTTACATTGGATCCGTTTATATACCTTTACCTTGGATCTGTTTTAATCCCCTTACCTTCGATCCGTTTACTACCCTTTACCTCCAACCCATTTACATCCCTTTACCTCTGATTTTGTTAAACCCCTTTACCTCAGATCCATTTACATACCTTTACCTTGGATCCGTTTACTTACCTTGGATCCATTTAATTCCCTTACCTTTGATCCGTTTACATCCTTTTACCTCCAACCCGTTTACATCCCTTTAGCTCCAATTCAATTACATCCCTTTTACCTCTGATCCATTTACATCCTTTTACTTCAAACCCATTTACATCCTTTTACCTCTGATCCGTTTACATCACTTTGCCTCCAATCCTTTTAATCCCCTTACCTTTGATCCGTTTACTACTCTTTACCTTGGATCCGTTTACAACCCTTTAACTCTGATCTGTTTATCCCCTTACCTTGGATCCGTTTCCATCCCTTTAATGTCCTTTCACCTCTGTGTTTATTGGACCTAGACATGTAACTATGTAATAGAATATGTATGAGGTCACAAGAGGGAAGATTAATCAATGAATAAAGTCAACATGTGATTTGGGGGCTCCCCCAGCTCTCTGGAAAAGAAATGATGTAGTTGTTTGCAACACATGTGGCTTTTTATACATTTCCTGACACTAAAATGACATTTCTTCTTCTAAAAGTAGAATTTTCTCTGTGGGATGATCAGAAGGTGAATGTATGTATAGAATATGTGTAGTAGAAGCGGATTGGCAGACGTGAGAGAGTGCATTTAATGATGTGTTTGTATGTGTAGAACACGTAGTCAGATGAATCACAAAGCCAGCTCGAGCCATTCCAGTATATTGCAAAATCACAGCAGGAATGTTGCGGTTAGTTGAGGGCTTAACTATGCAAATGGCCAGGAAGTGTGGAGACTGAGATGTGCTGGGCTGCTCCCAGCCTGGAGAGAGTGGGGGGAGACAGACAACTGGGATCTACTATGCTGAGGACGCCGGATCTCACAGGCAGTAAGTGTCATTTATTTGTCACTACATGGACTGAAAGCAAAGTCTGCTTCATTCCACTAATGATCATGTGTTACTTTGTGACATTCCAATCCATGTATTGTGCTTCTCTTTTCTTCTGTCCTTCCTTCTTAGTAGCTTGTGTGTGCTTTCTTGTATCCTAATCCCCGGGTGGCCCCAGTCTCTAATGTACAGCTTGTGTCCCCACGTAGATGTTGGAGGAGGGAGGAGGGCAGCTGGAAGTGACAGACAAGCTTGTAAACACATCCACGTGGGAGGGTCTCTAGTGGGGAAGCTGTACTTTGCCTGTGGGTACTTTTTTCCTTTCACGTCATGCCAGCCTGTTTTGCTGCCCCCTCCTCTCTGGGAAATGCAGGGAGGGGCATTAAAGGGGCAGAAAGTGAAAGCCATATAAGTCGGTGTGCCAGGCCAGCCAGCCGCTCAGTCCCGGCAGTGTGAGCACAACTAGAGCAAAGGTGAGCAGCTGCTTTGTGTTATGGGCTGGGAGTGTGCCAGCATCCATCAGATGGTCCGATCCATGCCATACACCGATCGGTTATCTGGTGTCGTCTCTGGATCGAAAACCTTGTAAGACTACCAGCACACACTGTTTGGCCAAGGAGATCCTGTACAATTGTACAGTTATGTGCCCTGCTGTTTCTAATTAAAATGTTTTCAAATCATTTGATCATATATATCTTTTTTTTTTTTTCAAGTTTTTACAGTTGCATGTGATCGTATGTGTAGCAGATACCTTAATATTGACCGTACATTATCCAATCTGATTGTACAATACCAAGAAGTTGTGCAGGGGTCCCTGATTTGGATATACATTGGTTGCATAGTATAGGTAGGACCTTTATATTATAGTAGATCTGACATTAGTACAGATTGTCGCAATTTAATGTGTATGGTGACCTTAAGGTTAACCTAAAGGCTGACGGTACACTGTACAATCTGATTAGATCTACCGAGAAGTAGTGCAGGGGTCCTGCCTGATTTGGATATCAATTGATTGGATAGTATAGGTAGGACCTTTTTATATTATAGTAGATCTGACATTAGTACATTCGATCGCATTCTAACTTGTATGGTGACCTTAAGGTTAACCTAAAGGCTGACGGTACACTGTACAATTTGATTAGATCTACCAAGAAGTAGTGCAGGGGTCCTGCCTGATTTGGATATCCATTGATTGGATAGTATAGGTAGGACCTTTTTATATTATAGTAGATCTGACATTAGTACATTCGATCGCAATCTAACGTGTATGGTGACCTTAAGGTTAACCTAAAGGCTGACCGTAGGCTTTACAATCTGATTTAGGTCTACCTTCAACAATGTATATAATACAAGGGCCTGCCTGATGTGATACTAATTGAAAGAATTAAGTAGGTCCTCACACTACATCGTTTTGGGAGATTGTACAATCAGATTGTATAGTATATGGCATGTTTATGATTTCTTGGAAGTAAAATCTAAATGTTAATGACTTGCTCAGTCTGATTGTAGTGTGTGTGGGCAGTTGATGGTTGTAGACATTCACATCCTCTGTCAGCGCATGTCATATTCATCCATGTGTATACCGATTAATTTTACACTTAACAGAGGAAGTACTTAATGGTGTCTGTAATGAGCCATAATGATGACTTGTTGTGCTTTACATGTGGCTGTGTAAACCTTGTCAGACATTTATAGACATGATATCATGTGTTGTTGATGTTTCATCAATGATCACCTCAGTCGCAGCCTCCTAATGACACGAGTTCTCCAGGAAACACACCCAAGTTGGTTCTTCTGACATTTCACACTTGGCAGCGATATGCGATATGTTTCTGGAATCGCAGCCGGAGATAAAACGTGATTCAGACCTTTTGGAAAGTGAACTATTATTTCTATTTTATGCAGGCTAGAAAAGACCCGGGATTAAATGTCTCAAAGTTTTATATACAAAAAAGCTGAATCCCTGTCAAATGTAAAAATAAACCCTTTTGTTCTGTCCTGTATATTTATTTATAAAGGAAACCTCTACTGAGCAATGCCTCCACTGCTGACGGTATAGCTGTGCCTGGTCAATGATATGGCAATTATTACAGCTTTTGGATAAACCTAAAGCCAGTCAATATACATTTTTGGCATATGAATGTTAACAAGTCATGCCCCATGCACACTGGCTGTTTAGCTCCAGGGCATGAGTCTCCAGCATCAGGTGCCGGCGGAGGGCATAGGTGCACTGTTCTGCCCTGCTGCCGGCAGCCTGTCATATGCTTAGAGGTTGACAGCTGTATGTGTTTAGGGACCAATGCCCAGAATGTAGACTTCCTGTGTTACAGGCATTTGTCACTAAGCACATACTGTCCTAAAGCCCTGTCAAGCAGCTGTCAGCCTCCTATAGAGTTTGACAGGCCTCCGGCAGCCGGGCTTGGCGGTGCACTTGTGAACACGATGAACACCAAAGTCTCATGAACCAGGGCTAAACACTGTACACACAGGGGCACTGCCAGAAAATACTTTTTTTGGGGGGCAATTTATCGGGGAAATGGCTGGTGTCGGCACTTCAATCATCACAGCACCATGGTTGTTATGGTGTCAGGATGATTGAAGCGCATTATTTCTATTATTACATTGTAATATAAAATGAAATAGTTCAACTCACCATAATGCAGTCAGTGGGAGCCTTGAGCGTGTCACTTGCCACGTCGCCTGCCACCAGATGCGGATTGTCACTTGTCTGCCACCAGATGCGGATTGTCACTTGTCTGCCACCAGATGCGGATTGTCACTTGTCTGCCACCAGATGCGGATTGTCACTTGTCTGCCACCAGATGCGGATTGTCACTTGCCACGTTGCCTGCCACCAGATGCGGATTGTCACTTGCTACGTTGCCTGCCACCAGATGCGGATTGACACTTGCCACGTCACCTGCCACAGGTTGCGGATTTTGACTTGCCACACATTGCGGATTGTCACTTGCCACACATTGCGGATTGTCACTTGCCACGTCACCTGCCCCCAGATGCGGAGTGCCACTTCACCTGCCACACGTTGCGGATTGTCTCCTGTCACACGTTGCGGATTGTCACTTGCCACGTCACCTGCCACATGTTGCAGATTTTCACTTGCTACGTCACCTGCCACAAGTTGCAGATTGTCACTTGCCTGCTACAATTGTCACTTGCTGTGTCACTTTCCTGCTAAGGTGGTCTCTTGCTGTGTCCCAGAGTCAGGCAGCAGATTACCAGTCAGGCAGCAGATAGATGATGTAATCTCTCTGCTGCCCGCGGCTGCCTTCACAATGAGGGTGGATCTGCATGGATGCAGGGCGGGCGCCGAGCGGTGAGAGATGTCATCTCTCTGATCCCCCGCCCACTGGCTCCCTGATTGCCCAGCAGCCCGCTCACACTCCCCAGCTGCTCGCCCGCTCTCTCACCCGCCCCCTCACCGAGCAGCCTGGCCCGTCCGCGGGGCTGCCTGCGCACTCATCCGCGGAGCTGCCCGCCCTCTCACCCACAGAGCCGCCCACTCACTCATCTGCATTCTCGGAGGGAGCAATTTCCCCGTTGCCCCCCGGATCCGCCCCTGCGTACACATGGGCCGAATGCTGGGTGACATTGGCCCGCTCAATAAAAAACGGCTGACATTTGGCCCATGTGTATGGGAGTCGTTTGGCCTGCTTCTGTCGGACGAGCATGCTGGAAAACAGCTTAGTGGGGGAGATTGCTGTACTAACGTTGGATCACTAGCACAGCGGCTCCAACCAGTGCTGACAGTTTTTTTTTTTTTTTTTTTTTGTTCAACGGTGTGTACCTGGTTTTAGCCTACATATTTTCCCAATACAAGTCTCCTTTAATGAATTTCTAAATAGAATTACAGGTACACTGCAGTCAAATTGAAAATAGATACACTCTGGAAATATAACCTTCCCTCTAAATAGTTTGTTTTATGTTGTTGTCCACCCCCCCCCCCCCCAATGGTTAAGTTATGTGGGAATCCTGGAGCGCACCTGCTCAGTGACGTCGCTAGGGTTGGTGTCACCTGGTGCAGTAAAACATGGTCCCCCCCCCCCCCCCCGGCACCCCGCAGGCTAGTATGTCGGTGTGGCTCCCCCCTTAACCTGCCACAATGGATTGAGCTGGGTTGGGATTGTGGGGAGTGGATGGAGCCGGAATTGGATCAGGTGAATGGATGAAGCCAGGATGGGATTAGGGGGGGTGGATGGGATCAGGAGCGTAGATTGAGCAGGGAAGAGAACGGGGGGTGGATGGAGCCGGGATGGGGGGGGTGGATTGGGGGGTGGATGGAGCCAGGATGGAATTGGGGGGGTTGATGGAGCCGGGATGGGATGGGGGTGGGCCGGAGGGTTGGGGGGGTGGGGTGGATAGAGCGGGATTGGATTGGGGGGGGTGGATGGAGCCGGGATGGGATCGGGGGGGTGGATGGAGCCGTGATGGGATGGGATTGGGGGGAGGTGGATGGAGCCGGGATGGGTTCTGGGGGCAAGTCCTCTCTAACCCAAAAAAGCACCCCCTAGCACCTATCCTCTAACCCCCCCCCCCCCCCTAAAATCACTCCTGGCAGCATAATTACCTGCCAATGATCCTACCCCAATCACCATGTCCCCCTCCTCTGCAATACTCATATTGTTGCATACCTCAGGGCTGGTGTCCTTCTTCCTCAGATCTCCCTCCTGCCCTGTGTACTTAAAACGTCAGAGCCGAGGAGGAGGCGGCTATAGTCCAGTCTGTAGTGAGTGCAGCTGGCAGGGACAGAGATCTGATTGCGGGCGCAGTGTGTGGGGGTGTGATGGATGAAGTCAGACCAGGGCACCCTGTCTCTCCCCCCCACTCTCTCTCCCCACACTTCGCATGGAACAGAGAAGATCCCGGAAGGGAAGGACAGAGCCGCGCCCTCTGAATGCGGCGCCAGTGCCAGTCTGAGGCGAGCCAGGTGTCACCCTCTGGTGGGTGTCACCCGGTTGCGGGCCGCACCCCCATAGCAACACCACTGCGCCTGCTGTTGATGCTAGGGCAGCCTTCTTTCTGCTTCACATGTACAGAAAACCAGATGTAAAATGCCAGCAAAAATAGTGTTTTGTATGGCCACAAATCAGATTCAATTTTGCCTTGATTTTCTTCAGTTTTGGATAGAGTATGGAGAATGGTTAGCACTTCTGTCGGGTCAAATACTTGCTGGTTATTTCTTGTAATTGATCTATAAAACAATGTCATCACAAGCAGGTACCACATTGGGCTGATGGATATGGTGCTGGATGTGTTCCTGCTTTAGAGATGTCATTTTCTCTGTTTGTCCTGGTGACCATTGTCATTACGACAGAAAATGATGGGAAAGCTTAACATTTTAGATGTCACCAGAACAGGAAGTGAGGGAAAATCTTTTAAGGCCCCTTTCACACTGGGCCGGTTTGCAAGCGCTATTGCGCTAAGAATAGCGCCTGCAAACCGACCCGAAACAGCTGTTGCTGTTCCTTCAGTGTGAAAGCCAGAGGGCTTTCACACTGAAGCCGTGCGCTTGCAGGACGCTCAAAAATGTCCTGCAAGCCGCATCTTTGGCTCGCTATAGGAGCGGTATATTTACCCCTCCTATAGCGCCCGGTCCCATTGAAAACAATGGGGGAGCGCGCCGAACCCGCCCGCAAAGCGCCGCTATAGCGGCGGTTTTCGGGCGGTATTGACCCTTTTTCGGCCGCTCGCGGGGGGTAAAAACACCCCGCAAGCGGCCGCAATGCGCCGCTAAAACGCTGGTAAAACGGCGCTAAATATATCGCCGCTTTAACGCCAGCGCCCCCACCGCTCCAGTGTGAAAGCAGCCTAATGGTGACACCTATTCTGCTAATGACAGTCTAAGAGGAGATTTTTACTTATTTTGTAGAGAATTTTTCTCACTTCCTCTTGTCTCTGGAACCAGAAGTAAAAGGGAATTGCCTCATACAAAAGCTAAAATAATAAAAAGTATTTACAGGTAGCTTCTCCTCTTTTTTACTCTAAGCAAAACTGTGTTTACTATAGTAGTAACTCACGGAATGCTTTCACTTGTGGCCTAGCATTGCTATATAACTAGTATTTGTACTTGTGATATTTGCCCATGTGTATATCAGGACACTGTATGAGACGGGGCTGTGTAAAGCAACAGAGCTCTGACTAGTTTACACTGAGCTTGCTTACAGGAGCAGAGAGCACACACCACCTTGTTGTTTGATCCGGCAGGTTTTCTTTTTCAACAAAAAAAGGTACTTTTTAGTCTAGACCATAATAAAAAAAAATTATCCACTACAACCATACATTCTCTGCAATCTAGGCAATTGTTTACTCATCTGCCGAGACACTACATTGTTTTAAAAATCAGTACTAATGACCATCCCTTATGACTTTTTGACTTCATCTATCCTATGACTATAAATGTTTTATTATTAAACGCATAATTAAGGAATGGCTGCTTACTCACAACATAATGCTAATGTTTAGTAGGCTTAAAGCTAAAATACAGGAAATAAAAAAAGTTATTTTGCGGTGGAAAAAATAAATGTACATATTTTTGCAGGTAAAAACATGTGCATTTATTACTTTATTTGCTAAGAGCTTGCTAATCATTGCACCCTCTCAGCAGATCGTGAGTGCAATGCAGGGCTCTTGCAGGCTGTCGGTGTAAGCTGTCTTCTCGTACCCCATATGGACAAGCAGTTACACACTGACAGTAAGCCCCCGTACACACGGTCGGAAATTCCGACCACAAAATCCGTCGATTTTTTCAGACGGATTTTGTCCGACACTGGTGTTGCATACACACGGTCGGACAGAGTTGTCGGAAAATCCGATCATTCTGAACGTGGTGACGTTCGTTGCGTACGACGGAACTACGTAGAGGCTAGTAGCCAATAGCTTTGGTCTCGTAATTTTAGCTGAGCATGCGTGGCACTTTGTCAGTCGGAATTCTCTACACACGATCGGAAAAAAGTCAGATCGGATTTTGTTGTCGTAAAATTTGAGAGCAGGATCTCAAATTTTTTCTGACGGAAAAAGTCCGATAGAGCCCACACACGGGCGGATTTTCTGACAACATGGTCCGATCGGACATTTTCCGTCAGAATTTCCGACCGTGTCTACGGGGCATAAGACTCCGTGAACTACCAGAGTGCTCAGCAGCACCCTGGTCATTTATTGAGAACTACAAGCCAGCAGCCACAAAGGCTGTTGATACTTGTAGTTCTCCCATTCACAGAACTCTGTGGGCGGAGGCCCATGCGGCTGCATTTTTTTTTAAATTGCGACAGCTGCGTGATAACATGTTTTGTGTTAGGGCAGGCCATTTATTTGAATGGGCTGCCTAATGCACCAAAAGAGTTGCAATGCGATTATTTTGTAATGCAGCATGCCATGCCACATAGTAGTTCATTCCAATGTGTCATGGTGCACTGACAGTGCACCAATGTACAACACAAGTTTTTGTGTGTTGCAGTAAGGCAGCACAACAGTATGAGCCTTATTGCTGGTGCCCCAAAACTGCTTCTCTTCGCTGCCTGGTTGCAGCTCTTGAACAACATGTCCAATCTAGAACCAACAGTCCTGCATTTTACGTGACTTCACCCGAGACCCACTCACAACTTAGGACATCAGGCAGCAGAGATGGACACTGGAATAAGGTAAGTATAGCCAGTGCCGGAACAAGGTCAACTAAAGCCCAGGGCGAAAATGCCAAACTGTGCCCCCCCCCCCCCAAGATGTATGAGCATTATGTGTCAGCAAACCCCCCCCCCCCCCAAGCATACATTCCCCCTCCTCCCAGTACAAATCTCCCCCCCCCCCCCCTGCTGAAATTCCCTCCTCCCAGCACACATCTTTGCCCCCCATCTACCAAATCCCCCAGCTCAAACCCCCCCTCCCCCGGCACTAATCTTCCACCCTTAAAATTTCTCTTCCTAGTACAGATCCCCCCCTCACTTCATATCCCTCCCCGCACAAATTCCCCCAAATCCCCCCCCCCCCTCCTAGCACAAGTCATCTTCCCCTCATCCCACCCCCCCCCCCTTTCAGAAAAATACTTACCCCCTGCCTAACCCCAAATTCCCCCTTCCAACACATATCCCCCCCCCCAAATATCATTGCGCAGTACGGAGCACAAGGAGATTCGGAAAATCTCCGAAGATAAACGGCGCCTGCGCCGTGAGTCCAGGTGCAAGCCCCCCATCCAAGTGGACATAGGGCTGCACAAGGTTAGAGAGCCCCTCGTGGGCTCGCTTCGCTCGCCACGCTTCGGGCATGGCCTCGATGCGCTCGGGTCTTTTTTTATCCTAACTCTATGTCCACTTGGATGGTGGGGCTTGAACCTGGACTCACGGCGCAGGCGCCGTTCATCTTTGGATATTTTCAGAATTTGCTTGGCATCCGTACTGCGCATGCGCAGTACACAGTATCCGATGGGGGACAGTATCCGACAGGACACCGGCCCTAAGTACAGCACATCACCTACGCCATCCTCCCCTATGCAAAACAAGCAGTTAACCTTTGCAGTACAGAAGGAAACCCACTGCAAAGGTAAAGTGTATTTTTATTCCTAAGGATTCTGATTTAATAGTTTTGTTGGACTTCAGTTCCATGCTTCAAATGAAATTGTATTCCACGAAAATAAAAATGGTTGTATTTTTCTATATAGTATGAAATACAGCACTTATGGAATGAATGTACTTAATTATATTGCATCCTGAGAGAGCAGGACTGGATATTCCAGTTCTGAATTTTAAGATTACTGAGTGTAATTACGATCATTATTACAAGCAGCCTAATTGACAGATGGGTGACACATCCTGTGATGATCTGCCTCTCTGACGCCTATGCTCATTCATAGAGTTCCTCTGTCAGTGATCACATTTCCAGTTTGTTGCATCATGGATCACAGCGTCTTTACTCATCCCACACTCATCGTTGTAGCATGCTGTGGATGAAGAGTGGATGCCAATGGCTTAAAAAGGACGTTCTGCTCATTTGGATTAGTTGTACCAGCATCTCGAGTAACAGTGAAACATTTTTTCTGTGAATTATGGTAAGGCCCGTAGAGCAAATTTAATGGACTCCGTTGAGCACAGGGGGCTTTGTTTACTGGCCACATTACAAGGTCGAAATGTCATTTCAGGAAAGCAGCAACCCTTTCTATGGAAAATATGCGTACTGTGAATTCTAGATGGAGCCTGGTGGGTTCTTCTGTCTTGAATAGTCCCACTATGAGTTTTCCATACCACAGGTTCTGGCACTGCCAACTCTTCATGTCCACATAGAAGTTTTAGGTGTTCCAGCTCCTCTACTTGTAGTCACCTAAAATAAAAACAAAGCCCAACAGAGGGAGTGAAAACCCTTCATAATGGCCCCAGGAAGTGCAGATAATCTTGTCAGTCCCCAGGCGGTATAAGAAACTTTACAACACATTTTGGACCTAACAAGAACTTTTTAAAATAAAGATTTTTATTACTGTCTGTTTTACAGGGACTTAAAGGGAAATAAAAAAAAAAAATGTGGTCACCAACACTGGACTAGAGGTAAAATCTTCCAGTGCGGACAGCTGTCTAAGAGGGGATTTCCCTCACTTTCAAGTTCTTTCTTCTTGCTTCCTATTATGTCTGGAAGACAGGAAGTACATGGAAATCTCTCCAATAGGACAAAGGAAACCTGACCAGGATTGAAACCATGTCCTACACTATCTAAAACAGAAAAAAAGTTTTGGCTTTAGATATAATTGAACTCCTTTATATACCATAAGCTCAAGTATAAGTTTATTTTATTTTTATTTTTTCCATTGCTGATCTGTTTTTGAAGGTGCTGGCTCTGAAGTGTCATTCATATACTTAACTTTGCTACTTTACAGACACTTGACTGGAACATGGATGTGCATATCATGCATTAGGATAGGCACATTATTCAGAGTTAGCGGCTGATTGAGGATGTAGGCAGGTATAAGAACAGTCCTGTATCCTGTCCTTACAAAAACAAGTTTGCAATGGCAGTTCCTTTGTTCAATTATCCTCATCTTACAAAGTTCAGAATTAAACTATTAAATGCCTCTATAAATCGTAAATCTCCCACCCAGTGCAACGGTATTCATAATATCATAACCTAACAAAATACCTGTGGTAAATCAGAAAGGTGGGGTACATTGCTTACCAAAATATATGGTGATCCTTTTTCTCAGTACTCTCAGCCTGGCTCAGGCTTCTCTGTTTAGAATTCCCAGCCTTCATTTAAATCCAGCAATTGCACTGGGACACACTATAGAAAATAATAGTCATCATGGACAAGATACAGCCATTATTGCCTATGGTGCCTTCAGGGGCATGCTCTACATTTAGGCTGGAACTGCCATAGAAGAGGATCACAGTACCTACCCACTGCAGATAGGGCCACTCTAATCCATTGGCTGGGTATATAGTTATATTTATAATATTACTATTTAGAGAATGGGAGCTGAATTATCACAGGCATTTATACAGTATAGCAATAATTTTTGTAAAAAGTTTACAAAATGTTGTACATTTAACAACTTTTAACAAAATAAATAAAACGTTCTGGCTCCCATGATGTAGTAGGAAGTTCCCATATTTTGTTATAAGCTATGCAGACAATGACTAGGATTTGGTGTGGAGTATTTGTAGGGCAGGCCATACACGGTTCAAATCCCGGCTGGTTCGGCAGGAGGAATTCCAGCATCAACACTGTCTGTGTTGATGGGGGAATTGAGCAAATAAATTTTCTGCAACTTGTGGTTGCAGGGAAGATATTCGCTCCATGTATGGCTGGCCTAAGGTACAAATAAAAGTGAGATGGCAGTCCTCCAATCTGGCTATGTCTGTGAGAGGATCTGACCCTGAAGCAGCCATTGTTAACATGAAGAGTTAAAGTGTATGTAAACCCAGTGGCGGCCCATCCATTAGGGGCGCACAGACAACAGCCCCCCCCCCCCCCGTCCATGCATCTGGCTCCCTAATGTACATGGGGTGCCGGATGCATGGATTCCAGAGGGGGGGGGGGTTTGAAGCACGTGATTAGAGCCAGAGGCTCTAATAGGCTTCAAAAAAGGGTGGGCGCAGAGCACTGCGCTCCAAGCCCACCCAGTTGTGTGAAAATAGCGATGAACATTTGCTATTCTCACACTGTTCCCCCAACCATTAAGAAAGCGGGTCGTGAGACCTGTCACCCGATTGGCTGAAAGGACAGGTGATCATATTGGACGCCTAGGAGGAGGAGGGAGGAGACGCACGGTGGAAGCCCCCGTGATGCAGAGGAGAAGACTCCCGCTTGTCGCAGCGCTGCCTGTCTGGAACCTAGATGGGGCAAGTGCTGGATGATTGACCGACCGCGAGACCCTGGGGACCCCCCCCCCCCCCAAAAAAAAAACAGCTGCCACTGTGTAAACCCTAATGTCGGAACGATTTACTTTCCTGCAACCACAGGTTGTTAATGTGGGAATCCCTACCTCAGAGTCATTGTGTTCTCCTGGCAGGGGGAGCTCCCTCCCCTGGGAGAACACCACATTTACTGTTAGAGGCTATAATAGCTGCTAGCAATAATCGCATGTAAAATCCAACAAGCTGGTTGTGCCCAAGATGATCGATCAACTTGGGTACAATCAGCCTACCCATACATGGTTTGAATCTTGGCCAGTCCCTGCTGAACTTGCTGAGATTCAAAATATCTATGGTCGGCTTAATTATACAATTCTCTGATGTACTCCATTTTGGTCTGTTAGATATGTAATTGTAAGTGTTCGAGAAGTGCAAAAAACTACATGCCAAAACCTTGTGATCTGATAACGTCTTTGTTTTCTTCTGTAACAGGGTGAAAATTCTATTTGTTTTGCATTCAAATCTAATATCAGCATGTCACTCTGTGGACAGGTTAAGATTGGTTATATACTGTGCAAATTTCAGCTGGGACAGCCTTCAATTGAAATAATTTTGAACGGCATCTCAGTGACTCGTTAGTGTTACAAGGTCTTGGATGTGAATGGGGAGCAGGTGTGTTTAAATTTGGTGTTCTCACTCTCGCATACTGGTCACTGGAAGTTCAAAATTACACCTCATGGCAAAGAACTCTGAGGATCTGAAAAAAAAGAATTGTTGCTCTACATAAAGATGGCCTAGGCTATAAGAAGATTGCCAAGACCCTGAAACTTAGCTGCAACACAGTGGCCAAGACCATACAGCGGTTTTACAGAACAGGCTTCGCCATGGTCGACCAAAGAGGTTGAGTGCACGTGCTCAGCATCATATCCAGAGGTTGTCTTTTGGGAAATTGACGTATAAGTGCTGCCAGCTTTGCTGCAGAGGTTGAAGGGGTGGGGGGTCAGCCTGTCAGTGCTCAGACCATGCGCTGCACACTGCATCAAATTGGTCTGCATGGCTGTTGTCCCAGAAGGAAGCCTCTTCTAAAGATGATGCACAAGAAAGCCTGCAAACCGTTTGCTGAAGACAAAC
Source organism: Lithobates sylvaticus (assembly GCA_028564925.1). Taxonomy (NCBI): domain Eukaryota; kingdom Metazoa; phylum Chordata; class Amphibia; order Anura; family Ranidae; genus Lithobates; species Lithobates sylvaticus. The sequence continues at coordinate 202,011,915 of CM053026.1, read as the reverse complement.
AGACTAAGGACATGGATTACTGGAACCATGTCCTGTGGTCTGATGAGACCAAGATAAACTTACTTGGTTCAGATGGTATCAAGCATGTGTAGCGGCAACCAGGTGAGGAGTACAAAGACAAGTGTGTCTTGCCTTCAGTCAAGCATGGTGGTGGGAGTGTCATGGTCTGGGGCTGCATGAGTGTGGCCGGCACTGGGGAGCTACAGTTCATTGAGGGAACCTTGAATGCCAACATGTACTGAAGCAGAGCATGATCCCCTTCCTCCGGAGACTGGGCCGCAGGGCAGTATTCCAACATAACGACTCCAAACACACCTCCAAGACAACCACTGCCTTGCTAAAGAAGCTGAGGGTAAAAGTGATGGACTGGCCAAGCATGTCTCCAGACCTAAACCCTATTGAGCATCTGTGGGGCATCCTCAAATGGAAGATGGAGGAGCGCAAGGTCTCTAACATCCACCAGCTGTGTGATGTCATCATGGAGGAGTGGAAGAGGACTCCGGTGGCAACCTGTGAAGCTCTGGTGAACTCCATGCCCAAGAGGGTTAAGGCAGTGCTGGAAAATAATGGTGGACATACAAAATATTGACACATTGGGCCCAATTTGGACATTTTCACTTAGGGGTGTACTCTCTTTTGTTGCCAGCAGTTTAGACATTAATGTCTGTGTGTTGAGTTATTTTGAGGGGACAGCAAATTTACACTGTTATACAAGCTGTACACTCACTACTTTACATTGTAGCAAAGTGTCATTTCTTCAGTGTTGTCACATGAAAAGATATAATAAAATATTTACAAACGTGAGGGGTGTACTCACTTTTGTGAGATACTGTATATTCACGTTTAAGAAATTTGCCAAGACCGTGCTATAATCTTTGTTCCAATATTTCCTATGCCACACAGGCTTCTTTCTAAAGCTACTGAGGACTCCTGCAGGGATTAATCTTATGCGTGATACAATAAGCTTTTTCATTTTGGATTATTGGATATCAGCCTTCAGTATGTGTATTGCGGAAAAGCCTGGGCTTGGATGTTATCGCCATACTTATTAGGGGAATTTGGGGGTGACTTATTGCCAGCTTGGCTTGTGTGCTATGGCATATTTTTTATACCAAACATTTACAGATAAACCGTCTAGTGAAAATTCCTAGCAGTGATTATCAAGCATGGACGATCCCAGACATGCCAGTGGCTAAAATTAAATCTGCTGTCTTTTACACTGTGTATGGTACAGTTGTTCTTTAAATGGCGTTATTAATGCACAGCTAGGTATCAAGTTCTTTGTCCGGCATGCTCTCTAGGTATATGTCTTTAGTTAAGCTGGCCGAGTGCATTATATATTAACCACAAAGTACATATAAATATATTTTTTTCTTCCAGACTGTTCTTGTTTGTATACCACATCCTAACCTGTGTTGGTTTCTATTGCTAAGGCAGTTTAATGATTTCTACAGCTGTTCTGATGAACACTGGAAACGCATGGCGTCTGCTCCAGAAAAATTCCTCAATGATGTCATGCTGTCTTTAGTGGGGTTATGTGATTCTTCCTGATGACAGATTATCAGCAAGAATTCTAGCAACATAGACAAGATGAATTAAAGCCTTGATTTCCAATGCTATTTAATTCTTTGAAATCCAAAAGAGGGTATTAGAATTTAATTCACCCATTTTACAAACTGTAAATCAATGGTTGTAAATGTGAGTATGTGTTGGCTGTTTTCATGATTCTGTCAATGCTGTTTTATACCTAGTATGAGTATGACTGACTATAGTGGGTTAAAGTGTATGGTAACCCAAACAATGAACTACTTTCAATTGCTCTCTTTTTTTAGATAGTTTAAAATAAATCTAAACGCAAAAACATAGTTGTAATATATTGCAGGTTACCAGTCCTTAGATGGTGGCTTTTTTCAGGCTTTATCCCTGTAGTTTCACCTGGTGATCCTGACAGTAACTCACTTCCTGTCCTAGAGTGACAGCGCTCACTCAGCATGCTGTATCTATGGTCAGCCTAGAACAGGACACCAAAACACCTTCCCCTCGCCTCGTCCCGTGTAAGCAGAGGGCACGAGTTTTCTGATTAGATGATTTCTGGCTGGATCAAGTTTGTTTTTTGTTTTTTTTTCAGCTTATTGAATCAATATAAAGAAACCTTTTACAATGGTCTATTTAACAGACCAGAAGCAAGCAAATTAAAAAAGTGGTTCTAAAGGCTAAAGATTTTTTTTACGTTCAAGCATTCTATGCATGAAAGTAATAAACCTTCCTGAGCACGCCTAATATTTACCTTGATCCAGAGATGTGGCTGAGATGTAGCAGCAGGAGCCATTGGCTCCGTCTGCTGTCAATCACAGACAGTGAGGGAGGAGCAGGGGGTGGGGCTTAGCCATGCTCTCTGTCCTTTGCACTTCGCCTCTGCTGACTGTTGTCAGTCAGCGTTGTTCCCAGTTCTGATGCTAAACTACAGAACACCCCCTCTGTTACGGAGAAAAGGTAGTGTTCTGTATGCCTGACCTACGGTGACCTCTGTTTTCTCCATTGATACAGTACAGTGAGTGAGTGTTGTCACCCTAGACAGAAAATGTGTTATTTGCAGGATCAGCAGGTGAAAATGAAGCCAAGAAACCTGAAAAAGAACAAATTCAACCATCAGATTTAAAGGGGTTGTAAAGGTTTGTTTCTTTATTTTCTAAATAGGTTCCTTTAAGCTAGTGCATTGTTGGTTCACTTACCTTTTCCTTCGATTTCCCTTCTTAATGTTTTTTTCTTTGTTTTCTTTGTCTGAATTTCTCACTTCCTGTTCCTCCTCAGTAAGCTGTTCTGGCTGACTAAACACCGCTTGGATGATGGTGTGAAGTTTACTGAGGAGAAACAGGAAGTGAGAAATTCAGGCAAAGAAAAAAAACATTTAGAAGGGAAATGGAAGGAAAAGGTAAGTGAACCAACAATGCACTAGCTTAAAGGAACCTATTTAGAAAATAAAAAAAAACTAACCTTTACAACCCCTTTAAGGACTGATTAGCTGCAATTTATTAATTTTGGTGGTTTAGATATACCTTATGTATAGTAAACTTTAGGTATGTGAATGTTTGTATGCAGACAGATTGGTTCAGTCTCCATACTGTACCTACATCACAGTAGTAGGGGATCTGCATTTGGGGCCCATTCCCACCCTTTGCATTGCTATAAGGCAAAGTAAATGCAGGAAGTAAATGGCAACGTTTTTTACATTTGAGTGGAGTATACCTTTAAAATAAGTTTCATTGGACAATCCATGTTTAGAAGCCTTTTTTCCTTGGAAAGTGTGAGGTTGCTAAAAAAAAAAAAAAAAAAAAAAAAAAAAAATAATATGGTTTATTTTTATGAATCGTGTAACTGCTGTGGAGTCACTTAGGGAAGATTCTGCAACTGAGAAGAGAGACCCTGTACTTGCATCATCTAAGACCTTGTTGCTTCCTTTTATCTTGTAACGTGAAAGCATTGATATTTGTTAACATTATTTACTGCTCTTTCTTTAGCAGCAGATGCCCCGCAATAATCAGGAAGAGAAAGATGAAAAAGAAAAGGAACCTGAAAAAGAAGAATTCAAGCAGGATGTGGAGAATGACAAAGAGGAACTTGGAAAGTAGGTCTACTTTTGTGTTCTGATGATATAACTATATATTGATCTCTTTTATAAAAATAAAACTAAGATTGTGAGAGTGTATTAGTCCAATATAAATAATACAATTAGTCTTTTAAGGCCATTTCACACAGGGCGGATCTGTCCGAGCAAGATCCGCCTGCTCAGCAGGGGATCTCTCTGCTGATCCCCGATGAGCAGGCAGATGATAGGTCCGTGTCCGCTTCGCTATGCAGAGCGGACAAGGACTGAGCCCGCTCTCCTCTATGGGGCGGTTGGATGGAAACGGACTGCATGTCCATTTCCATCCGAATGTCATCTGTCCCGCTGAGCGGCTGGCAAACGTATCTTCATACATCGTTTTTCAGCAGATTTTGACGGATCGGATGCCAGGCGGGTGTCAGCGGACACATTTCTGCTGACACCCCATAGAGGACAATGGGTGGTTCAATTGGGTGCACCTGACAGGCAGGCCCCATGTGTCCAATCATGTGAAAGGGGCCTAACTAACAATACAGTAAGTCAGTAATCCATACTGTATCAAGTCTGACCTAATGTATAACTTTATAGCAGGGTGTTACAAAAAATATTTCTTGTAATTTGGCCCAAGCTGAGTGTACAGGGAGTTTACATATATATGGTTTTCCAGAGGTAGGAGGAAATCGAAGTATCCAGGGAAATCCCGTGTTGCCAAGAAGCAGCTCCCATAGAAAGTCCATACATAAAGGGTCCTTTTTGGGGATTTGAACCTAGAACCCAGTACTGTGAGGCTGGAATGTTAGCCACTGTAAGGACATATGAATAAATTGGACATTTCGATGATCTCATTTAAGACCCAGGATGTTGTTCCTGTTATTTGGACCTTGAGTATTGAAACATACATATGTAATAAATGTACAGCCCATTGCCAGTCTAATGCCCCATACACACGGTCGGATTTTCCGATGGATTCTGTCCTATCGGACAATGTTGTCGGAAATTCCGACCATGTGTAGGCACCATCGGACAGTTTCAATCGGATTGTCCGACGGACAAAGTTCTATCTCCTGCTGGATAGATTTTTCAACAACAAAGTCCGATCACACCAATTCCGATCGTGTGTATCGAATTCCGACGGACAAAGTGCCACGCATGCTCAGATCACATTACAAGACCAAAGCTATTGGCTACTAGCCTCTACGTAGTCCCGTCGTAGGCAACAAACGTCACCACGTTCAGAATGATCGGATTTTTCGACAACAAAGTCCGACCGTGTGTATGCAACACCAGTGTCGGACCAAATCCGTCGGACAAAATCCGATGGATTTTGTGGTCGGATTTTCCGACCGTGTGTACGGGGCATTAGACTCGAATGCACGATCTTGCTAGTGGGGATTTGCAGAAGATATGCTCTTACAGAAATAACACAGGAGGATGCATATTGACTGTTCAGCAGATATTATTCTTAGGGCCTTAGGCTCTGTTCACATTGGTGCGCTGTGCGTCATCGAAAGTGATTCGCACCACACTGCTGTGCAAATCAAATATATTGTCTGTGCGATGCAAATTCAGCCATACAGATTGTATGGCTAAATTTGCATTGCATTCAGGACCCTTTTTTGGGTCCACACCAGCGTTCACACCCATTAGATCCGATTCTTGTCTTAATTGACAGTTCGTACTGCAATATGCAAATCGATCTGGGGGTGTCATTAACTTTGTATTGACACCCGCAACGGTTCGCATATGGCAGTGTGAACTGCCTGCGAGTTGCGATGCGGGAAGCCGCACTGGATTAGCATGGGTTCTCACATTGCAGCAGTGTGAACTGAGCCTTAAAGTTGAATCAGAAGTTATGAGCAGATAATTTCTTGGCTAAGGTTGGATTTACATGGCCTGATTTTCTGTGGCAATAAGGCAACACAGCTTTTACGGAATGTCCACTGCATCCATTCTTTTACAAAAAAAATCACCTCAAATCCTTGTGGCACTCAAATTTGAGGATGAGAAGATGAATCACTTTCTCTCGTTCTTGGGGAAACGCCTGCCCATCTGTAGCCACCTTAGGGATGAATATCCACCTAACAATCAAAAAAACCTTAAAGCGGAGGTTCACACAAAAATTGAACCTCCGCTTTTCGGAACCCTCCCCTCCTCCGGTGTCACATTTGGCACCTTTCAGGGGGAGGGGTGTGCAGATACCTGTCTAAGACAGGTATTTGCACCCACTTCCGAGCATAGACTCCCATAGACTCTTCCCGTCCCGCGCTGTCTGCTGGGACACACACGGGTCCCAGAGACAGCGCAGACCATTCTCATTGCGCTGCGTGACTCGCGCATGCGCAGTAGGGAACCGGGAAGTAAAGCCGCAAGGCTTCATTTCCTGATTCCCATACCGAACATGGCGACGGCAGCATCCGAGGACCGTGGGGCGGTTCGGCCTCGGGTGCCGACATCGCTGGACCCTGGGACAGGTGAGTGTCCTTATTTTAAAAGTCAGCAGCTGCAGTATTTGTAGCTGCTGACTTTTAAAAAAAAAAAAAAAAATTGCGGGTCTCCCGCTTTAAGGAAGTGTATAACTCTTCTGCACGTCAGCCAAAAGAGGTTTTTTATATCACTACTATAATTGTAAACATATATGTACATTTTATACTTTTATACAACTGCTTAAGCACAATAAACAGATTTGAAAAAATATATTTAATATTTAATGGATTTCTTAGGGAAAAAAATGAGGACACTTCTGGGGAAGAGAATGATGACAAAGAAACGGTGACATCAAAAGGGAGAAAAACAGCTAACAGCCAGGGTCGACGCAAAGGACGTATCACTCGATCCATGGCGAATGAAGCCAATGAAGAGGCTGCCACACCTCAAAAGAATGATGATTTAGGTAGGTATAGATTCAGAAATGCCTATTTCCAAACAGAGATCCATCAGTGGTATGCTATACTTTCATTTGTCAAAAGCTCTTGGTGCAAAAGGAAATCTTCAGCTTCGCAAAGGCTTTTCCTTTTTTTCTTTAATGAAAATATTTTGTGAATTTGTTCCTGATTGCAGCTACTTAAAACAGCCTTTAAACACGATGATTATATTGTAAATAAAAGGTTTATTCAACCATTGGCTAAGCCTTGCCTCCAGGAGCACTTGTCTCCATCTCTACTGCCATTGCACTGGGCCTCACAACTACAACTGTCCTCTACAAAGAATCTGAGAATTTAGGGAAGGCCATTCATATTAGAAGCTTACTGTCTGGTACTTGAGGCCAAATAGCACACCAAGAATCTCTTTCTCATTAAAGCATAATTAAAGGCAAAACTTTCTTCTTCAGCGTTGGATAGAGTGGAAAGAGATTGGAAAGCTTGTCAGTTTTTATTGCTGTCTGTGCCCCCATCGGGGAGATTCACCCTCTCTATTTTTTCCTGTTTACCGTTATCATTGAAGGTGAAAGTAAAAAAAAAATCCAAAATTTTGGATTGTCCCCAGAAAGGTAATGGAGGGGAAATATTTTATTGGGGACACTAATTTTGGTGACCTTGGAGTCCCCTAAGGAATTCCCTTAGTCTTCAGGAATTAACTTTTACTTCCTGTTGGGTATGGGACAGGAAGTGAAGCAGAGTGGGACACAAATGGCGAAATAAATCGGACAGAAGTTATAACCCTCCCTTGCTCTATCCAAAATTTTTAAAAAAATGTCTATAGTTCTACTTTAAGCAACATTGTTCCCATTAAAGATCAGCACTACTAGGGTTGGCAAAGAGGAGAAAATGCCAGGTAGCATAGAGAGGAAAGTGAAAAGAGTATATCTAATGTTTAGTGTGGCACTCTGAAACTTTTCACCCTAGAGGAGTGGTTTTCTTAGGACCCTAACGACATCCAAACTGGTACCTGAAAACTTTATCTTCCACTTAATAAAATTAGCTGTTTCCCAAAGCCATGTCCCAAGTATTCATAACCCCAGTTAAAAACAACCAAGAATTGGTCGTGAAGGCAAGTTAAAATTCGAAACAAATGGAGAGGCGCCTCTGGGTGCAATAGTTTTTTAACAGGGATAACAATTTATTAGTAGCTCAATAGTAAAACTCACATTTTTGTGATAAAATCAGGCATGGTATGCAAGTAAGGAAGTGGTATCTCCTGGTGCTGTGCTGTGTCATTCTGTGCTCTGCTTAACTTCCGTATAGATGATAATGCCGGATCAGGGAGGCGGCCTCAGAACGAGGCTTGAGAAGCAGAAGACAGCTGGCTCAGGGGGATACCGTCATCGGTGTAGGACGCGTTTCTCGTGCATGTGCACTTGGATGTTCTTACAAGTCACGCTCTTTTCTCAAGGCTGACACACATACCAAGTGGGGGCAATTTAAAGTCAAAGGGGGAGGGAAAGAGGGTGGAATCATTTGTTGAACTACAGGTTCAACAAATGACTTTAAATTGACTTTAAATTGCCCCCACTTGGTATGTGTGTCAGCCTTGTTGAGAAAAGAGCGCGACTTGTAAGAACATCCAAGTGCGCATGCTCGAGAAACGCGTCCTACACCGATGACGGTATCCCCCTGAGCCATCTGTCTTCTGCTTCTCAAGCCTCGTTCTGAGGCCGCCTTCCTGAGCCGGCATTATCATCTATACGGAAGTTAACCAGAGCACAGAATGACACAGCACAGCACCAGGAGATACCACTTCCTTACTTGCATACCATGCCTGATTTTATCACAAAAATGTGAGTTTTACTATTGAGCTACTAATAAATTGTTATCCCTGTTAAAAAACTATTGCACCCAGAGGCGCCTCTCCATTTGTTTCTTTTCACAGTTCCTACGGTTTCAGTTTTACCTTGAAGGCTGCCCTGTATGCTTACCCCAGGATCCATTCATAGATTTCACCTCCCACATGGACTGAGCTTTTCAATCTATGGACTTGTAACCTATGTATATATTGTATATACCAAATACTCAATTCAATTGGAAGAACTTATCGAGATATTTTAACATATGCGCCTATACTCGTTGTCAAGTTAAAATTAGAGCAGTACAGCAGTAAAATGTAAAATAAAGCATCAGGAAAGTAAAATATGATTGAGATCCCTTATTTAAAATGACCTAAAAGTTCATTCAGATTGCAGATATGCTATGTTGGCATTTTATAATGTAATAAAATGTCATATATGTGGTGGTAACTATATTATAGGTTGTGCCATGACGCCCTAGCTTCTGGTTAAAGGCCATTTATGTTGTGATCAGTCTTCTTGCATAACTGAGAATGCCTGAGGTGCCATGTTACCTGTAATAAATAAAAACTGGAAATTCTACCAAGAATCCCGGCCTTGCAACTGCTCTGTTTACCTTTACAGTCGGCAGTACAAAATGTGCCAGCTGAGTTATCATTTAAAACTTGGCTGTGCTTCATATAAAAACAGTGACATACAGGTGCTTCCAACTTTTGTCTGTCTCTCCCTCTCTCTCGTTCGTAATCTAGTGAGCATAGCTAGTGCTCCCTTGAACTTGCCCTTGAGTTCATAGAAAAGGCTGGCAGAAGGCATTGCATAATGCTCACAAAAGATTTTTTAGGTTCCTCCAACTGTACACAGACACTGCTGGGTGGACCTGCTGACTTGATTTATAACCAGTGCTGCACATTTAACTTCAAAATTGGATAAAGATTGTGCTGTCTGTCTTAAATAAAATAGTGTATTTTTAATCACTATGCATTTTTCATTATGTTTTTTTGATGTCATTCTCATATTTAGCTGTTACATATTATATTAGTATATTATATAAGGATTTTTAGATGCTCGATCTACGCACCTATGATTCAGCAGTATGGCAACAGAACAACTGCTGGGATTACAGGATAGGACCTGTAGAGAGTCTGTTAGGCAGCCAAATTTGCTGCGAGTGACAGAAAGACACTAAAGGTACTTTTACACTGGCTTGTCTGTGTACGAACTCTGTTTTTCTCAGCAGGCACTGATCCCAGCTGAGCAGGCGGATGACAGGTCCGTCTCCACTCACTGTGCAGGGATGGACCTGTCAAAGTCCCACTGTCCTCTATAGAGATCGGATAAAAACAGACCGCCTGTCCGTTTTCATCCGATCTGATCTGTATCTCCAGACGGATGGAAAAATAGGATTTCCATCCATCTGGATTTCATGGATCAGATAGCGGGTGTCAGCGGACATGTCACCATTGACATCCGCCGCTCCATAGGGCTGAATGGAGCGCCCGATCAGGTCCACCTGAAAAACTGACAGGCGGACCTGATCGGAAAGCCCGTGTGAAAAGGCCCCTAAAGTATGGTTACTTTAAAAGGAGAGCCAGCCTATGTAATGCAAAAGTATGGCTGCCTTTGTGTTCCTGCCTATTGCAGGCTATTCACAAACAAGCTCTATTTCAGAACATAAATAATAATTATACTATGAGATACATCTGGCTTAAAGTGGTTTTAAAGCCTAAACATTATTTACCTTAATGCATTCCCTGCATTAGGGTAAAAATGTTTAGGTATTAGTATCGCCCCCCTCCACCTCTCCCCCTCTTATGCCGCGTACACACGATCGGACTTTGTCCGCCGGGCCTAGTCCATCGGACAAACCACCGGACTTACCAGCTGGGCTTCGCCGGACTTGAAAGCGAACGGACTTGACCACACACGATCACGCTAAAAGTCCGGCGGTTCACGCAATGACGTACAGCACGTACGACGGGACTAGAAAAAGAAAAATACTAGAAAAATACTTGCTACTGAGCATGCGTCCTTTATGGTCCACCGGACCATACTACAGACGGCCGTATTGTCCGCCGGACTGCCAAGTCCAGCGGATAATTTTAAAACAAAACTTAAAACCTAGTCCGCCGGACTTTTGGGAAAAAAAGTCCGGTCGAAGGCCCACACACAATCGGACTGTCCGGCGGACTCGAGTCCAGCGGACAATCCCGCGGGAAAGTCCCTTCGTGTGTACGCGGCATTATACTTACCTGAGTCCTAACTTTGATCCTGCTGCTGTAGGTCAAATACTGTGACAAAGGAGCCGAGCTGCACTGTCTGTCTATGGACGCAGGCAGCATGGCTCAGTATCAAGCCCACAGGTGTGCCACCAAAGGAAGCATCTTCCTATGGTGACACTCTGAGAAAAGGAGTTGTCGGGAGCATTGGTGGGGGAACCCAGAAGAGGAAGATCGGGGCCACTCTGTGCATTAGAATTGGTAAGTATAATGTGTTTGTTATTTAATTAAAAAAAATATATTATACTTTAATACTGACTGTCAACCCCTACACAGACCGTAGATCACCACATCACACTTTTCCAAATGCCAGGGCCTTCCATGGTATGAGTGGCATTCATTTTTTGTGTGAGACATCTGGCTGGTGGTGCTGAACCTTTGTTGTTTTCTGGCAATAGAGAGCTCAATCTTGCAAATGGTTTACTCGATGAGAGAACTGTCAAATGGTTATTTAAATAAGTGTATGTTTGCATTGTTTAGCCTTTTAAATTCACAGTTGCATTGTATACTGGGGTTGATTTACTAAAGGCAAATATACAGTGCACTAGCTCCAGAGCTTGGTAAATGAGGTAAAGCTTCACTTTGCAAAGCATACTCAATCACATGCAAGGCAAAAAAAAAAAAACAGAATTTTTGCTTGTACATGATTGGATGGTAGAAACTGGCAAAGCTTCCCCTCAGTTGTAGAGCAAATACACTTGAAGTGCACAGTATATTTGCCTTTAGTAAATCAAGGAGGATAAGATTGTCACCCAAGTTTGATTACAGAATATTTTTTTTTTTATAAAAGGAAAATGTATATACTATATTTGAAATAAAAGGGTAAGACAATTGGGTGAATATTTTCGTCTGAGGAACGATCGTACGATTTTCTGATAGTGTGTACATAACTTTCGACAGCCGATTCCGATGTTTTAAACAAAAATGTCCGAATGGACAAACTACAATTTTTTTCTCCTACGGTAACAGAACAAACTTTTTTCGTATAGTGTGTACCGTTTTTCGTATGATTTTATCGAACGAGAAAAAATCAGGAAAGAAAGATTGCGCATGATCAGAAACAATAAACGCAAAAGAATTTCCGTACGTTATTTCCTTCCTTGGTTCCGACTTGCTGTGAAACAACGAGGAAAATCGAAAGATCGTTTGCCCGATTTTCTTATAGCGTGTACCCCACTTAAAAGAGCAAATTGCTAATCTGAGTGTCTAAAGTCGGCCATACATGGGTCAAATTCCAAAAGCATTTTCTTAAGAAAACCATAACTAAGAATTTTTTTTATGGATTTCACACCATTGGTGGGAAGCAGCAATAAGCGATTTTTGTGCAGCCATAGAATTTGAGTGATGTTTGACATTTTTTGAAAAACAAACAATCAATGATGGGAGGATCGTGTGAGAAATCGAAAAAGAAATGTGAATGAGCGTAATGCCGCGTACACACGAACGGAATTTCCGACCGAAAAAATCTTTGTTTTTTTTCGTCAGAATTCCGCTCAAGCTTGGCTTGCATACACACGGTCACACAAAAGTTTGCTGAACTTTCAACCGTCAAGAACGCAGTAACTTGCAACACTACGACGACCTGAGAAAATTAAGTTCAATGCTTCAGAGCATGCGTAGGAATTTTGCGCGTCGGAATTGCTACAGACGATCGGAATTTCCGAAAAATTGAGAACCTGCTCTCTTTCTTTTCCTGGCTGGACTTCGGCCAGCAAAAGTCCGATGGAGCATACACACGGTCGCATTTTCCGACCAAAATCACTCATCGGTCTTTTTCTGTCCGAATTTCCGATCGTGTGTACGTGGCATTAGAAAACAAAAAGAAAAGAAGCTTCCCGGCCACGAAAATTATTTCCTTAGCAACATGAGGTGAAATTGAATGCTTGGTTGATTGAATTTCGAAATTGTGGCAACACCGGATCACAAAATATCTGATTTTCAAAAGAAAATTTGTTCAGAATTCGACCCATATATGGCCTGTATAAGTCTGGTTTCTTACAGCTTAGTGAATCCTGTCCAATAGTTGATTGCTTCAGCTTAGCTCTTGTCCACCTAACGTATTGGTTTTCACCAGAACGCTCCACCTTTTTCAGCTGGTTTTGGTAGTTGTTTACACTGGCAGTATGTGCTAGGGTGTCTTGTATTTCTCCCCGTCAGCCACAGGAGGGACCATACGATCCATTTCTTGGTAAAGACATAATGCTCAGATGCAGTTGTGAAGTTTCATACATTCCTTTCTTCTATAATCTGTTCGTTACAGAAGTTAAAAGTAGAGGCACGTGAAATGGCTTCCTAAGTGTTGAGGATTTGGGTTGTTTGTCTTTTTTTGTGTTTAGGTTGTTTCTGGCTTTTTTTTTCTGTCGGACTGATTTTAAACAATTAAAAAAAAAATTCACCAGTTTGAGCTGCCATTACACCAGAGCTGGGACCATATCGAATACGTAGCACATGACCCTACAGAAGGAAAGAAACACGTCACTTTAAGTGTAGCCTTTTGTGTGTCCCAGATTTTAATCAGATTTTTTTAAGAGATCAAAGTGGTCAGTCACTTGTTTTGGTGCCAAAAACTCTGCTTCGGGTACTACCAGTACAGAGTTCAGAGCACTAAAAGCTAAATCTATTGCAGTTTATGTCTTCATATAAATGAATCCTACAGATTATGGAGGTGTAGATATGTTGCATTAAACATACAAGTTACACACCTACTTCACTTGGTAGTCCACACATGCACTCTGGTCATAGACCTTATAGACACATGGGGACCCTGCAAACACTAAGCACAAGGAGAACACTGTTGGGGATATGCCAAACAAATGGCATTATCTGTCAGGGACAGTCTGACTGTATTGGGCCCAACCCGTCACCTTTTTGTTTGCATGTATGTATGAGTAAACCTATAAGAGGGCACAGATACACTTTAGAGATTATTTTAATTAATATTTAATTGGACTAAAGATTGGCTCTCCAATCTCAGGGGAAGAATCAACCGACTGAGTTGGATTCTTTGCCAAATGCTCTTGTTTTCCGCTGGTATAAGTCCACACCGGAGATGTCATCCTAATCTCCTCCACAGGCATAAACATGCATGAAGGAACAGGTTTAAAGCTAAACTCCAGCTTCCTTTTCACTAGAACTGAATGGAATGATCAGTGCCAGCATGCCAGCATAGATCATACCTCTGTACCATGTTGCTCTGTTGTCTGCAGCTCTCCTGATATTCTGGGTTTAGTTGTGGCTTTGTACCATGTGACAGTCTGTATATTCTGGATGTAGACTAAGGGGCTTCCAGCTACTTTCTGCTGTATCTCTAGCCTAGAACACACCCCTTTGTAGTCTGCAAATGATGTAACTTCCTTCACAGCTCTGATGGTGGGTGGGAAGAAATAAATTCTAATTAGCATTCAGTCCCGCCCAGTTACACCTACAGGAAAAGTCCAAACCTCCCAAGTCCCGCCTCACAGATCACCACATTATTCCAAAAAAGGAAAGCCCTCCATATAATATACACAGCCTGCTAGTTGTACTGATGCTGGGAGGGATGAATAGATCGCCCTGATACACACAGCACCACATGAAAGTCACATGACTTCCAGCACGACTACCACAGACTATCACCATCATACAGAAAATGCATGCTTTTTCTTGCAGATTGCCCTCCATTCAGAAACTTGCAGATGTGAACAAATAGTAGCACAACGTGCGTTGCCACGTGTTTTCAAAATACACAGCAAAGCACACATTTTCTGTGCAAGTTGCCAACACGTTTGGAAATGCGCAGATGCGAACGCAGCCTATATGGTCACACAAGCATGACTCACATTGCTAGACGTTTCCAAAACACAAGGCAAAGCATGTGCTTTATTGCAGCTTGCTGTACATTTGGAAACACACAGATGTGAGGAATGGTAATGCACGCGCACTACGCGTTTTCTAAACGCACAGAAAAGCATACATTTTCTTGCAGGTTGCTGTGCATTTGGAAACGTGCAGCTGCAAACAAATGCCAGTGCAAGCATGATGTGCGTTGCCGTGCATTTTTGAAAATCATGAGATGGTGTGCATTTTCTTGTGGGCTGCCATGCATTCAGAAACGCAAAGATGCAAAAGAAAAGTAACACATATGTGCCGTGTGTTTTCTTGTGGATTTTCGTGCGTTTGGGAATGCACAGATGTGAATGAATGGTAACACAAATGTGACACACGTTGCCATTTTGTTTTTGAAATGCATGACAATGCACATATTTTCTTCCCTGGTTGCTGCACGTTTTTGATATGCATGGCAAATCGTGCGTTTTTTATTGCAGGTTGCTGTGCATTCAGAAACCTGCAGATGCAAACAAATGGTAATGCAAGTGAGCCACACATTGTCGCATGTTTTCGAAGAGCTCACCAAAGCGTGCGTTTTCTTGCGAGTCGCCTGCATTCGGAAACGCGCAGATGCAAACAAATGGTAACCTAAATATGATGCGCGTTGCTGTGTGTTTTCAAAATGTGCGGCAAAGTGCCTGTTTTTTCTGCAGGTTGCTGTGCATTCGTTCCTATTTGTTTTTGAAACGCACAGCAAAGTGCGTGTTTTCTGTGCTGGTTGCATTTGGAAATGCGTAAATGAGAACGCAGCCTAAATGGTAACGCAAGCGTGACATACATTGCTGCTCAGTTTCAAAACACATGGCAAAGCACGCGTTTTTTCTTATTACAGGTTGCCATGCGTTTGTAAACGGGCAGATGCGTACGAATGGTAAAGCAAATGTGATGCGCATTTTTGAAACGCACGACAAAGCGTGCATTTTCTTGAGGGTTGTCATGCGTTCAGAAATGCGCAGATGAGAATGCAGCCTAAATGGAAAGTGCGACATGCATTGCCACGCATTTTAGAAAGGCACAGCAAAGCGTGTCTTTTCTGTTCAGGTTGCCATGCATTTAGAAACACGCAGATGCAAACCCAGCCTATGTGGCAGCGTTGGAACGACGCATGCTTGGTGGGTTTGCCATGGGTTTTTTTTGTGGGGGTTGCATGAGCAAGCATGCATGAGTGCCCCCTTAGCAAGCGGCAGTGGGAGAAGAGGATCAGGGCTGCTCTGCAAAACCATTACACAGAGCAGGGAAGTATGACAAACCATTACACAGAGCAGGGAAGTGTAACACATCATTACACAAAGCAGGGAAGTATGACAACCCATTACACAGAGCAGGGAAGTATGACAACCCATTACACAGAGCAGGGAAGTATGACAACCCATTACACAGAGCAGGGAAGTATGACAACCCATTACACAGAGCAGGGAAGTATGACAACCCATTACACAGAGCAGGGAAGTATGACAACCCATTACACAGAGCAGGGAAGTATGACAACCCATTACACAGAGCAGGGAAGTATGACAACCCATTACACAGAGCAGGGAAGTATGACAAACCATTACACAGAGCAGGGAAGTATGACAAACCATTACACAGAGCAGGGAAGTATAACAAACCATTACACAGAGCAGGGAAGCATTGTAAAGCATTACACAGAGCATGGAAGCATAACAAACCATTACACAGAGTAGGAAAGCATAAAATAAATTACACAGAGCAGGGAAGCATAACTAACCACTGCACAGAGCAGGGAACCATTGTAAACCATTACACAGAGCAGGGGAGCATAACAAACCATTACACTGAGCAGGGGAGCATAACAAACCATTACACTGAGCAGGGGAGCATAACAAACCATTACACTGAGCAGGGGAGCATAACAAACCATTACACTGAGCAGGGGAGCATAACAAACCATTACACTGAGCAGGGGAGCATAACAAACCATTACACTGAGCAGGGGAGCATAACAAACCATTACACTGAGCAGGGGAGCATAACAAACCATTACACTGAGCAGGGGAGCATAACAAACCATTACACAGAGCAGCAAAGTATGACATTCCTCTCCCCAATCGCCACCCACATGAAGGCCCAGAAACACCCACAGTAACCCTTAGACCCACCCACATCAACTCCCACAACAGCTACAAGTGACTCCTATAGCCCAACCTGAAACTACAGAGGCTCAAAGAATGATGGGACATGTAGTATCAGGACTGGCAAAGCAAGGAAACAGGAAGTCAGAGCTTTGATATTCAGGCAGAAGCAGGAGTGACATCACAGACACAGAAACCTGCTATATACAGCTAAAGTAGGTAAGATACAGATCGAATGACAATGGGGTTGTTATTCATTAACATGCACTATGCATCTGTTATTTTGGGGAGGTAAAGCTGGAGTTCTGCTTTAAAGCTGAATTTTAGGCAAAATAAATGTTGTCTAAATACAAGAGCCATGAGTATTCTTACTTGAATATTGGTGTCCATTGTGTATGTCGTCTTGTTCTTTGCAGGATTCAAGCATCAAACTCTTCATTCACTTTGCCTCTCTGCAGGAATTTCCTGCTATAAAGACCGGTCCCTACTGTTCTGTCTTTATGTACACAGTGACTGGTCTTCTTTCCACCTGTTTGCAGCAGCTGGGTCTCACCCACAGCTCTGCTTTCTGCACAGGCTATATCAGTAAAGGCTATATTAGTAAAGCATATATGACAACGCAAAAAAAGTTTGCAGTTTGTATTTGCAAAATGCACATTTTCACATACTTTACTATCTTCCAGGATGCGGTGCAGCTGAGCGACCAGCATGCACCGCCCATTCTCGTGCATGTGCTGTATGTATGGCTTGCAGCGCCGTACATTGCTATCACAGCGGGCGGCGGAACTGCCCACCCCGTTGTGATGGCAACGAAGAAATCTTGCGATGCTGAGTGGCGATCCACACTGACTCCTGGGAATTATGACACCAAGCTCCCAGGAGCGAGTGCGCCGCCGGAAAATTATGTCACTAGCCGTGGGTTAGAGGAGGAGGAAGTGCACTAGATCAGCTTATAAACAAGGTAAGGAGACGAAAAAAATTAATAACCGATCAATGAGTAAATTATTAGCATTAATAGATTGATTAATAAAAAGTTAAAAAAGTGGGTGGAACTCCACTTTAAAGGTGGGAACAATGTATGTCAAGGACATAGACAATGATGTCTCTTTTAGGACAGAAGTACTACTTAATGAACAATAATTGCACGCTGGACACAGTGTTGCAGTATACAACTCCAAAAGGGGTTTGAAAAAATGAGAAGAAGCACACATGTTTTTCTGCTCAATTTATTCCTGGCAGTTATATGCTCTAGCACTGAATGCCAAAGTTCTGCTCTGAGCAGTTCGACGGGGCTCAGAATCGGGGCTCAGAATCACATGTGCTGGGAACAGCTGGTCAGGGCTGATCTCTCAGATCTGGACTCCGCTTTATGTACTAAGCATGTAGGTTTATGGCAGAATCTCTAATGAAAACAGAACATTTCAATCGCCATTCTCACCCAGAATATATATAATTTATGCAATCCAATGGGTTTATATACTGGATTTTTTTATTACCAAAGCATGTGCTAAAAAATCCAGTATATAAACCTATTGGATTGCATACAGTCTCTGTGTATATAAACGCATGTACTCCCATTGTGTAAATTACAGTAGAAAAAGTAGCCATACAGTGCCTTAAAAAGTATTCAAACCCCTTGAAAATTTCCACATTTTGTCATGTTACAACCAAAAACATGTATTTTATTGGGATTTTATATGATAGACTGACACAAAGTGGCACACAATTGTAAAGTGGAAGTAAAATGATATTTTTTTTTTTTTTTTACAATTACCTGAAAAGTGTGGCGTGCGTTTGTACACAGCCCCCTTTACTCTGATACCCCTAACTAAAATCTAGTGGAATCAATTGCTTTCAGAAGTCACCTAATTAGTAAATAGAGCCCACCTGTCTGTAATTTAATCTCAGTACAAATATAGCTGTTCTGTGAAGCCCTCAGAGCTTTGTTAGAGAACCTCAGTGAACAAACACCATCATAAAGGCCAAGGAACACCCCAGACAGGTCAGGGATAAAGTTGTGGAGAAGTTTCTAAAAAAATATCCCAAGCTTCTAACCTCTCACGGAGCACTGTTCAATCCATCAAACCTACCAAGACATGGCCGTCCATCTAAACTGACAGGCCGGGCAAGGAGAGCATTAATCAGAGAAGTAGCCAAGAGGCCCATGGTAATTCTGGAGGAGCTGCAGAGATCCACAGCTCAGATGGGAGAATCTGTCCACAGGACAATTATTAGTCATGCACTCCACAAATCTGGCCTTTATGGAAGTGGCAAGAAGAAAGTCATTGTTGAAAGAAATCCATAAGAATTCCCGCTTGCAGTTTGTGAGAAGCCATGTGGGGGGGCACAGCAAACATGTGGAAGAAGGTGCTCTGGTCAAATGAGACCAAAATCGAACTTTTTGGCCTAAAAGCAAAACGCTATTTGTGGCAGAAAACTAACACTGCACATCACCCTGAACACCATCCCCACTGTGAAACACTGTGTGGCAGCATCATGTTGTGGGGATGCTTTTATTCAACAGAGATAGGGAAGCTGATCAGAGTTGATGGGAAGATGGATGGAGCCAAAGACTGGGCAATCTTAGAAGAAAACCTGTTTAGAGCCTGCAAAAGACTTGAGACTGGGGTGAAGGTTCACCTTACAGCAGGGCAACGACCCTAAACATACAGCCAGAGCTACAATGGAATGGATTAGCTCTCATTCATGTGTTAGAACGGCCCAATCAAAGTTCAGACCTAAATCCAATTGAGAATCTGTGACAGGACTTGAAAATTTCTGTTCACAGATGCTCTCCATCCAATCTGACAGACCTTGAGCTATTGCAAAGAATGGGCAAACAGTTCACTCTCTAGATGTGCAAAGCTGGTAGAGAAATCCCCAAAAAGATTTGCAGCTGTAATTGCAGTAAAAGGTGGTTTTACAAAGTATTGACTCAGGGGGGCTGAATACAAATGCACGCCACACTTTTCACATATTTATAATGTAAAACATTGAAAACCATTTATCATTTTCCTTCCACTTTACAATTATGTGCCAATTTGTGTTGGTCTATCATATAAAATCCCAATAAAATACATTTACGTTTTTGGTTGTTACCTGACAAATGTGGAAAATTTACTGTATTCAGTGTGTGTGCATTGCTTGATATATTTTTTTATATATAGTATAACTAAACAAAAAAACATTTTTTTAACCTATTGCAGCTTAACAGTCCTTATATGTATTTGTATGTGGTGGTTGCATATTTTTTTTCTGCTTTTTCCTTTATTTTCATCTGGTGATCCTGCCAGTTACACACTTCATGTCCTAGGGTGACAGTGCTTACTGACTGTAATGTATCTATGGGGGAGCAGCATTGTCATTCCATGACTGAAATTGTGTTCGAATTTCAGAACTTCTTTTCTCCTCTCTCAAAGTGGAGTTCCTATTATTTATATATATATTATATAAATTTATATAAAAAAAAAAAAAAAAAAAAAAATTAAAAGTCAGCAGCTACAAATACTGCAGCTGCTGACTTTTAATAGTCGGACACTTACCTGTCCCATGGTCCAGCGATGCGGGGGATCGAAGCCCCGCTCGTCTCCCCCTCCGCTCGGCGGCGCCGGCATTTTAACTGTGGGCGCAGGCACCCGCTGCGCATTCGCTTGCCGTGACTGGCCGCGCAATCATCTGGGACCTGTCACGTGTCCCAGATTGCCTAGGGGGAGGGGAGAGAGGTGATCTCCCTTCCTGCGCCAAGGAAAGTGACGTCAGGAGCCCAGACGTTGAAGGAGGTAGACTACGAGGGACCCCCTCGCAACAGGCATTTAGCGGTGAGTAAAAAAAAATGTTTCTCAAAATGTTTTTTTTTTTTTAAGCACATTAATAATTTTGTTTTATTTTTTGGGGGGGGGGGGGGGGGAACTCCACTTTAATAACATAGGGGGAGGTGTTTATTAGTCCACAGAGAGAGTTATTGAGAGCTGATAACTTTGAGATTTCAGTATCAGCTTACTAAAGAAAGGTAGGGACTCACTGGATTTCAAGCAGGATCCACTTTTTTTTTTTTTTTCACTTTGTCAAACAGATTAATCAAAAGGCTTTCCGTGGTATATTTAGCAGACCAAGAGAAAGTGCATAAGACAAGATCATTGTTGGGTTTTATACACTTAGGCTTGATTCACACTAATGCATTTTTGATGCATTTTGCAGAAATGCAGGGAAATTTTTTAACATGGGTTCCTATGGAACATGTTCACATCAATGCATTTTTGTGCCTCTGCGTTTTTGGAAAGGGTCAGAGACTTTTTTTCATGCAAAATGCAGCGTTTTGCATGTAATGGAAGCCAATGGACCCGCATCCAAAACGCTACACTGTATATAGCTGGTTGCTAAGCAACCACAGTGTAAAAAAAAACCGCAAGACGTGGCAACATCACGGTATAAGCGCATGTCCAAAAACGCAGCAAGCACTGCAAAAAGCAGTGCAAAAACGCTCAAAAGCAACATGCATAGATGTGAATCGAGCCTTAAAAACTTTGACTACAAGATGGATTACAGGTACCTGGAATTCCCCTTGAATTGCTCTAATTCGGGATTCTTACCAGCCCTGTCTGTAGCATCAAACTGAATTGCCAGCTCAGGAACAGAGACTTCTCCTTTTGTCTGTAACAGTCAGTAAAGACTGATAAGATAATTTTCATTTACTGTAAAATCTTACAGCAGAAATGGCTCGGTTCCAGCGAAGCGATACATAATCAAACACTTGGTACAATGTAACCGAGGCTATTTCTCTAATAGCTGTCACGGAAGCCTAATCCATCATCATTAATTGGGATGAAAGCACTTAGACAAAATGTTCAGATGCAGCCACAATCTGAATATTAAAAGTTTGCAATCTGTGTAATTGGTGAGCTGAGTTTTAGCCCTATACACTTTGCAGGCATTTTGGGAGGAAGAACCTTTCCGCTCATCAATGAGTTAAGTAGAATTCTTCTTGTAGGCTGGCAGAGAGCTGTTCTCTTAATTGCAGATGGTTTGCTCGGCATCCCTTTGACCTTTGTTCCTGTGTGCTCCATGTGCGTGCTGCAGAAGTGGAGACATTTACATTGTGAACAGACCGTTACATTTTAACCAATGATCCCTGTTTGTTGCATGTTATCTCACCTTTTGAAAAAAAAAAAAAAAGCGGCTTTTCTTTAATAATATGAAGTGACGTCTGTAGCATTCATGTTTATAAAGCGTAAGGTTTAATGCCAGTCTTTGCTGTTTTATTCATGGCACGTAGTTGCTGTACTGTGAAGTGGATGTTTCCAAATAAAAGTAATAGAATTAATGGTTAGAGGTTATTTTTAAAACTAGAAACTTATTACAAGCAGTGAGTTTGATGAAGAATTGTGGAAATGCGACCATAATCCATGTAAAATGCGATGTTTTAAGCAGAACAGCAAGCAAAAAAAATCATGTCCGGAAGTTCATCTAAGATCGTACTGTTAAGCGGGCCACAATTAAAGCATATATAATCCCAAAATCAAACATTTAAAATATTGCATCTAACTAGCCCTTAGATGTGGCGGCTGCATTCGCTTCTTTTTAGGGCTTTTTCCGTAATTTTGTATTTGATCTTTCCAGTAACACTTGAGGTGACAATCACTCGCTGCACTGTATCTATTGGGGAGCAGCATTGTCACCTTATGCCCCATACACACGGTCGGAAAATCCGACCACAAAATCCATCAGATTTTTTCCGACGGATTTTGTCAGACACTGGTGTTGCATACACACGGTCGGACAAAGTTGTCGGAAAATCCGATCGTTCTGAACGTGGTGACGTTTGTTGCCTACGACGGGACTACGTAGAGGCTAGTAGCCAATTGCTTTGGTCTTGTAATGTGATCCGAGCATGCGTGGCACTTTGTCCGTCGGAATTCGCTACACACGATCAGAAAAAGTCCGATAGGAGTTTGTTGTCGGAAAATTTGAGAGCAGGAGATAAAACTTTGTCCGTCGGAAAATCCGACGGAAAAAGTCCGATGGAGCCTACACACGGTCGGAATTTCCGACAACATTGTCCGATAGGACATTTTCCGTCGGAAAATCCAACCGTGTGTACGGGGCATTAGGCTTTTCTCCTAATTTGAACTACAAACACCTCCTCCTCCCCTTATCTCCATTGCATAAGGTTGGGTGATCTGCAGTTCACAGAATATATCTGGGAAGGCTGATACTATAGTTTGATATGTCAGTTCAGTACACAGGAAGTTACAAAGATACTGGTTTTCTGATAGGATCCGCAGGTATTTTTGTGTACTGGCAGAAAATGTACTTGGCCTGAAAAAATAAAAATATGAAGCCACATACTAGGACTGTCGGTTACAATATACTATATTGGGTTTAGATATGATTGTACAAACTCTGTTCAGTCTTCTAAAATTACAAACAACTGTGTAGTGTATGGGGCTCCCCATATATATCATATAATATATGTTCAAACACTGGTACATAGTTGATAAACCTAAGAGCCCTTTCACACTGAGCCGCCACCGTCGTTTTAGCGGCGTTATTTGGCCGAAAGGGGGTTAAATCTGCCCGCAAAACACTGCTGGAGCTGCGTTTTGCTGGCAGTATCGCAGAGCTGCCCCATTGAGTTCACCGCTCCAAAGAAGCTGCTGGCAGGACTTTTTCTGATGCCCTGCCAGCGCACCACTCCAGTATGAAAGCCCTCGGGCTTTCACACTGGAGTGAAAGGAGACGCTTTTTTCAGGCGTTATTTTTAGCGCTGTGGCGCCTGAAAAACACCTGCAGTGTGAAAGGGGTCTAAAGGAGACTGTACAATCAGTTTGTAATGAGTATTCCTACCTTTTAGACTAACTGCACTAAGCAGTGTAATAGAGCCTGATTTTCTCATACTAAACCCAGTGCTGATACTCGGGGGTTGCAGCTGTTCCGTGAGATATGACGACCCGTCAGAAATGGTAAAGGAAGTGACGTTCTGTCGCCGCCATATTGCTACACCCTGCACTCCTCCACAGTAAGGATACACCAATAAGGGGGCAGGCGGACATCTTGTTACACCCACCGGAGTTTTGCAATTTACAGTTATTTTTAACAGTAAACGGAGCATATATGGCCAAATACAGTATTTGCAAATCCATCGGACTGTTTACATGTTGAATTATAAAAGCAGAGGTGTTCTGTCAGATTAGCAAACCTGTGAGATCAGCAGGTTTGCCACTGCTTTTAAAATTCAACATCTAAACAGTCCGTCGGATTTATAAATGCTGTATTTGACCTTTTTAAGCTGCGTTTACTGTTAAAAATAAGTGTGAAATGCAAAACTCCGGTGGGTGTAACAAGATATCCGCTTGCCCCCTTCTCACTGTATCCTTACTGTGGAGGAGTGTGGGATGTAGCAAGATGGCAGCGATGGAACCCCACTTCCGTTACTAATTCTGATGGGTGGCCTAGTCTGACGGAACACAGCCTCACCTTGAAATGCCAATTGGGGGGGATTGTTCTGAAGGGGCGTCTGTGCTGATGGTCTGTACTAAGGGGTTAGTCACGAAGAGGATGTCTTACTGGCAGTTAGGTTGGCACAGGCAGTCTGTATTGGGTGAGGGGTTCTGTACTGGGGATTAGGGTGGGGGAAGGGGTCTGTACTGAGGGTTAGGCCGAGAATAGGGGCTGTACTGGTTGTTGGGCTGGGGGGTGTCTGTAGTAAGGAGGAGGGGAAGGTCTGCACTGGGGGTTATGGTGGGAAGGGAGGTCTGTACTGGGGTTAGTCTGGAACGGGATTCTGGGCTGGGGGATTAGGCTGCAGGTTTTATTTAACCATGCTCCTCCCTCTGTTGGACCACACCACACTCACAATCCAGCACCGTGGCCACTTTATTCTTGCAAGGGGGAGGGGGGTGTTAAAAAATAAAAATAAAAAATAATCAGCCCAGTGCTAGCACTATTGGAAAATAAAAACACTTTGCATTATTTTAATGCATGTTTAAATAGAATAAGTATTTACATGTTTTTACTTGAATGTATTTCATGTTTTCTTCCTAAAATCATTGTACAACCCCGATTCCAAAAAAGTTGAGATGTTGTGTAAATTCTACAGAAATACAGAATGCAATGATTTGTAAATCTCATAAACCCATATTTTCTTTTCACAATATAAAATAAAAAAAAAAGCACATCCAATGTTTAAACTGACAAAATGTGCCATTTTAAGAAAAAAATAAGGTCATTTAGAAATGGATGGCAGCAACACGTCTCCAAAAAGTTGGGACAGAGCCATGTTTACCTCCGGTGTAGCATCCCCTCTTCTTTTAACAATACTCTGTAAATGTATGGGAACTGAGGAGTCCAGTTGCTGGAGTTTTTGTAGAGGGCTGTTGTCCCATTCTTGCCTGATATAGGATTCTAACTGCTCAACAAATATTTTTAATTGGTGAAAGGTCTGGACTGCAGTCAGACCAGTTAAGCATCTGGACTTTTCTACTACGAAGTCATTCTGTTGTCATAGATGCAGCATGCAGTTTAGCATTGTGCAAAGCTTTCCTCTAAAACCTCGATAAATCTTTCAGCATTGATGGTGCCTATCCAGATGTGCAAGCTGCCCATTCCATATGCACTTATGCACCCCCCATACCATCAGAGATGCAGGCTTTTAAACTGAGCTCTGATAACCAACCGGAAGGTCCCTGTCCTCCTGAAGTCTGAAGGATGTAGCACCCATGGTTGCCAAAAAGAATGTCAAAGTCTGACCACAGAACAGTTTTCCACTTTGCAACAGACCATTTTAAATGAGCCTTGACACAGAAAAGAGGCAGTGGATCATGGATCATGTTCAGATATATGGCTTCTTCTTTGCATGATAGAGCTTTAACTTGCATTTTTGGATGGCACAGAGAACTGTATTTACAGACTGTGAGTTTTGGAAGTATTCCTGAGCCCATGCAGTGATGCCCATCACAGAATCTTGCTATTTTTTGTCAATGCAGTGCCTGAAGATCATGAGCATCCAATATTAAATTTCGGCCTTGTTCCTTGTGCACAGAGATTTCTCCAGATTCTCAAAATCTTTTGTTGATATTATGTACTATAGACGATGATATATTTAAAATCTTTGCAATTGTACATTGAGGAACATTATTCTGAAGTTGTTTTGACACACTTTCACAGAGTGGTGAACCTGTGCCCATCTTTACTTCTGAGACACTTTGATTTGCTAAGATACTCTTTTTTTATACCCAATTTTGTTACTGACCTGTTGCCAATTACCCTAATTGGTTGCAAAATGTTCTTCCAGCTTTTCCTCATTGGTGCGACTTACTTTGCCAGCATTTTGTTGCCCTATCCCAACTTTTTTGAGATGCGTTGCTACCATAAATGTCAAAATGACCTTATTGTTTTCTTAAAATGGTGCATTATTTCAGTTTACCCAAAATGTCAATCTATTTTTTTTTTTTGCTAGAAAATTACTTGGAACCCCCAAACATTTTTTTTTTATATATATATATATATATATATTTTAGCATAGACCCTATGGAATAAAAAGGTGGGTGTTGCAATTTTTTTTTTTATGTCACATAGTATTTGCGCCGCGGTTTTTCAAACGCAATTGTTTTTTAGAAGAAAAAACACTTTCATGAATTAAAAATAAATAAATAAATTAAAGTGAGCCCAATTCTTTTGTATAATGTGAAAGATATGCATGCAGGAGTAACGTAAGCGTTCGCATTTGCACGTAAGCATGGTGGGACGGGGCGATTTTTACATTTATTTATTTTATACAAATTTTTTATTTATTTTTTGTACTAACTTTATTGCTATCACAAGGGATGAACAACATCCCCTGTGACAGCTTGGTCTGTTGTGACATGTCCTCTTTATGGAGAGATTTGGGGTCTATTAGACCCCAAATCTCTGCTCTGGCCCCCCATGCAGCCTATCAGACAGAGATGACCAGCCTTAGTATTGTTGTTTGCCCTTTTCTTGTGTCATTATCTGAACATTAGCATAGTGTAGTCAGATGCAATGTTATAATTAGACCACTGGTGGGCACTCGTTGTATTTGTGAAATGTGCAGACAAAATTTTTGTTTGACCTAGCAGATGAGTATACACAGCTCAATAATAGCAAATTATGTGACTGCTCCTGTGATCTCTGCAAACAGTTGTTGCGCTAAGAAATATTCCAACATGTAGGAAAATATCTATGGAAGCGATAACTGATCATTCCTTTTCAGTGAAGAAAAGGGAGAAAGCCTTTGCTGCATATATGCTGCAACTGTTATGCCGCGTACACACGTACGGACTTTTGCCGGCGGACCTAGTCCAGCGGACAATCCCGCGGGACTTTCCGGCTAGGTCCGCTGGACTTTCCGAGGGTGTGGACTTGCCCACACACGCACGGACTTCTCCAGCGGATAATCCGCCGGCCAAAAGTCCGCGGGACTTTTGAAAATGAACGGACTTGCCCACACACGGAGCAGTCCGTTCATTTCGAACGTAACTTCAGGTTACGTAGCTAGCGTAGGCAGTAAATGCCGCCGCGCTAGCTCCGCAAGCTGGCATGGATTTAAAGGGAATCCCCACGCCGAAAAAACGGCGTGGGGGTTCCCCCCAAATCCATGTCAGACCCTCATCCGAGCATGCAGCCTGGCAGGCCAGGAAAGGGGTGGGGACGAACGAGCGCCCCCCCCCCCCCTGAGCCGTACCAGGCCGCGTGCCCTCAACATGGGGGGTGCCCTGGGGAAAGGGGGGCCGTGCGGCCCCCCCACCCCAAAGCACCTTGTCCCCATGTTGATGAGGACAAGGGCCTCTTCCCGACAACCCTGGCCGTTGGTTGTCGGGGTCTGCGGGCGGGGGCTTATCGGAATCTGGGAACCCCCTTTAATAAGGGGGCCCCCAGATCCCGGCCCCCCACCCTATGTGAATGAGTATGGGGTACGATGTACCCCTACCCATTCACCTAAGGTGTAAAATGTAAAGTAAAAAAAAAACACCCACACTTTTGAAAAAATAGTTTATTGCACTGCTCCGGGGGTCTTCTTCCGTCTTGGGGGTCTTCTCGCCAAACTCCCCCGCCATTTACCAAGCTCTTTTACCGAGCGGGGGAAGTCCGGCTACCTTCTTCGTCGTCGCCGCCGTCTGGGGGTCTCGATCCGCCTTCGGGGGTCTTCTTCCGTCTTGGGGGTCTTCTCGCCGGACTCCTCCCCTCTCTTCTGCTCTTTTACCTAGCTCTTTCACGAGGGGAGGAGTCCGGCTACCTTCTTCGTCGTCGCCGCCGTCGTCTGGGGGTCTCGATCCGCCTTCGGGGGTCTTCCGGGGGTCTCTTCTGTTCTTGCGGCGGTCGTCGTCTTCCGCGCCGCCGGCGCCTTCTTCTTCTTGTCCTCCTTCTTGTCCTTCTTGTTCTTCTTCTTCTTCCGATGTTGACCCGACGCTCTCTCTGCCCGGAATGCCTGTGCCGCTCTGCGCTCGGACTTATATAGGGACATGGGCGACAGGGTCACATGTTCATGTCACATGGTGACCCCGCCCCCTTGTGTTGTCACAGTCCCGGAGGATGCTGGGACTGTGACATCGCAAGGGGGCGGGGTCACCATGTGACATGAACATGTGACCCTGTCGCCCATGTCCCTATATAAGTCCGAGCGCAGAGCGGCACAGGCATTCCGGGCAGAGAGAGCGTCGGGTCAACATCGGAAGAAGAAGAAGAACAAGAAGGACAAGAAGGAGGACAAGAAGAAGAAGGCGCCGGCGGCGCGGAAGACGACGACCGCCGCAAGAACAGAAGAGACCCCCGGAAGACCCCCGAAGGCGGATCGAGACCCCCAGACGACGGCGGCGACGACGAAGAAGGTAGCCGGACTCCTCCCCTCGTGAAAGAGCTAGGTAAAAGAGCAGAAGAGAGGGGAGGAGTCCGGCGAGAAGACCCCCAAGACGGAAGAAGACCCCCCGAAGGCGGATCGAGACCCCCAGACGGCGGCGACGACGAAGAAGGTAGCCGGACTTCCCCCGCTCGGTAAAAGAGCTTGGTAAATGGCGGGGGAGTCCGGCGAGAAGACCCCCAAGACGGAAGAAGACCCCCGGAGCAGTGCAATAAACTATTTTTTCAAAAGTGTGGGTGTTTTTTTTTTACTTTACATTTTTACACCTTAGGTGAATGGGTAGGGGTACATCGTACCCCATACTCATTCACATAGGGTGGGGGGCCGGGATCTGGGGGCCCCCTTATTAAAGGGGGTTCCCAGATTCCGATAAGCCCCCGCCCGCAGACCCCGACAACCAACGGCCAGGGTTGTCGGGAAGAGGCCCTTGTCCTCATCAACATGGGGACAAGGTGCTTTGGGGTGGGGGGCCGCACGGCCCCCCTTTCCCCAGGGCACCCCCCATGTTGAGGGCACGCGGCCTGGTACGGCTCAGGAGGGGGGGGGCGCTCGTTCGTCCCCACCCCTTTCCTGGCCTGCCAGGCTGCGTGCTCGGATGAGGGTCTGACATGGATTTGGGGGGAACCCTCACGCCGTTTTTTCGGCGTGGGGATTCCCTTTAAATCCATGCCAGGTCACGGAGCTAGCGCGGCGGCAGTAACTGCCTACGCTAGCTACGTAACCTGAAGTCACGTGCTAAATGAACGGACTTGCCGATGAGCGGCAAGTCCCTTCATTTCAAAAGTCCCGCGGACTTGCCCACTAACGGCGGGATTGTCCGCTGGACTTCCAAGTCCAGCGGATAATTTGAAAACAAAACCTGAAACTTTAGTCCGCCGTACTTTGGCGCCAAAAAGTCCGCCGGCGCCCACACACGAGGGGATTATCCGCTGGACTTCAGTCCAGAGGATAATCCCGCGGGATTGTCCCTTCGTGTGTACGCCGCATAAGTCATATCTGGAAGTAGATTGTGGAGGAACCCAGTAGTGTAGCACATTTGTGGACATTCATATGTTTTGCCATGTGCCATGCTCATTGTAACGATTGTTGCTTATAAATGTAATTGTAAAGATAATATTTAGATAATACACAACTGTATGATCAGGGTATTTAAAGAGTCCCCTCTCTGCCCACATGCCTTGTTGAATGGATTTGGTCTGTGCCTGGTACAGGAGGGCCGGCTCTATCTCCCAAACGGTGGCCCTCCGTATAATGCACATAGACTGGAACTCCAGCCACATTTCTATTCTAATTTGAGACTGGAGAAGGGTAAAAAACCTCTGTACCGTTTGGGAGATGCATTATTTTTGTCCTGGTGACTGCTGATAGAAAGCTAGAGGAAATCCAACATCTAGAGTTGTTACCATTTACAGGGAGTGAAGGGAATTCTCCCAGAGGGGACACTTGTTCTGGTGATAACCGCAGAGGTGCGGGTATAGGGAAGAAGGTAAAGCGGGCTAGACACTGTATGACTTTCATCCGATATCTGATTAACCGGATAACATTTTCTCAAAGGGGGACCATATTGGACCCCTCCCAGCCAGAAAAATGTTGGCCACACAGTGGCTGTATTCAGTCACATGCAGCTGCTGTTGCAGTATTTTCACAGCCGGCAGGTCCTGTTGTCAAAATACAGTGGTGGAAGTAGATTTGTCCATCCGCACTTTTATTATTCCTTGGATGTGGTGACTGCATTGGTTTCCTTTTTTTTTCACCTGGTGAGTCTGCCAGTAACCTACTTCCCGTCCTAAAGCGACAGTGCTGACTCACTGTTTGAGATATCGGATCAGTGCACAAGAAGATAGGCCACTGGAATTCTGGCAAGATCATCAGGTATTTTTCTGTACTTGCAAAAAAGAAAACGAATGCAGCCATCACATCCAAGGGCTGGTATGCTGCAATAATATTACATTCCTGTTCGCCTATCTGAACTGTTAGTCCTCTTCCACAAGGTTGGGGGCAGGGGGTGGCTGAGCTGTGGATTTACCACCCACCTAAAGCCTTCACGTGCCACCCAAATTTAACACAGCATGTCAAGTTCCCAGGTAGCATCGACTGGCAAACTCAGCCATTCACGTTAGTGGGGCCATGCCGCTACCATGAGCCAATTGCTGCACAATAATCCCATAAAAAATTGCTAAAAAAAAATAAAAAACAAGGAATTCAAGATACGCCAGGATTGTCTCTTGAACGCCTGATAGCAACTGCTTAGCTGCACTCTGAAAAGCGATCCAAGCTTTCTTATTACAAGATACCCCTCTGTCCATCAAAAAATAAAAAAATATCACTTTTAAAACCGCTTTTAACTGCTGCAAAGGCGTGTATTCTTGTTTGGAAAAATACCACCCTGCCAACCAAATCTCGTTGGCTAGCCGAGCTAACTGAAATCCAACAAATGGAGAACTTTAGTATGGTTCTGTGAGAGCAAAATGAGAAACATAATCTAGACTCCCTATTCCTTTTACAAAGAACAGACCCCCTCTCAGCAGTAGCCTTGTCGTTTTCTTAAAGAGAAAGTAAACCCTGATGGGTTTTACTTCCTTTTTGTTTCCCTGCAAAGGTAAAGCGTAGTGGACTACTATGCATCGCATAGTAGCCCATTATGTGTCACTTACCTGACACAGGAGCCTGCGAAGTCACCGCTGTCCCCTCTTCAACGAAGCGCCCATCTTCCTTGCGGGTAGCGCGGCTCTGGCGCTGTGATTGGCCAGGGCCGTGATGACGTCACTCCCGCTCATGCGCGCCGGAGCCGCCACTAACGGCATGATCGCCGTTGGCAACGGCACGCTCAGTGCGCCTGCCTGCGCGCCGCTGTCTGCGTAGCATGCGCTGTAGACATCGGTGCCTGTCTGTTGCAAATATCTCCTAAACTGTGTAGGTTTAGGAGATATTTCTTGCACCTACAGGTAAGCCTTTAATATAGGCTTACCTGTAGGTAAAAGTGGTCTGTAAGTGTTTACAACCGCTTTAAGCTTATTCTATATGCCATGGGGGGAGCGACCGGGTCACCCTCTGTCCCTTACTCCTTCCACCCTCTTAAGGCCTAGAGTTTTGCGTGAAACAAAGTTGCTTGCTGAAGATCACAGCATAGGTTTAATATAATGTAATATAAGCTGATGTTGATCTACAGAAGAATATTGAGGGACGTACTTTAACTATGTGAATATATCGCTTTGTATTGTATTGTGCTCTGTCATGGTCATGAACTATATCTTGTTCTGTGGAATAGTAATGCCGTTTCTGTTAAAGAATTTATAAAAAAGAACACAAACAATCCACCTTAGTTTTTTCACAGAATGAGTAATGCGCACTTAAATTTAAAGTGGTTGTAAAGGCCAAAGGTTTTTTACCTTGATGCATTCTATGCATCAAGGTAAAAAACCTTTAGCCTTTACAACCACTTTAAATCACTTAAGGTTTTTTACCTTGATGCATCAAGGTAAAAAAAAAACCTTCTGTGTGCTGCTCGCCCCACAGCCCCCCCCCCCCCCAATACTTACCTGATTCCCCTCTCAATTCAGCAATGTGCACGGGAGCCTCTGACGTCTCAGGTCTCTCGTTCTCCTCATTGGCTGAGATGGCCAATGAGGATGTCAATCACAGACAGTAGGCCAATGAGGAGATAGTGGTGGCGGGGCCAAGCCTTATGGACGCATAGAGCGGAGCTCAGGAGCAAGAAGGCATTAGTGCCCCCATAGTAAGTGGCTTGCTATTGGGTGCACCAGTCAAAGGGTAGGAGGGAGGAGCGCCCAGGGGCGGACTGACAACTCATTGGGCCCCCGGGCAATAGAAGATCATGAGGCCCCCTTGGTCCCCGCACTCAAGGGGACCAAGCGCACACACAGGGGGGGGGGGGGACACGCGCACACACAGGGGGACACAGGAGGGAGAGCGCACACACAGGGGGACACGCACACAGGGGGATACTGGAGGGAGAGCGCACACACAGGGGGACACTGGAGGGAGAGCGCACACACACAGGGGGGGACACGCACACAGGGGGACACTGGAGGGAGAGCACACACACAGGGGGGGACACTGGAGGGAGAGCACACACACAGGGGGACACTGGAGGGAGAGCACACACACAGGGGGACACTGGAGGGAGAGCACACACACAGGGGGGGACACGCACACAGGGGGGACACTGAAGGGAGAGCTCACACGCAGGGGGGGGCATGCACGCACAGGGGGACACTCGAGGGAGAGCGCACACACGGGGACACACACACACAGGGGACACTGGAGGGAGAGCTCACACGCAGGGGGGGGGGCATGCACACACAGGGGGACACTGGAGGGAGAGCACACACACAGGGGGACACTGGAGGGAGAGCACACACACAGGGGGGGACACGCACACAGGGGGACACTGGAGGGAGAGCGCACACACAGGGGGGGACACACACACAGGGGGACACTGGAGGGAGAGCTCACACGCAGGGGGGGACACACACACAGGGGGACACTGGAGGGAGAGCTCACACGCAGGGGGGGGCAAGCACACACAGGGGGACACTGGAGGGAGAGCGCACACGCAGGGGGGCACACACACACACAGGGGGACACTGGAGGGAGAGCGCACACACAGGGGGACCACGCACACACAGGGGGGACACTGGAGGGAGAGCGCACACGGAGGGGGGCCCACACACAGGGGGACACTGGAGGGAGAGCGCACACACAGGGGGGCCACACACACACAGGGGGGACACTGGAGGGAGAGCGCACACACAGGGGGGACACTGGAGGGAGAGCGCACACACAGGGGGGACACTGGAGGGAGAGCGCACACACAGGGGGGACACTGGAGGGAGAGCGCACACACAGGGGGGGGACATGCACACAGGGGGACACTGTGGGGTGGGGGGACACTGTGGGTTGGGGGGTGACACTGTGGGCTGGGGGGTGACACTGTGGGCTGGGGGGTGACACTGTGGGCTGGGGGGTGACACTGTGGGCTGGGGGGTGACACTGTGGGCTGGGGGTGACACTGTGGGCTGGGGGTGACACTGTGGGCTGGGGGTGACACTGTGGGCTGGGGGGGGACACTGTGGGCTGGGGGGACACTGTGGGCTGGGGGGGACACTGTGGGCTGGGGGTGACACTGTGGGCTGGGGGTGACACTGTGGGGTAGGGGGTGACACTGTGGGGGGGCCGTGACTCTGTACCACCCCCCCCCATCACTTGTGGCGGTCCTGGTAAATTAACTCACTGATGCCAATGCTCCCCGCCGGCCCCTCCACTCTTCTCTTCCATTAGGGGCCCGGACTCGGCAGGTTGAAGCGGCTGTATTACATGCCGCGAATACTGCTAACGGCGCGCGGCTCCCCGCCGGCCCCTTCTTCCCTCCCGTCCGTCCCAGGTGACGTCACGACGCATACAGTAGAAGCACCTGGGACGGACGGGAGGGAAGAAGGGGCCGGCGGGGAGCCGCACGCCGTTAGCAGTATTGTTAGCGGCATCGCAGCATGTAATACAGCCGTTTCAAGTGGCCCCTCATGTGGTCGAGTCCGGGCCCAGTCACCGACCTGTCAGTCCGCCCCTGGGAGCGCCGGCAGGGGACCTGAGAAGAGGAGGATCAGGGCTACTCTGTGCAAAACCACTACACAGAACAGGGAAGTATGACATGTTGGTTTTAAAAAATAAATAAAAAAGAACCTTTACTACCACTTTAAATGAAGGAAAGAACCAAGTGCACATGATATGCTGGGACCTGTATGCTTATCAGCTAGCTGCTTTGCATCTGGACATTGCTGGAGACTTGCTGCTTGAGATCTATTGCTAGAGATCTGCTGTATTCTCTTACCTTCTGCACATGATTTACACAAAGCTGCTTCTCAATGGTCGGGTTAAAGGTTTGCTTTTGCTCTTTGGGATAACCTATGCACAGGATATTTGATATTTGAATTTTTTTTTTTTGTAAGGAAAAGGCAGGTGTTACTTTCACATTCGCTTACAAATGCTAGTATGACAAACTGACAGCGTATTATTTAACTTGTGCTGCTAAAGGATTCTTACTTGTCTGCCTGCTCTTAGTAGCACACACTAAGCATTTACTGCATTTTTTAATGGAAAGTTTAGTTCCTTACTAATTAATGAATACATAAGAATGCCATCTGTTGCAGAGACTTTACTACCTTTGCTGCAGTGTTGTTCTGTGTCTGCGTTGTGTGGGTGTCGCGCTTCTTCTTTATCACACAGTATGGCAGACATAAGTTGCTGGTGTGCTATCCCTTACCATCTTGTGGCTGTGGGGAGTCTTATGAAAGAAAATTACTTGTGATGTGCCCAAGAGAGGTGCCAACTGAAATCTGAGGCAGTGAACTGGAAAGTATGTTCCTGCGCGTTCCCCAAAGGGCCGGGGCTAATAGTTGTCAGGGGCTTGCAGCAGCAGACGCTCTGCATGAAGAGCTCAGCTATTTTTAATTGTCTCCGCAACTTTCCCCTTTTCTTGTCCTGTGTTTGTCCTTTATGTGAACTGTTCATGTTTTATCGTGGTCCAATCAGTGCGGTATACTTAAGTGCCCGCAGCCCATTGCTCTCTCTTTCATGGGCCATTTGAAGTGGAATGGTAGCGAATGTTTTCAGCCTGAGAAACTGAATTTCTCGAAAAATGTACACTGGCAAGAGCATCTCGCAGCTGAAGCCCCTGGATCTCATTGTGTTGTTACCACTTGACCTGAAACGTCTGCCCTCTGTTTTGCTTGGAGTCATGCTCATAATCAGCCACTAGCATGGCTAAAAATGTGGATGCCTGTCCCAGCTAACTTCAGCGCACGCCTGTCTGGTATTTGCTTGGTAAGGTTTTTATCAGTATGTGCACTGTTTTTTTTTTTTTTTTTTTTACTTCATTTCTTTTTATTATTAAGCTTTAATTGTTCTTTGTTTGTTTCACAGCTGCGATGGAGATGAATGAAAGTTCACGCTGGACAGAAGAGGAAATGGAAACTGCAAAGAAAGGTGGGTAGGATTGTGGTGGTGTTATGAGTGGGTTGCTATGTGCTGTCACAAACCGTCAGCTTTTTCCTCCCCCTACTTTCATGCTATTTCTAGCGTCCATGTGAAGCACAGAATGATTCAGAAATACGAGACCTTCTATGCTACCTAATGTTTGGTGTTGCATGGGAGAGCGTTTTACATTTAAAGGAAAAGTCCGGTGTACTGTCATATACAGTGTTCACATATATTGGGAAGCATAAAATGAAACAACTTAGAGACACAATTACATGCATAGGAGTCTGCCTCTGATTTTGCAAAGTATATGCAATAGAATTTCTGAGTATTTGCACCTGGAATGTGGACAGTTTGACCCTCAATAGTAGGCCCTATAATCTTTAAGGAAATGGGACTTTGGTTTTCTGCTGGTGGCTTCTCCAAGGCCTAAGCCAGCCATAGATGGAGCAATTTCCTTTCCTGCAACCATGGGTTGCAGGAAAGAGAATCGCTTGATTTCCCTATTAACATTGACTGTGGTGATGAGGGAATCCCTCCCGCAAAGCCATTGTGTTCTCCTGGAACCACCCTCGCCAGCAGAACACAATGGTTACTACTAGTGGCTATAATAGCCGCTAGCAAGAATTGCATGTAAAATCCAACAGGTGGGTTGTACAACTAGGGTACAATCAGCCTTTATTTTGGTAATAAAAATTTGGTACATGTAAACGATTTAAATATCTTTAATAAATTCTCATATATTTTAGATACGGTTTCCTGACTTCTACTTAACTTGACACCACTGTCCAATAAGCCCCACTTTTTTATCTCCGACTATTGGAGATATTTTTTCTTTATACATGTTTAGGGGTTGCCCAGTGAGTTTCATAGTAAAAGAGACCCATGTTAGTACCGAGAACAAGCCTTTCTTCTCTATATTTTTGATACAATCAGCCTGCCCATACATGGTTTGAAACATGGCAGGTCCCTGCTAAACCGGCTGAGATTTGAACTGTCTGTGGCTGGCTTTAAAGTACATTTATGTGTCTTATCAGATGAGATCAGATCTCTCCCATACCTTATAGTTTTGGAAACTGGTCCACACGGAAACATTTTGATATGTGCAGGTTATACACTACATCAGTACTGTTTGATGGCAATACACCTGACCTTGTTTGAAAAATGCTGTCTGAAGGATCCCCATAAATGGACCTTTTTTCCACCTTATTTACTGCCCTTACCACCTTGGTGAGCTGGTTGAATCTCCTACCCATCGAGAAATGGGAAAGAGACCTAGGAGAGTCTCTAGATATAGCTGACTGGAATAAAATTTGGACTACCATGGAGAAATGCTCACCTAACATCTTTGCTTAAGAAAACTTACAAGGTGCATTTTTGCTGATATATTATTCCCAGCTGCATTGCTAAAATCATTCCCGGTGCTTCTCCTTTGCTTCCAGGGTTGTGGGGAGTGTGGCACTTTAACACATATATAGTGGCACTGTCCTAAAGCTTGTCCGTTCTTCATTCACCTATACAATCAGATTGGATTTCTCTTGAACTATAATTAAATCCATAACCCTTGGGAAACCTTGTTACACAGGCCTGTCTATGACCTCCCTAGACGCCAAAGGAAATTGTTAGAATTCATTTTTCTTGCTACCAGATTGAAGGTGATAGGCGTTATGGTACATGAGAAACTTACCACAATTCTTAA
The DNA here is from genome assembly GCA_028564925.1 of Lithobates sylvaticus. Lineage (NCBI taxonomy): Eukaryota > Metazoa > Chordata > Amphibia > Anura > Ranidae > Lithobates > Lithobates sylvaticus. The sequence goes on along the minus strand of CM053026.1, from coordinate 201,974,791 downwards.
CAATAGCCACCCTAAATTTCTCAAAATGTGGAATCGTGAGTAACAAACAAACAGATTTGCAAAGACGCGCGTAAGATTAAGCACTAGTGATGGGACAGATTTTTACACCAAACTAATGAACAATTAAGAAATGCTCAGAGCAGGTTTTATTTTATTGTGGTGCTACATTAAAGTGTGACCCACAACAGTAAAATCGCTTATGTTGATTCCAGGATTTGTGAGTTTTTTTGTTTTTGTTCAACCTGCTAGATGAATGAAAAAAAACTCAACGTGTATACCCATCTTAACTAGTTCAGCTGTTTGGACGTAGGTAGTAGTTCCAAAAAGTGAGCCTTTAATCACAAGCTGATGGCTACAGTAGTAGCCATCAGCTTGTGCAGGTTTTCTTCAGTCACCTCCTGGCTTGGAAGTGGTGCAGACAATTACTTTCACAGACCTGGCAAATCGGTGCCCCCCTCCACCCGTGGTTCCCAGGCTCTCCTGCTGTTACCGGGAGAGGCCTTTACGATTAAGCCCTGAAAAGGGCGAAACGCATTTGAGGAGATCTCTACAGGTAGGGAACAGGAGATGAAGGCATCTTTTACTCATCTCATTCACATTTATGCAACAGGTAATCGGTGTGTGCAGACGGCCACCTGCAATGGCAGCTAATATATTTCATCTCAGTTTCATGTAAACTCTAACAATTAGTGATACTAAACCCACAACAGTAAAATCAGTGTGTACATGCAGTAAAGCAAGCTTGTTATACTCACTGTGGATCCTAAGGGGTTAATCCTCCGCTTTGTGTAAAAAGGCTGCTTATTAACTACAATAGTTGACTTCTACAATGGGGCAAGAGGGGTAAGAATAAGTAGTACTACATGTCTTCCAGCAGTGTCCCTCCAGCATTGCAACCGGTCCCGCAAAGCCTCCTCTCTAAGGTGTTTTTTGGCTGTGGTCACACTGATGCCTTTTCCATGTACTATGCAGAGTTAATAGCTCTGCATTGTATGTGATAACTTTGAAAGACTGCCCACAGCATGGAGCGCTCAAGGGAGATAAGGAGAGCACTGGAGCCAGCCAGAACAGGGGTAAGGAAAAAAATGCAGCCCCTCCAGCTCCCTCGTAGACCCTTGCAGTGCAGGGAGCCCTACTGCAAGGGTAGATTTTGTTTAATTCCTGAAGTCTGGTCTTAAATTTTCCCATTGTACCATCTGGAGTGCACCATGTTCTCTGCAATTTCTTGCAGTTCAGCAAACAAAACATCGGAAATTGATGTTTTGTTTAAAGCTTTGATTATCAATCATGTTTGTTGAATTGTTGAATCTTATGAAAACATGTGGTATGATTATCCTAAATTAAGTTTTGCATCTTTTATCTTTGTGTCGGAGTACTTTTGTTCAGGTAATGCAATATGATTGTAGGCTTGTACCATCCATTCAAAAGAAATGGCTTTTTTCACATTAAGAGTGTTTAGAGTTTAGAGATCTAGGCTGTACTTTGTTTTCTACATACAGTATACCAGAGTACAAAGCTTTGCAGTGTCAGTATCAAGATTGCATTATGTGTAAGAAGTGTTTTTTACAAAATATATCTTTGGTCTTGTTTGGAACAGGAAGTCATTTATTGAATGTTAAATGAATATAGCACTTGTATCTTGTCTGATTCACATTCAGGAAATCCATGCGAGCTTTTAAAGTGCTTTTTAACAGTGAAAAGAATGTACCTGCGATAAAGTAAGCATATGATGTGAGTTTCAGTTAGTACACTTATTCAACGTTAAGTGGTGCCAATGTGACCACCTAGCAAGGGATGATGGCACTGTTGTTTGGAATCTATAAGAACGCTGAAAATATTGGCAGCCAATCAGATGTTTGTCGCGTTTTATTTTAACATGCACTAATGACTGATATATATATATATATATATATATATATATATATATATATATATATATATATATATATATATATTATATATATATATATATATATATATATATATTTTATTTTTATTTTTTTTCAAATTCTGTTTATGGAATATTTTAAGAGGAAATACAAAAAACAGCCCTTGCAGGGGCCAAGCTAGGGCCGACTGTAGAGGCTGTCACATAATGAGCCCTTATAACAAAACCTAAACACACACCAATATAACCCGTGTGTGAGCTAACGAAGTTAAAGCATTTGTTAACACCAAAAAAATAATAGATCCGGTTCCCTTAAAGCATGTTATATAGCACAGTGCTTGTGCTGTGTAATCTGGACCCCCGTATCACCTGAAATACCTGGCTGATCCTGCCTGGCTATGCCTCTCCCCCCTGCAAACTGACCACAATAATCATGGCTGCTGTGCCCTGACACCGTGGCCAGTTTGCGTGCCTCCGTCATCCGTAGCCTGCTATCTATCTCCTGTGTCCTCCTCCCCCCTCCCCTCTCTCCTGTCTCTGCTTGTACCAGTGCCCGCCCCCTCCCCCCCCCCTCCCGATCCTGCTGCGCTCATCTGTTTTTAACTACTTCCATCCTCTCTGTACCAATATAATAATTGTCCCTGTGCCTGTGTTCTGTAAAAAATCTGCCTGATTGTACCTATATGAGCGCGGCTCCAGGCGCTCAGCTGATTGTCAGCTCTCCCCCCCCCCTCCTCCCTGGCTGACGCCAGTGGGAGGGCTCGGCCCCGCATACTGCAGCTGTGAGCCAAAGAGAGAGAGCCGACAATCAGCTGAGCGCCTGGAGCCGCACTCATATAGGTACAATCGGGCAGATTTTTTACAGAACACAGGGACAATTATTATAATGGTACAGAGAGGATGGGAGCATTTAGTAAAGTGGTTGTTAATCCACTTTTAACAGAAGAACACATAAATAATATTACACCTCTCAGCAGGGGCAATAGCTAAACCCCCCCCCCCCCCCCAAACTGGCTAGTAGCAATCAAAAAACTTCAACAATTGCACAGAAGCAGCCAACATCTGAGCCGTAGAGTCATCCTGAAGCCATTTGGACCACACCTTCTCAAACTTTTTAGGGCAACCCCTAGAGACTGATTATATTTAGACAATATTATTATTGTCGTTATTCTACAGGATTTATATAGCGCCAACAGTTTGCACAGAACTTTACAGCATGAAGGCAGACAGTACGGTTACAATGCAATTTAATACAGGAGGAATCAAAGGGCCCTGCTCATTAGGATTACAATCTAAAAGTCACTTTGATTTAACATTTTTCTAGCCTTACCATTTTCATTACATCTTGTAAATTTTCCAACATTTTCTTCTCCATTTGACATTACATCTCTGTATAGCTTAATCCTGTAAAGACTCCAAAAAAAAAAAGGGGGGGGGGGTTAAGGAGAAGTAGGAGGGTATCCCAGAGAAGACCTCTTATCCAAACTGTTATCAGAACACATGATTTTATAATTATTAAGGATGCCCTGCTTACATGTGTACATTTGAAATGCAGGATTCCCAAACACACCCATGTAGGCCTCTTGCTATCTCCTTCATGATGAAAATGCGGTGTGCCAAAATGTCAGTAACACGGTTCAGAGCATCTACTTTATTACTGTAACCAAACCCACCTGGGAAGTGGCTGCAAAGTCTATTCTTGAAGGAGATGAAGTTAAAAAGGATTCAGGATGCAGACCCACTCAAAGCAAATGTGAGGGGCTATTTGAAACCTGGCTGCAGTGAATTAAACTGAACTTATGTATATCCAACAATACTTGTTTTGGAAGAAGTAGGGAAGGATTAGAACATAGGTGTGCGCAGCCTATTGCATTAGGTTGTGCACCCCAAAGCTCAAACACATGCGTGTGTGTGTCTACATGTATATGGCCCAGGAACATTGATCTCTCTGCTGCCACACAGAGCAATAATGCTATTGCACAGTAGGTGATTAGGGTGTGCCCAGGCACATCCGGCACACCCTGTTTGCACTCCTATGCGAATCATAGTAAACACATTTGACTATGCTTCAGTTATTAATTACCACAGTGAGCGAGTGTGTTCACTGTGTTCATTTAGAAAAGGAAGGGGTCAGTAAATTACATATGTACTAGCCCCTTGCCCCATTGCCCATTCTGAAACATCCAGCCGGGGAGGAGGAGAGGTGGGAAGCCAGCAGCACTGCAAGGGGGGAGGCTGGGGCAGTAGGGGGTATTGGCACCACAGGCACACCTGGCACACCCCCTGCGCACGCCTATGGATTAGAACCAATGTCAAGTTTTTACTGTTAGCCAGGTCTCTGTTAGAGAGATTTCCCTATCACTTCCTGCCCTGCTGACATTGGTTTCAACAGTCAAGAAGTGAGGGAAAATGTCTGACAGCAACAAAGACACAAATAAAGCTGACTGGTTCTAGCCTTACTTTACTGTACTACAAATAAAAAAATGTGTTTCCAGTGTGCTTGTGATTTTCTATCTGGTGAAATCTTTCTAATAGAACACCAAATATCAGTAAAAACCCAACATGGGTTCTGATCCTCCCTTATTCTAAAAATCTAAAACATAATGAGGAATGATGTCATGATCTTCGACTTTGTATTCATTCCATTTTGCTGGAACAAAGTGCTGTATACTGTGCGTAGCTGAGGCTACATACAGCTTAGGCTGCGCACACAGCGGGCACGTCTAGTAGTGAAGATAATAGTTTGCTTAGACCACCTTGGTTCAACTATTTAAACTTCACTAAAAGCTGGGATTAGCTTTAAAGTGGAATTCCAGCTTACACCTAAATAGCCTTAAAACTGTCCCCTTGTATAAGAAAGATATACAGTATCTCACAAAAGTGAGTACACCCTTCACATTTTTGTGACAAAACTGAAGAAATTACACTTTGCTACAATGTAAAGTGCGTTTTGCAGGAAAAACGTGCCCTTTTTGGTCTTTTTCATCTCCGAATTTAGCCCAAAATTTGGGATGAAATCGGACCTGAAACGGTGAACCAGCATGCACAGGACCCCTGCTGTGCGACGGATGCAGCTCACATGTGAACCAAGCCTTAGGGTTCTACCCTCTCCCCAAAACGACCATTCATCTGTTCAAAGGTGTCTCCCTTTCTCCTCCATCCAGTGTGGAGACACCCTAAAACAAAGTTTTTTTTGTTACTCATAATAAAAAACCTGACTAATAAAACAAATGCAGTCACCAAATTTATGGATTAGGGCTCATTCCGACAGCAGATTAGTGCCCTTTTGCATTTGGGTCTGTGCACCCGCTCCTGCAGCATGTCAAACTTTAACAAGTGATTTGTGTCCATGCCGGTGCGTCCACATCTATGGGATATCTGCATGCAGCTCTAAGGTGGAAGCATGCGCATCTACCAGAGGACGGCACTAATCTGCAGTCTAAATGAGCCCTTCGTTAGCTGCAACATTTCCTTCTTTTTTTTTTTGTTCCTTTTAATACCTCTTTAACCACTTTACGACTGGCGCACGACTATATACGTCCTGATTTTGAAGTGGGATATCTCTGTAACGGCAGCAGCTGCTGCCACAACCAACATATCCATCGGTTCAGGCGCCGATCGTAATTCCGATAATGGTGGTCATCGCGGCGGATTCGCCGTGAGATCACCGTTATCGGCGGGAGAGGTGCCCCCCGTCGCTCTCCCGCGCCTTCCGCCGCTTACCGGAGCCGTCGGCAGCGGCGGAGGCGATCGGGACCTGTCTGTGGCTGGGTATAGAGACGAGTGAGGCTAAGATGGCCGCCACCCATCTCTATACCATAGCAGGGCGGAAGCAACGTCAAAACGTCACTTCCGCCCATACGTCTTAAAGGCACATTTTACAAATGTCATTTTTTTAAATGACATTTTTTTTTTTTTTTTTTTTTTGCATTTAAGTCCAAATATGAGATCTGAGGACTTTTTGACCCCAGATCTCATATTTAAGAGGACCTGTCATGCTTTTTTTCTATTACAAGGGATTTAGGGGGTTTACATTCCTTGTAATAGGAATAAAAGTGAGCCAATTTTTTTTTTTTTTTTTTTTAAAACAGTGTAAAAATAAATAAAATCAAGAAAAAAAAATAAATTTTTTTTTTTAAAGCGCCACGTCCCGACGAGCTCGCGCGCAGAAGCGAACGCATACGTGAGTAGGGCCCGCATATGAAAACAGTGGTCGAACCACACATGTGAGGTACATGTGAGGTATCGCCGCGATCGGTAGAGCGAGAGCAATAATTATAGCCATAGACCTCCTCTATAACGCAAAACATGCAACCTGTGGAATTTTTTAAATGTCGCCTATGGAGATTTTTGAGGGTAAAAGTTTGATGCCATTCCACGAGCGGGTGCAATTTTGAAGGGTGACATGTTAGGTATCAATTTACTCGGCGTAACATTATCTTTCACAATATATAAAAAAATTGGACTAACTTTACTGTTGTCTTATTTTTTTTCTTCAAAAAAGTGATTTTTTTCCAAAAAAAGTGCGCTTGTACGACCCCTACACCTAGACCTAAAAAACTTCTTGTAGAGAACTTTACAATGCCGATAGACATCTGTTTTGATTTATGATTTTAAGACATTCTTTAGGCTGATGTTATGCAAAAATGCCCTGTTGAAATGTTTCTGGTATCCTATGCAAGTGACTGGCTAATGAATATTCTCAGAGCCCGCTCCAAACAGAATTGTGTCTTGTGCCGCGCGATGTTCTAGAGAACAGATGACTTGTGATATGTGATGAGTAATACAGCACCTCCAAGAAATCTGCAGTCTGCTGAAGGGATCATAGCCTTGGCAAGATCTCTCTTAGACAAACACCATGACGAGTAGAATAAACAGTGACAGCTCACAGGAAAGTGCTGCTGGCTTCTATCTGGTTCCAAAATGAACTCCGCTCGGTAGAAAGCTAACCCTTGTGCCACTCTCCCAAGCTTTTAGAATGGAACTGAAGCAATACTATTCATCAGTGAATGTACAGAAGCTTCTGGTTTTATTTATGGTGTTGAAAGTCTTTTCAATATTTCCAGCAAATTTGATACTGGAATGCAAGGAGAACAGTCGGGTTTTAATGGGCCAAGTTTGTTCTAACATCTCCTGTAGCTGAGAACATTCAATCATTTAAACTGAAGGGGTTTGGTTAGTGTTCTAATGTGGGTTTGGAGTGTAAGGAAGCAGGAAGGCTGATTTAATTCATTTCCGAGTCCATTCAGTTTACCATTAATCCTTGTTTTATTTAGTTAATTTCAGCCAGAATAACCAAGGATCTTACATTTTTCTGTGTGCACTGCAGTCTCTTTGCCTGTAATTGCACCTACCCATGCACCACCATTGTTGGGGGCAAAGAGAGAGGGTATTCAAGGTCTTCGAGAACTATACAAATGTAGCTAGTATGGCAGCCAGGTGAAAAAGTACAGTGCCAGAGAAAGATAGAGTTGGGGCTCTATTACATGGGTGGACCGACCTGGTCCGCCTGTCAGTTTATTTTTCTTTAAGAGGACCCAATCGGGCCATCCATTGCCCTTTATAGAGCAGCGGATGTAAACTGACGTGTCTGTTTACACCCGCCATCATGCGATCCAATCCTGTCTGCTAAAAAACAGACAGATAGGGGATCCGTTCACCATCTATCTGGCGGATCAGATGACAAAGTGTTCTCTCAACAGCGTCTGTGTGAGCCGCATAACACAAAACCTACAAGACAGTGAGAATCACTGGGGTCGCGAAAGCTACTCCAGTTATTATCCACTTCCACAGGGTTCCCTCCGGTGTGGAATATGCATGCCTACATTGGTCTAAGATGGACCAATGCTACTGTGCAAAAAAAAAATACCTGGAGTTCAGCTTTAAAGTGATTGTAAACCTATGATTTTTTTTAAAATAACAAACATGTCTATATTTACCTGCTCTGTGCAATAGTTTTGCACAGAGAAGCCCGAGCCTCCTCCTCTGGGGTCCCCCGCCGGAACTCCTGGCTCCTCCTCTTCATTGAGTGCCCCTGTGGAAAGCCGCTTTCCACTGGGGCACCTGTGTGGGCTCGCTCCTGTTGCTGCGTCTATTGACAAGGACAGCGGGACTTGGCCCTGCCCCCCGCTCCCATTTCACAGCTTATGATTGATTCTGTCCAATGAGGAGACCGACAGCGCCTAGAGCCTGCTGCGTTCATGCATATTGCTGGATCAGATCTGGGATCAGGGGGGAGCTGACACACAGAAGGGTTTTTCACCTTAATGCATACAATTCATTAAGGTGAAAAACCTTAAGGCTTTACAACCATTTTAATAAGTGGAAGCAAAGCCAGTCTTTAGCCTTTCTCTTGAGACAGACTCACGCTTACCCAGCTTATTCAGAAATGCTTGCCGTCTGCCATGACATCTTTTCTCAAATTTGACTGTAAAACTGGAAATACACTTTAACAGTTGCACAATAAACCTGGTGTCTTCTTTTTGCAAAGCTTCCTGGGTCTAACAGATGAGATCCTACAAAAGGCTAAGTAATTTAATCCTTTATAAATCCCCGAATGACATTCTGCAAATCCAACATAGCCACTTCTAGCATAGCCATAGGTAGGGGTGTATCGTATCGACTTCAAGTCACTGCTTTGGCCCAGGCCCCAGACATTTGATCAAACAAAGGCTTTTTCTGCTCTGTGTAGAACACATTTTTCTTACCTGTGCCGCTTGCTAGAAGGATCTTAGGATGACTCAAGTTTGTTTCTTTGGCATAGCACATATCACTCCTTGCTTGCCTTGACCTGTCCAATGTTGTACAGCAATAAATCTGTTGTAAACACAAATGTAAGATGGGACTGAACAGAGCGTGTTGCAGCCGGTGGGTAGGATGTGTTGGTGTATGTGCCAGAATCTGCTGCTCATGTAACATTTTAAATACCAGTATTGTTTGAAAGAATAGTCTGTAATAATGATGGATGCACCTGGATCCTATTCGAATTACTCAGTGTAGCAGTTTTAATGTGTTGTATATTTTTAAATGCAAAAAGCATCTGCAAAAGGTTGCTTTTGTGGGATCAGAAATGTTTAAAACCTGCACTGGGGTCTCAAGTTCATATTTTATTTAATTGAGGTAAATGTGGGCGGTGTTACACTCAAAGCAACACATTCAAAGCAGCATCTAAAAGGGGGTGAAATGGAAAAACAGTACGGATTATTGTATATATAAAATATTGCTACACGTTTTATTATATTTTGCTAATGAAAAAATACTTTAGTCAGACATGATCATTTGGCACAAAAACAGATATAAAGTTATATCCTATTGAGTGTGTCTGTCACCCTGGTATTCATCTTGTTCATCTGGTGGCCCCATTCAAAATATTCCCATGGCTACCAATATAGTTGATATTTAATAGCCCTAAATCTGAGCCTGTACAAATATTTTTTGTGTGCACTACCCTCTATAGGATAAAAATATGGGCTTATATCTTCATGGATGGAGGGAGGGTTAGCTAGATTACATTTTCTACACTTTTTTTTTTTTATTCATGTTTTGCAAACTGCAGTTGATTTTAGTTCTACATTTTGTTTGTGCTTTGATCCAGTGGAACCTCTTCATGTGGTTGTGTACTAGGATGATATCCCTTTAATTTTGGTTGTGTTACTGGGAGAGAAAGCGAAAATAATTTCTCTGAAACACATTAAAAATACTTTTTTTCTTAACCGTACACTACAAGAAACAAGATCAGAGTCTTAGACTATGAATAATGCAGCTGCCTTTAGGTGATTAGACATTGGTAAACAAAACTGTAAGGACAGCCCTAATATATCCCTTCCCACTCTCAGCAAGTCTAATTTTTTACTAGTATCCTTAGGACTTTTATCTTTGAAAGAAGCAAAACTACTTTTTTCCTTACTACCTTACTTCTAGTAATTTAATCGGCTACGACGTCATCGAAGCTCCCCTTTTGCAGCGTTCCAGATCGATTATTTACTTGGCATGGGGGGGGGGGGGGGCAGACCCTGCCAGGTAGAAGATGTGGGGTGGTCTGTAATGGTGCTTCAGACACTGAATCCTGCATTAGGATCTCACCTAGGCACATAGTGTAACATGATGAGTTAAAGTGTCACCAAACCCACAACAGTAACATCAGTGTGTATATGCAGTAAAGCATGCTTGTTATACATGTTATACATGCTTGTTATACACTATACTATGTGTATAAAGGCGTGTGATCCTGTTTTCTCTGATCCTCATCTTTAACTGACTCCAACCCATCTCTTGATAGAACAGAGCATTAGGAGTCAGGCTGCACATGCTCAGTTTGGTGTGTACTGCCAGAGAGTTGGGTTTTTTTTTTTTCTTTGGGAGAGTGCATGCAATCAGCACAGGGCCGATCAGGGGAGAATGAACACTCCTCCTACAAGCTTAAGTAGACAGTGATACAAGTCACAAGACTCCTACTGCTAATGAGAAAAGGTATTTATCAGTTTATAGTTACTAAAACGATTGCATTTCCGTGTTCTGTGTACTGTGGGAGACCAGATATAGTGAATGCAGGGTCCTGGGTCACTTTAGTGGCAGATTGCTATATGGGTACATGGCAGCAATCTATTCAACAGTGAAACATCTTACCCACTCAGTTCTCATCTAGCTTACCTTACAGCAGCCTGTGTCAGAAGATCGCCCGTCCACTGTCACAGTGAGGCGGGGAGTGGGCTGCAGGAACTGGAATGTGTTACATGTTCCATCCTAAATACGGGTGTAATATGTTCTGAAAGATGAACTTCGCTTTAAAGCCTTATTCTCATTAGAAGGCCCTGCTATTCAGCTATGCAAACTATTGACCATATCAGTTTGCCAGACTTTAGTTGTCTGGTCCAAAAACATGGCCTGGGACCCTGAAACTGTTTTGATAGATCCATATGTACTGCAGCATCTGGAGATTTTGTCTGTGGCCTTGTGCTTCTGTATTGCTAGATTAGTGAACAGGGTTTGCCAAATATCTAGGAAAAGCCTACTTTTTAGTACATATGCAGAGGATACTTAGGCTTAAGCATTGGTCTGCACAGCTCCTGCACAAGAAGCTCCTTGTGAAAATGTCCTTTCATGGGGAATACCTCTCTAGTGGCTCCCTTGACACCTACAGCAAGGAGGTTACAGAGGAAAAGAGTACCCTTTTACCTTAGGAAAAGAAGCCCAAAGCTTCTGTAGTTAAGCCTTCGGTGCTGCAAGTCCAAGCTTAGAATGCTGTTTCGCTGGACCTTCAAACCTGCCAAATTTGGGAACACGTGCTCATCTCAATAAGGGGGTGCCCCTGCCTTGGCAGAGTGAGGGATGCCTATTGACTTTAATGGCCTTCTGACACCAGGGCAAATGGAAGGCTGGCAAATTTGATAACATACAAGTTAGAGGCAGAGACCAAAACTCTAGTTTGTAGCCCCTACACGAGATTTAGTCTCTGCCTATACTACTTGTTCTATGCTATCAAATTTGTCAACCTTCCATTTGTAAACTCTGCATGTAATCTGCCAGGACTTACATTGCTTCCCTTCGAAAAGGGGAATGTCTGGTCCCTGTGAACATCAAGGATGCTTACTTGAAAATTTCAATTTTCCTACCACAACATTACTTTCATTTTGCTTTAACAAATTTGTTGCCTTTCCTTTTGGCCTGTCCACAACACCTCAGGTTGTCATTTTTATTTTTTGCTATCTTTGTTCCCTTGTGGGAATTTTCTTTACTTTATCTTCAGGACAAGAAGTGGTGGGTTATCTTCCTGCTGGGGGCTCAGACATCAATGAGAACTTGACAAGGTTTCAAACCCTTTCCAACCTATGCAAAGAGAGTCATAATTTACCAAAAACACCTAAAATAATCTCAGGATTATCTTCTATACTGCATCTCACACGGAGCCTTGTTTTGCTGTTTAAGCCCAATCAGTATTTAAAGCTGAACTAAACCCTCCTATACTTTACAGCCAAGGAAGCTGCCATCTTGGCTTCTGTTTGATCTGCAGGTGCCATAGCGCTACACATGTGATCAGCTTTGACACCAGCTACTGTGTTTGATGGCTTGACAGTTCAGTTGAGAGCTAACATAAGCACACTAGTAACTGTAATGCCCCGTACACACGGTCGGAAATTCCGACCACAAAATCCGTCTGATTTTTTTTTCCGACAGGTTTTGTCCGACACTGGTGTTGCATACACACGGTCGGACAAAGTTGTCAGAAAATCCGATCATTCTGACGTTGGTGACGTTCGTTGCGTACGACGGAACTACGTAGAGGCTAGTAGCCAATAGCTTTGGTCTTGTAATGTGATCTGAGCATGCGTGGCACTTTGTCCGTCGGAATTCGCTACACATGATCGGAAAAAGTCAGATCGGACTTTGTTGTCGGAAAATTTGAGAGCAGGATCTCCAATTTTTTCCGTCGGAAATTCCGATGGAATAAGTCCGATGGAGCCCACACACGGTCGGATTTTCCGACAACATGGTCCGATAGGACATTTTCCGTCGGAAATTCTGACCGTGTGCATAACATTTATCATTCAAGGTATGCCTTGAGTAGGGTTGCCAACTCATTCCTTTGAAACTGAACACCTATTGATTACACAGGTTCTGTGGCTGATTAAGGTGGTAAGTAAACTCACTCTGTGCCTTATCTGCATTAAATTAGCCTCAGAACCTGTGTAATTCATATGTGTTCGGGTTTAAAGGGATGAGGGGGCAACCCTAGCCTTGAGTATATTTTTTAGGAAAACCGTTTAATCAGTGGGTTTAGTTACGCTTTGACCGCGTGGAACACATGGTACCCGATTCTTTACTCTCCAACGTCCAAACAAAAAGTAGCTGAATCGATGCTGATACTGACCTTTATCAATGATGTTGGGAATTATGAGAGATTTTCTAATTGTTTTCAGTTAGACGGTAAACAAGGAGGTGTATGCATTGTAACCACAAAGCTTCCTGTTGTAGAGTTTCGAAAAATGTGGGAATTTCCTCTGACCACAGCGAGAGGACACTGGGGAGCCTGCACTCTCCAGGACAGGATTCATGCAGCAAAGGAGACACTATGAACAAGAAGACCCCATATGGGTTGTTTTAATGTTAAATTTACAATATGATAAGTGAAGTAGGTAAACCCTTATTTAATAGGATTTATTTTAGAAGCATTTGTAGAATATTGTGAACTAATGGGGGGGGGGGGGGGGGGATCCAAAAGAATATTTGTAGAGGTATAAACAGTATAATTACTGCTAGTATTGCTTAGTATTCATCTTTTTGTATGTGTTTACGATCAACAGCGTTTTTCTGTCTGCTTATATAATCTGAGAAAAAGAGGTATATTGTAGGTTTGTGTCACGCATCAGTGGAGGATGCTAAATGCACTTGAATAACCCCTTCAGTACAAAAGAGACAGCTTTGTTATGTTATATTGCATTCAGAGTGAGAGAGAAGAGGGCAAAGATTGTGAGGTGGGAGGAAGAATGGCAAAAAAAGTGAGAGAGTAGGAAGTCTGGTGCCAAGATTGCCGCACCCTTTGACAACCTGGGTCTGTGCCACACATTTGTGCTATTAGCGCTCTGTCTAGAGGTCACATTCAGACAAGATGAGCCCGCAGGTCAGGCAGGAGAGCGATTAGCACTCGTTTTGTGACTCCTCCACATAGCAACAGTATCAGTCTCCCAGCTGGCAGGAGCTGCGCATCTGCAGTGCTGTTATCTACTCGTTTAGTGGTTATATTCAGATTTTCTTTGGCAGCAACGGATATTGAGAATAAAAATTGCATCGGCCTTCATCCTGGCAAGCTGCTGCAAGAGACAGGTAAGAGCAAGCAGCATAGGGTGAATGAAGCGTGTTCAAAAGTTGGGCGAGTTTCAGTTTCCTAGTCCAGGAGATTTTTAGCACAGATAGGCATGAAAAGCTCAGAACAACATATATGTCTTTTTAAGAATAAGTGCTGTGTGTACTGGAGGTTGTCAGAGATAATAACGTAGTGTGCCCCCATGAAGATGGACATGGACTGGTTTAAATGCTTAGTGTTTGGATGGAAAATAAAGAGATGAACAAGCTTTGGTCTGTTGTCCCAGAGATGAAAATTATGATGAGAGAGGGACTTCTGTGCAGACAGAGCGGTAAAGGAGGAGGGAGAGGAGAATCAGCCGAGAGAAAAGCAGATTAAAAGCCCCAGAGGACAGAACATGTGTCCCTGACAACTTCTGGGCATCCATCAGTAGGTTTCAATGACAGTGACCTGGTTTCACATCCAACTCGATAGTGGATGTTTACTTCGGCTCGCATCAGTGAGAAGCTCAGATTATATTAAAAAAAAAAAAATAGCAGAAGATCTTGCTGTGACTTGGGCCAACACACTGCGGATGAGTTACTTCAGAAACATTAAACCTTTAAGATAGTCTCGTCAAAATGGACTTTTTTTTTTTTTTCGTTCATCTTATTAAATGGATCTGAGGGATGGAGTATAGTTTGAATCCTGTGGATCATATCTGATAAGTCAGTCCTGTAATCACGGAATGTAATCCTTTAATTGCTCTTGATGTTTTGATGTTTGTTGTGGCAATGGAAATGGTTAATAGCAAACTTTCCAAGTTTTTTTTTTTTTTTTGCGAGACATCTAGGCTAGAGAAGAGTTGGCAAAAGTAAGTTTCACAGTTTCTTACTGCTATTATGGTGCTTTATATTTCTGTACGATTCAATGTCTGTAGCTGTTTTATAAATGCCTGTGTGGAATATCTGTGGGCATATCTGTGGGCATTCTACTGAAATACTGTATATATATATATATATCTTTTTATTTTTTTTGCATTCTGTTAATGTTTTATAAATTGGTTGAAAATGCCATTTGTCCATATGTAATGTACTGAATTTGGAGTTGGATATTAAGCAAAGCTCATGAATGCAGCACTAAGCAGAGAAGCTGTAATAAAAATAAAGTATAGAACTACGTAAAACATTTTTGTAGATATAAAACAAAAGAAAACAAAAAAAAAAAGGCCATTTAGATTTTTATTACACTGGGTTTTATTTAATTCATAATTAGTATTCAGAATTGTCTGAACCATCTCAGTCACTGCCCACATTCAACCCTGCAGTTGAAAATGATGGCTGGAGAATTAAAGGTTGGATGTGTGTGTTTGACTTTGTGGAGCGGTACAGACAGTACTTATTAAAGACTTGATGATAAATGAAGCAGTGTGTCATCCTGTTCTAGAGTTGGAAAGTTGAGAATTGATGGCATTTTCTAAAAATATGTTTACTCCGATTGCGTTTCTTTGGCAACCAGAAGATAGTGGATAATCTATCAGAGAAAGTCTGGTTAAAGAGCATTTTCTAGCTGCCTATAAAATCATGTTGTAGCACTCTCAACAGGTCTCTGTGCTATTATCTTGATTCAAGTATTTGTGTTTTGTAATTGGTAAACTTATACCACGTACACACGACCAGACTTTCCGTCAAACTAGGTCCGACGGTCCTACCGACTGACTTTTGGCGGAGTTCCGACAGACTTTCCGAACGAATGGACTTGGCCACATATGAACGGACTAAGTCCAGTCGAAAGTCTGTTTGTTCGAACGTGGTGAGGTAAACGGTACAAAAAAATAGCCAGTAACCAATAGCTGCCCTTGCGTCGTATTTGGTCCGTCGGATCAGCACACAGACGAACGGTTTTCCTGATTTGAGTTCATTGGATAGATTCGAAACATGTTCTATTTCTAGGTCCGCCTGAATTTTTTCCCGAAAAATGAACGGATTAGCCCACACACGATCGGATTTGGCCGACTGACTAATCCCGTCGGACCTAGTTTGCCGGAAAGTCCGGTCGTGTGTACGCGGCATTACAGTCCCCAATTTATACATAAATGTGAAGCATTGGTGCAGGACTAGGTGTTGCAACAGCCATAGATGTGACTGGGCCCCTGTTTCCATTGGGGCAATGAAAACCTGCAAAAACACATTTACAGAAGAGCACACTAAAATGGGTGCTGTACGATGAGCAGAGCACAGTGACTTTTGCTAGTGTAAGTCCTGTGCTCTACAAGTCACTTTACCAAGTGTCTGGAATGCATAAAGCAGTTTCTCTGTGCACCTCTTTTGTGGATCGTTTGACAGCACCTTACCTCAAGATTAAGTACCGGAAAGCTATCAGACACCACCTGGAACCATTAATAGCAGGATGGCCCATATGTTTGTAGCTATGCCACTGATGTAAATGGTTTGCTACCTCATGCTTGTTTGCCTCTGTGATGATCTGACAAACGGAGAATAACTTTTGGTGGTTTTACATACAAATTAGAAACTTTAGTGGTTGGCGGTCGATTACACTGTGAAGAAAAGACTTGAGTGAATGAATGTGCCTTAGATCATTTTATTATAAAACTAAAAAGAAAAGTTCAGGTTATACATACACTTTAAAGGAAACCAGAACTGGGAGAAGTTTGCATGTCTCTGTTGACTTATTTCTGAAAATACTAGCTGGATGACTTTTTCTATCATTCATACTTGAAGTTTTTGGACCCCAGGAAAGAACCCCGTGTGGCCCCAGAACTTTGTCTGTTGGAGCATATCAGTGACTTTCGTGATTTTACAATTTAGCATTGAAATGTGAAAGAAGAAGTTCTGGAGACTTACTTCAGGATTTAGCACTGGACCTGTAGACATCAGACTACCCCTGGATCAGAGGAGATATGCCAAAGGGCTTTTATTAGATAGCTAAAGGAGCACTGAGAACTGAGGCCAATATGAGGCATCAAGAATTTCCCTGACCTTGTCTATTTTTATGTTCCGGATGACCAAAAGAAGCAACTGGAGCTGAGGGAATGCCTTTGCCTGGGAGAACTGGCAAGCATAAGTGATAGCATATACCCTCATGGCCCCTTCCCAGGGACTAAGAACAGAAAACTAGAAAACCTAAGCGTTGGTTGTCACAACAAACAGATCTACCTGAGCAGGGTCTGATAACCAAGTGAAAATTTTGACTAATTCAGATTATATCTGCCAAGAAATTTGGCAAAAAAAATTGAAAAGTGAATAGTGGAATGAGGCTTATGATTTTTCTGCCCAGGGCAAGGTTTCCAAAGATAGACGAAGAAAGGAGGGACTTGTGCTTTCTTGATGATTCACATAATCAAGCTTCGTGTTGGTGTCTTATCAGGAAGTTGTATCTAGATAAATTATTTTGATGGACTCAAAGTTGCAATGACCTCTGCCATCACCTTTATGAAATATGAGGACTGGTGTAGAAGACTGGATAAAGAGTAGAGCCTGAAACTGAAAATGTATAGTCCTCTTTCCCTGCATGACTGTACATCAGAAAAGCTTCTGTTGAGATGGGTAGGTTAGTATTTGAAGGTAGCCTGCTGTCCAGTGAACCTATTATTTTGTCCAGGATAGTCAAAGTACAGGTTTGTAAGTGATTTACAAGTGATTCCTAAATGGTTTCTAAATGTTTTTAGAACTGAATCCCTGTCCTTACTCTTTTGATCTCTCCCAACTCATCAGATCCCCAAACATAAAATCCTCATTCTAACTCATCATCCTTTTCTCCTACATCTTCTCTGTCAAAGGATAACAAGGAACCATAAAAACAAGTACAAAGATGGTAATTATGAGAATGAGTGAGACTGAAAAAAAAGCCATGTTTCAATTGCACAAGTAGACCATAACCATAAATGCTTCTGTAGCTGCACATGTATCTAGACATACTTGTAAAAAAAAAAAGGTCTTTCCTGGTACTGCCAAAACATGTTTTTTTTTTTCTTGAATTTGGATGATCAATTGCTATAGTTAACAAACATAAAGAAGACAAACGGATATCCTCTAAATCAGGGATCTCCAAAGTACAGCCCTCCAGCTGTTGCGGAACTACACATCCCATGAGGCATTGTAAAACACTGACATTCACAGACATGACTAGGCATGATGGGAATGGTGGTTCCTGAAAAACTGTAGGGACATAGTTTGAAGACCCTTGCTCTAAGGCCCCTTTCACACCGGGGCGTTTTTCATGCGGTGCAGCGCTAAAAATAGCGCCTGTTCACCGCATGAAAAAATCCGGCCCCTTTAACTCCAGTGTGAAAGCCGGCGGGCTTTCACACTGGAGCGGTGCGCTAGCAGGATGACAAAAAAAGTCCTGCTAGCAGCATCTTTGGAGCGGGATAGGAGCGGTGTGTTCACCGCTCCTATACCGCTCCTTCCCATTGATTACAATGGGAGACAGCGGTAAAACCGCGGCAATACCGCGGCAATACCGCGGCTACGGCGGCGCTCTGCGGGGGGTCTTTAACCCTTTTTCGGCCGCTCGCGGGGGGTAAAACCGCACCGCGAGCGGCGAAAACCGCGGTGAAAACGACAGTAAAGCAGCGCTAAATATAGCGCTGCTTTACCGTCACCGCGGCTCACCGCCCCGGTGTGAAAGGGGCCTAAGGGATTGGATAATTTGAGTGACCAACCAACACAAGCAGGCAGTAACAAGACACAAATCATCAGATAGAACTGGAAAATATAGCGGTGACCCCTATATCCATGAAATAACAAAAAATGATAGCTGCTTGCACTATATTGAATATACAGTGCCTTGAAAAAATATTCGTACCCCTTGAAATTTTCCACATTTTGTCTTGTTACAACTAAAAATGTCAATGTATGTTTTTATAATTGTATATGATAGACCAACACAAAGTGGCACATAATTGTGAAGTGGAAGTTAAATGAGAAATGGTTTTCCAATTTTTTTACAAATAAATATCTGAAAAGTGTGGCGCGCATTTGTATTCGGCCCCCTTTACTCTGATACCCCTAACTAAAATCTAATTGAACCGATTTCCTTCAGAAGTCACCTAATTAGTAAATAGAGTCCACCTGTGTGCAATCTCAGTAGAACTACAGCTGTTCTGTAAAGCCCTCCACCTAAACTGACAGGCCGGGCAAGGAGAGCATTAATCAGAGAAGTAGCCAAGAGGCCCATGGTAACTCTGCAGAGATCCACAGCTCAGGTGAGAGAATCTTTCCACAGGACAGCTATTAGTCATGTACTCCACAAATCTGGCCTTTATGGAAGAGTGGCAAGAAGAAAGCCATTGTTGAAAGAAAGCCAAAAGAAGTCCCGATTGCAGTTTGCGAGAAGCCATTTGAGGGGCACAGCAAACATGTGGAAGAAGGTGCTCTGGTCAGATGAGACCAAAATTTAACTTTTTGGACTAAAAGCAAAACACTGTGTGTGACGGAAAACACTGCACATCACCCTGAACACACTATCCCCACCGTTAAACATGGTGGTAGCAGCATCATGTTAAGGGGATGCTTTTCTTTAGCAGGGACAGGGAAGCTGGTCCAAGTTGATGGGAAGATGGATGGAGCCAAATAAAGGGCAATCTTACAAGAAAACCTGTTAGTCTGCAAAAGACTTGAGACTGGGGCAGAGGTTCACTTTCCAGCAGGACAACGATCCTAAACATACAGCCAGAGCTACAATGGAATGGTTTAGATCAAAGCATATTCATGTGTTAGAATGGCCCAGTCAAAGTCCAGACTTAAATCCTATTAAGAATCTGTGGCAACACTTGAAAATTGCTGTTCACGGACGATCTCTATCCAATCTGACAGAGCTTGAGCTATTTTGCAAAGAGGAATGGGCAAAAATCTCAATGCATTTTTTAAATAACTGTTAATTTATAGTGTTCCTTCTGTGATTTAGCTTTATTATTATTTATTTTGTAACATCTCTCCTTATTTTAATTATGTATTTTCTATTTTAAGGTGTCTTGTGAATTCATATATTTATGGATCACTTCATTATTGTGATTTAATATTTTTTTCATGATTGTTTTGTGTTTAGTATTTCAGTGGGCAGTGGGAACATATGAAAGTTTGTACCCATTCTTCATGTATTCATTTAGTTTTTTTTTTTTTTTTTAAACATTTATTGTACAATTAAATTTTTTTTTTTTTTAGTTGACCTATTTGCTTTTCTGCAGGTAGGTAGTACTGGTTTTCTACCACAAGATGGAGTTCACATGTCCTCTTGTAATGCATATGCGGGAAGGGGCTAATGATCTCTTCCTTCAGTATAAAAACTAGTCTTGTTTATGTATTTACCGATAAATTGTTATGGATTCCCGACTGCCCAGTGAGGGTGCGTGTGTGTATATTATATATATATATATTGGTGGCGATTTCCAGCGTCCATGCTGATGATGATGTAATTTATGACTTAACGTGTAGGGCAGAGCTGTACGTTGTGATATCACCACACTTGTGTATGTACTAGATTAGCGTCCCAGAAGGGTGATTTCTATAGAGCGCTGTTTGCTGCTTATAATGTGAGTTTTTTAACTTAATACATTTTACCATGAGATTTACATTATTTGGAGCATCCGGCTCTTTCTTCTCTTCCTGCATCGTATATATATGTATATATAGTGTCCTTATATGGAATGGTGGATAATATCCATTGCATTTTGGTTTCATGAGGCTCAGTTTGACTTCTCTAAAATAGGGGTTCATGGCTCTTTAGCAAGCACCTTTGCATTAGCATGGTGGTGGATTGGTAATCCGGAAGTAGAACACATGTGAACATATTATTTCTTTGTCACATTGGAAAGCACTTTATTGAGTTGAGATATGTGATTAGCGCAGCACTTCTGTATATATTAGAAAGTAAACCATACATTAACAGAGTAGGCAGCTGTTCTCAGGAGTCCCTGATGATGCACGTATAGGGCAAGACTCTTGGTGACGTCACTTCCACTTTATGCAACGCAGGTGGAACGCAAGCTGGTGCTCCTGGTTTCGATTTCTTTTGGCTTGTACTTCTCTATGTCAATGTAAGTGCAATACCATTCCATTCCTCCCATCTGTGGGAGCCAGAAGTATTGTTGGTTGGTAGGGGATCAAATACTTATTTTACTCACTGAACTGCAACTCAATTTATAACATTTGTATTATGTGTTTTATTTTTTTGGTTGATATTCTGTCTCTATCATTTAAAATACACCTATGATAACAATTATAACCCTTTGTTTCTTTGTAAGTGGGCAAACTTACAAAATCTGCAGGGGTTTAAATAATTTCCGCTACTGTATGTGAGAAAATAACCCTTGAAGTGTATGCACAGCCCCACTGCAGTAGATAATGTTAAGTTTCCCAGAGTTGGGCTTTACAAAAAGAGAAAATTAAACCGTGCAATGCATTGTAACAACCCATACACCACGGAGTAAGTGCACAATGGCTGGTGTGAACAGGTCCTTAATGGACAAGAAGTTGATAGAGCTTGCCAGGAAAGTCAAGGAAAATCAGGCTTCAGAAACCACATAAAATGAAATCAGAGAGCAGCACAAAACAGGCTTTTATGCCTTTTTAAAGATAATATTAATCTTGTTTTCTGTGCTCTTATACAGGAATCCTACTGTCCTACAGTTAAAAATAGAGTAGATGTTCACTTTAAAGCAGAGTTCTAATTATTGTATGCAAATAGCAAAATGGCTATCAGGTGCCTTGAATTTGTCCACCCTTGTGCTATAGTTTCTTGTTTCAGAATTTCCATAGTGCATGGGTTTATGCTTTTTAGATAAAGGGCCCTCCTATCCATAGATGAGTTTCCTCAAAAGGTGATGTATATATGCATTCTGTAAGGTGCTGCTCATTTTTTAGTGATATTTAAATGTATAAAAAAAAAAAAAAAAAAGCACTTGGAATCTGTCCAGCTTTTATTTGATTGCGGGAACCATTCAGTCTAACTGGTAGATAATTTGGATTTTTTTGAAGATGGCTTGCCTTTATCATTACTTATCTACATTTATGGCAAATGCATTCTTTTATTTTGGTACAAATGAACTCCCCTTAATCTCAAATAGTGCAACTGGGTGGACCAATGGCGGTGTTCTGTCCGTGACGGAACTGTTCTATGGATATTGCCTAATAAAGGATAACAAATGATGGGTGACGGGCATTGAAAAAGAAGAGGAATACACATCCTGGTGTAAATTGAAATTCAAGACAATGGATATATGGACTTTATCAGACTACACATAGAATAGATTAAAATCACAACATTTATTAGGTAGAAAAAAAGGAAATAAAAACAGACCTAGAACACACAAAAAAAATTTGGGGGGGTTAAAAGCACCCCAAAGTGCCACTATAACAGCAGTAAAGCACCGCTAAAATGGCGCTTTACCGCTAATGCCCGCACCGCCCCAGTGTGAAAGGGGACTTAATGTCAAAAAAATATCACCAATAAGATGCATATGCGTTTCTAGGGGGGGGGGGGGGGTCCCTAGAAAAAGCTGTAAAACATGCAATGTGGACATGTGAACATAAAAATATATGTATTTGTTTTTAGTCTGTATTTCCAAAAATATCTATGGGCAAAATATTGAATTGTCTGTGCCTGTACCATGAAAAGTTTATAGTGGAAAATTTGGGGTAGGAATTATTACAGCCCCACTCAGCTTACACTGCACATATCATTTATGGTGGGCCAGAGATCTAATAACTCGAGGTGCTAAACAGTATGCCAGGATCCAAAAGTCCTTTTTGTTTCTATTTAACCAGTTGACGACCAGCGATGTACTGGTAACTATGTCGTTGGACTTTGTACCAGAAGGCCTGCAGCTGCATATGTGTTAGCTAGCATTTGGCTTTAATACCTGCTGCTGCAGGCATCATCCCGGTATTGTTTTTTTCAGCCGGGTGCTGGCTTTCTTGTAAAAGCAATCCTAGCGGCTGATCTAGGGCAGTCATTTTAGCATCAGACCGCTTCTGTAAATCTAAAGTGGTAACCTGTAAAGGCTTCTAAAGCATCGCCTATGGATAATAACATTTATGTAATTTGTTGCCGTTGCACGGAGCATGCGCAATTTTAAAGTGTGACATATTTTACCAAATATTTTTTTTAAAAGACTGCTGTGTAGATACCGTGTGACATAAAAAAAATTGTAACACCCACCATTTTATTCTGTAAGGCCTCTACTTTAATATATATATATATATATATATATATTATATATATATATATATATATAGTTCTAAGTAATTTTCAAGCAAAAAATTCAGATTTTTACAACAAAAACGTTTCAGAAAAGGCCTGGTCTTCAAGTGATTAAATCTGCGGCATTCACAAAGAAGGTCCATGTTCATTCTCTTCCCGTTATTCTGTAGCAGTGACAACGCTCTGTTGCTGTCTTCCAATTTGTGCTTTTACATTGTCACCTTGTCTCTACGGCTTTTAATGCAGATTACTAATGGCTCTTTCAACATGCATTATTCAGGCATGGTCCACTTGTCAGCTTCAGGAAACCTTTGTAGCTATTGCTGGAGTACACGCAGATAGGAGGTGTCAGCAGCACCTAGAATGCAAAAAAAGATAAAAAAAAAATGTAAACCAAAGTATTTAAAAAAAAATGTAATATGGCAATTGTTTGATACACACTTAACAGAGGGCAAAGTGTAAACTTCAAGAGCCAGTATGGACTTAAAGCATATCCAAACCCCAAAACAAAAAGGTGTAAATTATTGCAGCAGCTTACCAACTCTTAGATGCAGTGGCTTCAATAATTAAAAATTTTCAGGCTGAGAACATTTAAAGCAAGTACAGAAAATCCTGCTGCGCTTGCCAGAAATACAGTGCTTATGTCACTTCCTGTGTGATGAACTGGAAACAAAACCAGTGTTATCCACTTGCTCTCCGAAAGATTTACCACCCCCCCACCGCATGACCAGGCCATTTTTTGCTTTTTTGCCACTGCATTAACTGACAACTGCGCCGTCATGCAATGTTGTACATAAATTATATTTTTGTAATTTTTTTTTCTCCCACAAATAGAGCTTTTTTTTGGTGGTATTTGATCACCACTGGGTTTTTTTATTTTATAAACAAAAAAGACCAACCATTTTGAAAAAAAAAAAATATATATATAATATATATATATATATATATAAATATATATAATATATGTTTTACTTTGCTATACAACATGTCCAATAAAAAAAAATTTTAAAAAATCGAATTTCTTCATAAATTTAGGCCAATATGTATTCTGCTACATATTTTTGAGTAAAAAAAAAAAATCCCAATAAGCGCATATTGATTGGTTTGTGCAAAAGTTATAGTAACTACAAACTATGGTGTATATATACACTGGAATTTTGTGTTTATTTTTATACTAGTAATAGCGGTCAGCGACTTTTAGCGAGACTGAAATATTGCGGAGGATATTTTGACACTTTGTGGAAACCAGTGACACTAATACAGTGATCAGTGCTAAAAATATACACGGTCACTGTACTAATGACAATGGCTGGGAAAGGGTTAAACATCTAGGGCGATCAAAGGGTCAAATGTGTCCCTAATCAGTGTTTTTGTGTACTATGTTTACATAGGCAGAGCTCTGTTCTGTGTGTCTCCTTGCCGATCAGCGGGTGCCAGCGGACATCTATTGGTCGACACCCGCTGATTGGCATGTGCTGTGTCTAATCACAGCACCGTATCGGCATGCGCATGCCCTACCCGGAAGTGCCGGGTCACGTACTAGGAGAGCCGCTCTGCTGCTGTACTCATACGTGAGGCAAGTGGTTACGTTTTGTTTTTATTAACTACTAATTCCCCCACCCCCCCCCCCCCCCCCCCCCATTATAATGGACATGCCTCAAGTCCAGCCTGGGCGGCTACCATAACTCTCTACAATACATAGAGATACGTGGAGAAGAGAGCGTAGCCACCCAGAGACAGGTAGTGTGTTTAATGATTGGTAAGCTTACTAGATGAAAATAAAGGTAAAATAATCGAAAAAAAGAAAACCAATGCATGCGCCGCATCTAAGCATACGTAAGCTGCAAAGTATTAAATGTGTGCTTTTGGGGTAAAATCTGCTGTAAAAAAAACCATCAAGGTAATGAACACTAATTGTAGGTATGTAGGAACTTCATTGCCCTGCCTAACAGTTTTACAGCGGTACAGAGATGGAATTCCATTTTTATGATGCTCAGCATTAAACAAACAATATGAAGCTCTACAGAAGTTACCGAATCCTCTCCTTATCAAGGTGACCTCGGTAGAAATGTTTTCATTGTCACAAAGTATCTGTGCGTGTTTTTTTTTTTGCTTTCCTTTTGGCCCGCATAGCTGGATAGAGGTTCAAATGAGGATAGGAAGTGGAGAGATTACACGAAAATCTAGGAAAGATTGTCAAGCTTACTGTTGAGTTCATTGCTTTTTAATCTCTGAATAAAACGGACATTTCCTATGTTGGTATGCATCACAAGTGACTGAAGAATAGCCATTGGTTAAAAAAAAAAAAAAAAAAAAAAAAGAATGAGAAAGAGATCTTATAGCTGGGGTTTCGGATCTCTTCTGTTCTTACGAGCTCACAACCTTCCTGGCTGAAACGTGAAGATGCTCCCCTTTGTGTCTTGTGTACTTGTAAATAAAGCATGCGGTCTAGTGTTGAGAGATGATGGAGTTTGATTTCCACAAGTCCTGTGTGTGTCAAGAGTAGCATGAGGTAGCTTTGGCTGCAGGTAAGGCAATACAGTATAACTCTGACTGTAGGATGTTATGAGATAGTAGCAGCTGGGGTTTAGTGGTTTTGTTGGGAAGTGTTCCAGTAAAGGCCGTGCCAAGAAATGCAGCAGCTTAATTAAACTTGATTGTGAAGAGTACATGCAACTGAATGTAATATAACTTTATATGTCTTTTAAACAAAATAATAAAGTTCTTTTAACTAAAAGAATAACATTGTCTTGGTGTTAAAGACGGTGAGATGTTTTATTTGATATTTAATTATTAGTAAGATACTGGCGCTTATTTAAAAAAAAATTGTTGGGAAATATGGGCAGCATTCTCTGTTGCAGTAGCCACATTAGTTTACTTTATAATGTGTCTAACGTGCTCTCTACGAACCTAAAAGACAGCAAGTTTAGTCGTTTCCTTTAGCATCTATAGTGAGATCATGAAATGTGCCGTCTGCAGCTCTCCATGGTGCCTAATAGGTGTTGTGACATTGATTCATGACTTGAAGGGTTAAAGTAATTTATTCATTATAAATTCCTTAGTCCAAGTCCAAGAGTTTCATCAGAAAAACTAATGAGGTATGGGTAAGCAGTTACATTATATAAAGAAAATAGCTAGAAAATCGCCACACCAACTTCATTGAAAAGGATTTCCATGCACACCCTGCTTACCGAAACCTATTGACCCTCAAATTATAGAGAGATTCGTCGGTGGCAATTTTGTCTGCAGTGAGGAGACCTGGATGCAGTCTGGAAGTCTCAATAGTCTGACTTTAACCCGCTAGCCAAAGGAAGTGAACTTTAGTGAACACTATTTCTAGTGTGCGCTATGAAGATACTGGGGCCTATATATGTATTGCAAAAAAAATGAAGTTGGGAGTAGATGAAGACCTATCTTCTCTCTTCATTGAAGATTCTGCCAGAAAAAACTCATAATAACTCTGTGAGGGGAGGCAAGCCTGCTTACCAGAACCTATTGACCCTCAAATTATAGAGCGGTCAACAGCAGCATATAAGGAATCAAGGGCCAGATGAAACAGCCAAAATCCCACCATGATCTTTGCGTCATCCATCAATGCGGTCCATGTAGTCATCTAGCAGGAAAATCCCCACTTCCAGCAGTATCACTACCCTCTAAACTCGCCCCTGTAGTCAGTTTTCAATCTATGTACTCACCCTATGGTCCATGCCAGCTGACCTTACTTTGTACAGTAAACCGTTTATGGGGAACTGTATCAAATTGCAAAATCCAGATACACTACGTCTACGGGCCTTCCTTTAACTAGATGGCAGCTCACCTCTTCGTAGAAGGTTAGAAGATTGGTTTGGCAAGAACGATTCTTTAGGAATCCATGCTGATTACTGCTAATGATACTATTTTCATTACTAAACTCTTGTATATAGTCCCTTATCATCCCCTCGAAGAGCTTGCATACAGTTGATGTTAGGCTAACTGGTCTGTAATTTCCAGGGATGTATCTTGGCTCTTTTTTAAATATTGGTGCTACATTGGCTTGTCTGCAATCAGCTGGTACCGTTTCAGTCAGTAGTCTGTTCGTAAAAATGAATAATGAAATGATGAACGGCATACACCATGTCTCACATTACTTCGTCTTAATTCAGCAAATAATCTAAATAGGTTATTAATGACACAAGTATATTATTCATTTTATGACTGGCATTTATAAAGCGCTGACAATTTGCGTACATTCTAATGACCCTGTCTCACATGCATATATAAGGACCAATTTAGACTGGAGACAATCAAGAAGCATATTTTTGAAGTGTGGGAGAACAGAAAAGTACTAGAGAAAGTCCATGCAAGCACAGTTTTTTACCCAGCGGACTGAACAAAAAAAACAAAACAAGGAGCTTGCAGTACTAACTACGCGATGGTAGTACAGCGATCTCCCCACTGAACTATTGCGTTCTGATAGGAAGACTGCCCCCTTGCCAGAACACACCAGTCGGGGCTCGCAGCCATTGGCTGAGAACGCCGATCAGATGCTGATCGGCAGATGTTTTTTGGTCATGCCTCTTCGGCATAAGTCATAGGTTCGGCTGACTTCTGTCAGACAGGCTGCTGTATACATGTGCCGAATTTCTGACGTTTTCCGTGATATCAGCTTATATTCAATCCATGTGTCTGGGGCTTTAGCCATTACCTTTATACAAAACTGTTTCATTTATATTTTTTAAAGTCTTATTTAAACAGCAAAGTTCAGATCTTTTCACAGCATTTCATTGTGATTTGAGTTCAGGACTCTTGACCTGGTGACTCTAAAATATTTAATTTCTTCTGTTTATTTGCTCTGAGTTTTATACACAGACAAAAACCTTGATATTCTGCTAGAAAATGAACATACAGGTTCTATACTAATTGAAATTCATGCAGATCCTGGGGCTGTAAAGCATTCCCTCACATGTATACTCCCTACATCATGATTCAAAGTTGGAAAGGGGTTTTTCTTTATTGTTGGCACAGAATACAGTGTTTATATACTTAGCAACGGTGGCCTGGTGCGCAATTTTTTTTTGGGGGGAGGGGGTGCTGCAAACAAACCTGCCTCCCCCCCACACTCAATCGACCGTTTAGAAAGGCAGCAATCCACTCACACTAACCCCCTCCACCCGGTGCTCAGGAAGGCGGCGATTCATGGCCTTACCTTATGCTTCGGTAGAGGTGCGCTGTTGGTGCACTGCTGAATCCAGGGTGGGGCTCCTGGAAGAGGCTGTTGCTCCTGGGACAGTTGCTTCTCCTGGCCGAACAATAAGCTGGTCCTGAGACCTGATTGGCTGGGAGTCCTTCCTGATTGGCTGGGAGGAGAAGCAGGAAGACATTAGCAAATAATAATTTGCTAATGTCACACAAGTGGGTGGGCTCTGCTCCCTGAGCCGACCCATTTTGAAGCCAATTGGAGCCTCAGGCTCTAATCATGTGCTTGGAAAAAAAAAAAAACCACGTTGAAATCCATGCGTCCGGGGCCCTGCATGCAGATTAGGGGCCGGGCGCATGGATTACGGGGTTGGCGCCCCTATCGGCTGCCACTGATACTGAGCAGAAATCTCAGGCACTGCCGTTAGCGCAAAACAATAATAGCAATTGCCTAGGATAATTTCTTCAAAATTGGTTCACAGGATGATGTCTGGAGAGGTCCCAGAATGCCCAGAGATATTTGATCATTTCCCAGTGGAACCTTAATCATCCATAGGCAGTGATTTATCTTTTGACTATAGTTGGAATTTTGATTTGGCTGGTTGTTGTAGCTTAGGGTTCATTTGTATCTTTTGCTTTTTCTGTGTACTATGTGTTTTTTAACAAAAAAAAATTATCATAACTCCAAAAACATTGGATTCAAAGTCAGCTGTTTGCTCACCTCCTTTGATCCTACAATGACTAAAAGGATTAGAGAGGATGCTGCAACTGCGGACAGTATGGGTAAAGATAGCACTGGCTCCCATACCACCAGAAGTAAGACAGTGGCCACAAAGCTTGCGCACTCCACCCACACTCCTGCAAAGGCGGTAGAGGGCAAAAAAAGTAAGTGCCTCATTCCCTGCACCGTTATTCAGCCCAGGGCCCTTACAAAGGGAGACAATGAACTTTCTGTTACCTCCAGGACAACAGACAGAAATGTATGGCATTGGAGGAGCAGCAGATGGATACAATAGTATAGACTGTCCTGCAGCCACCTGCTGAAATGTCTAATCATTTATATCTAAAGATAAACGCAATAAAATGTCCACAATGTTATTCTATTGAACTTTCTATTTTTTTAGTACACATTTGTTACTTTGAACAGTAGTTTTATTTATATGATAGATATAGATAACATCTGGCAAGCTTTACATTTTTGTAATTTTTTATAGTAGATATATGTATAGATGACTAAAGACCACATTTATTGTTGAAATTTCGAATATGCAAACCTACTTGTGCTGTTAGAATGGTTGTAAAAGCTAAATTTCTTTTGCTTTAAAGTTTTGAACCCCCCCCCACTTCGCTGAGCCCAATCGCAATCCAGCACTGTGCCAAAGCGCAGCAGAGCAACTGCTGTCTTTCTTTCTCTCCTCAATGGCTCCTACTGCTGTCAATCGCAGCCTGTGAGGAAAGGGCGGGGCTGAGCCTCAATGTCTGTGCCACCATAGGAAGCTGTTTCCAATATTAGCAAACTGTTCAGAGGAGCCGCCAGGAGCACTATCGGGGGACCCGAGAAGAGGAGGATTGGGGCTGCTCTGTGCAAAACTATGGCACAGAGCAGGTAAGTAGAAACCGATTTGTTGTTTTTTTTGTTTTCTTCTTATTTTTTTTTATTTTTTTTAGCCTTTAGCCTAGGCCAGTGATGGCGAACCTTGGCACCCCAGATGTTTTGTAACTACATTTCCCATGATGCTCAACTACACTGCAGAGTGAATGAGCATCATGGGAAATGTAGTTACAAAACATCTGGGGTGCCAAGGTTCGCCATCACTGGCCTAGGCTCACACTGGTGCAGTGCGGGGAACCACACGTGATTCGCACAGGAATCAAACCAAATTCCTGTTCAAATCACATGCAATTCTTTGCAGTGAGATTTGAGTCCATTCATTTTGTATGGCTCAAATCGCACCGCACCCCTACAAAAAAGGTGCATGCACCTTTTGTTTGTCGCACTGGAATCAGATCGCATGGGTGTGAGCATGATTTTGCCAATTGCAGTGCGTTTTGCAAACCTTTTTGGGTTGTCGTTTAACTTAACATTGACACCCGCAGCAGTTCACATGAACGGAATTTCGATTGTGATGCAGTGCGGGAAACGCACAGGAATTGCTGCGAATCCCGCACCACATCAGTGTGTGCCTAGGCTCACAATCACTTTAAGCACAGACTGCACTCTTTGGCCCTGTTCACACATACTGCAGTGACCTGCATTTTATTGCACTGGAAAAATGCAGGTCACTGCAAGGACACATAGAAGAAAATCATTTTCTATGTGTCCTGTTCACCCCACAATTTGTGTCATGTGCATTGCATTAAAATGCAACATGAATGTATTTTACCACAACTAAACTTACAAATGCACATCATCGCAATGCAAATATCTTGGGGGGAAAAAGTTTCTTTTTATTATTTTGTCCCTTAAAAGGACCCATAGCATACCCATTTACACGCAAAAAAAGTGCGTCAATGCACATAAACGTGGAGGCCACCGGTAGGCAATGCATATCCATTTTTCAGGCATGTTCATGCATTTTAATGCATGTTCTTTTGTGTTAACAGGCCCTTAGCGGTCCATGTTTTCTTCGTTCCTTTTCTTTCTTTCAAAAAGGAAAACGGCGATTGCTGTTCTTTTACAATGACAGTTTTAGCTGATGGAAAATAAAAATGTTTGTTTTTTGTCACCCAAATTGTATGTATCAAAATGTATTGCTGGAGCTCGTATGCAGTTTGTGGTCTACCATTTAAAATACACATGCCTCAAATCAAGAGCCTTCAGGGAAGATAACATTGATGCTTTGCTACTTAAGCCGCAGTCGTGTTACTCTCGACAGCCCCCCATACTGTACTATCTTGACTGCAGTATAATAATCATGTACGTTCTTACAAATATCTGTGTGTAATACATGTAGATAGTATTTAAATACTGTGATAATACCAGGAAGATATATTCAGGCTTTGTTCTGTTTCTCCAGTCTTTTCCTTAAGCCTGATGGCTGATCCTAACCATTTGATCAGGATCTATGTATTAATAATTCAGGTACACCACTTACAGTGTGAATTAATCTTCTTATCCTAATAGACTTTTTGGCTTTACCTGCTAAGCTGTTATTTCACTAACTTGATTTGAAATAGACGACGATGGAGGAATAGGCCACTTAAGAGTTACCTTGACCATTTTAGCCTCCTTTTTTTTTTACTTTAGAGGTTTAAAGCACGTTTCTTATATCTAAGGGACGATGTCAACATTTAGGCTAACAGATCTGCATGCCTGCTGTGCCAATTACAGATGGGACCCGCTCTCTTTTGGATTAACTTCTTATTTTAGAGAATGCAATTATAGTATTGTGAACATCCCAAGTTGGGCAGGAACACCCAAAACTCTAAGCTGGTCAGAAACAGAGCTCAGAACCTTGACATGGAGATCCTTACAGCAGCCGCCTGAAGATACAAGGAACCAGGGGATGATTCAGCCCACCAGAACCTATTATTGAAATAATCATTTTGGTGGGAGAGCACTTTATTGGTGTTTCTCAACCTTTTTTCAGTCATGGTGCCCTTTTTAAAAGTATTTTCAGTCTCAAGGCACCCCAGTCTAAGGGGTGAGGTTAGGGGACGGTGGTTGAGCCATGTTTTTGCAACCCCTACCTGCTCCCTGTTTGGCTGCAGAGACAGCATCCTGGGTTGTTTACCTGCTGCAGCCATGATCCTTTGTGCCCGGGGCAGGAATTGTATATCCGGCACTGACGCCCACCAAACGTGACCCATTCAGTTGAATGGCCTGTGCTGCAACCATGTGCATTATGGTTGCAGTATGGTGGTGCTACATTTAGGGGTTTAAAATAGGTGGTTAAGGGGCGACATATCACCTTACTGCTATTGTGAATGAGCTCTAAAAAAAAGTAGTCCTGTTTTCTTAGAAAAGCAGTTCTGATCATATGGGATTAGGGGTTAGGATTAAAAGTAATGTACCGACATACACATATACACACACATGCGCACATACGTGAAGCCTTTTTAACAAATGCCTATTTACTGCACCTGCAGTGCCGGGTGAACTGTATCTACATGGGCTGCGACTGCTGGAGCTACAACTGTACACTGGCACAGTGAAAGCTCAATCTACAGCCTTTCTCAACCAGGATACAGTGGTTGTACTGGTAATATTTGAATACACTATCCTGTATGAGCTG
This sequence comes from Lithobates sylvaticus, assembly GCA_028564925.1. Taxonomy (NCBI): domain Eukaryota; kingdom Metazoa; phylum Chordata; class Amphibia; order Anura; family Ranidae; genus Lithobates; species Lithobates sylvaticus. The sequence continues at coordinate 201,942,492 of CM053026.1, read as the reverse complement.
TAGAAGTTCATAGGTATTACACACTGTGGATTACATATTCTTATTAGAGTCACGTTTGTATTACATCTGTTGTTGTTAACAGGGTTAAGTGGCGTGGAACTATTGGATTTATAGCCACATTTGTGCACCTTTCGATCAGTTAGGGCTGGACAGAGCACCTAGCAGTATGAATATTTAAGGCAGTATGCACTCGGGGGCAAATGCCCAGAATGCAATAAGTCTGCATTCTGGGCATTCCACCCGGGGTGTATACTGCCCTAAACATAAGTACCACTAGGTGCACGTCCAGCCGCAACAGCTGTCGGCCTCCCATTTCAACAGGGCTGGACAACACACCTGTGCCCTTCACCCACAGCTAAATGCCAGAGCCCCATGCATCGGGGCCCAATGCCTAGTGTGCATGGGGGCTTCCTAAAAGGGGAGTGTGTTCCCCTATCATCAAAACCTAGCAGATTTTTGTAAACGTATACATTGTACCCTCTGATATAACACATGCATGCAAGTAAAATCTGATTTAGACAGATTAAGAAATGTTTATAATACTTACTGCCTGGGAATTGTGACTATGAGGGGTTAACCTCACTCCATAAGTAGGTCTTGCATTTACCATGAACTTGTCTGGCTAATGACTGATTTACTTGTTCACAAGCGTGAGCATTCTCTGTTGTATCAATAGGCTTGTGTCCAAGGTCTGGGATTTACAATGACATAGTAATCCTTCATTTCACTCAGCGTCGTCCTCTGCAATGATTAACTTCACCAATCCTTTTACCTTCTCCTCCTCAGGTTTGTTTGAATATGGCCGCAATTGGTCTGCCATTGCCAGAATGGTTGGCTCCAAAACCGTATCTCAGTGCAAGAACTTCTACTTTAACTACAAGAAGAGGCAGAACTTAGATGGCATCCTACAGCAGCACAAACTGAAGATGGTAAGGAGCATTGGCTTGTCATTTCAATGTATTTAAAAAATGGTTGCTTTAAATTTTGGTGCATATTGGCTTCCAATCTACAAATATGTAATGATTTGCTTGCTTATGTATTTGAGCCGGAAAAAGGGAATTGTGACAGTGCGTTTTTTTTTTTTTTTTCATGAGTTGTAATCCTGTTTAGTCAGTCTTGTAATCCAGGCATCCTTTCTAGACAGCGTAGTCACACCCTGGACCTCTCTGAAGGCTGTACATAATTAAACAATCCATTCTGGCCTGGGACCTGACTCAGTTTGTGATTTGATGTGAAGAAATAGCAGCACATGGATGAAATAATCTTTGTGTTCTCCCCTCCTGAAAGTATGTTTACATGTGCAATTTGCAAAGCAATAGGTCCCTCACCGATTCTCACGGTGTTGCTGTGCAGGTAATTACATTAATATTTTTGTAAATGAATGCATTACTGGATTAAATGGATGGAAATACAGTAAATAGATCTAAACCCAATCACTAAAATAATATATAAGCTTTTACATGTTTATGTAATTTCTAAAGTTTTAAATTTGCAACTTTTATTACAGTAATACCTAATAATCCTAACATGAAGATCCTTGTTCTGGCACCATCCCATTATTGGGTGACAACAGTCTCCTAATTGTGCTACTGCATTTTCATATATTCACCCCTAGTGGAGACTTAAGCCTCGTACACACGATCAGATTTTCGGCAGGGAATTGTGTGATGACAGACTGTTTGCCTGAAATCCGACCGTTAGTACGCTCCATCAGACAATTGTTGTCCAACTTTCCGCAACAAATGTTGGATGGCAGGCTAGTAAATTTTTGGCGGACAATGGTCTGTTGTCAGATTTTCATATCGTGTGTACACAAGTCCAAAGTACAAACACGCATGCTCGGAATCAATGCTCACCAAACACGACATTAGCAGAAGGTGCCCAAAGGGTGGCGCTCAAGAGCTGAAATTGTTTGTTGGCCGACAACTGTGCGCCGTTAGTATGCAAGACAAGTTCCTGGCACGCAGCCTTCGGACAAAAGTCTGATGCTCTGTTGGCCAACAACCCGATCGTGTGTACGAGGCTTTAGGCTGGACCCATACACACTATTAGATTTTCTGCAGATTTTTGTCTTCAGATTTACCAAAACCATGTAGTGCAAGGGCCTGCAATCTGAAGACAAAAATCTGCAGAAAATCTAATAGTGTGTATGGGGTCTTGGACATCTAGAAATATAAAAACTGCGCTCAGAAGCATATAAGTGGTGGCTGACACTTCACTAGACCTATAGTGCAAACAAATGATATATAAACATTAGTGCAGCGCTCAAATAAATGTGTGAAAGGTCCACCAAATATTGTGACCACCCAAAGTGGCAAAGGATCCAAACGGATTGTGCAATAATCAAAAAATGTAATCTATAAAACCATATCAAAACAAAAATGAATGCAAATGAGATATAATACAGGAAAAAATTGTGCTTGAGGTTAAATCACTAAAAGTTCATGAATATATCAGCATGTAGAATAGTCCACCATAGGAAATAAGTCCCATAAGTTGAAGAAAGATCACCTGTGAAAGGACGCAATATAGTTAAAACTTTTCTCTCATGTGGTCCACCACCATATAATAAGACTGGCATGCTTGCAGGAAGGTGTGGACTCCTATACTAGGGTGTATTGAGTCAATCATAGAGCTATGAGGAATTGCCTCAACAATATCCTGCACTGTCAGAAAGATGGTATGGGAATCACCCCGAGTTGAATGGAAAGGTTCCACCTTCAAAAAGCAGGCTTCCAATATACAGCAGACCATGTCAAAAGGGAAAGCAGTTCACAAACATATGTATAGGAAACAAACAGCCACACGTAGTGTAAAACTGCATCGTAACATTTGATGTGGTCTGCTGTATATTGGAAGCCTGCTTTTTGAAGGTGGAACCTTTCCATTCAACTCGGCGTGATTCCCATACCATCTTTCTGACAGTGCGGAATATTGTTGATGTGATTCCTCAAAACTGCATGATTGACTCAATACACACCTTCCAGTTAGCGTGCCAATCTTACTATATGGTGGCGGACCACACAACGAGGGAAACGTTTTAACTATATTGCATCCTTTCATGGGTGATCTTTCTTCAACTTATGGGACTTATTTCCTATGGTGAACAATTATACATTGAATACTGATATATTCATGAACTCTAAAGCCCCATACACACGCGCGGATTATCCGAGGACCAGGTCCGTCGGATCCTGTCCGTCATACTTTGTCTGATGTTGGTGTTGCATACACACGGTCGGACAAAGTTGTCGGAAAATCCGATCATTCTGAACGTGGTGACGTTTGTTGCCTACAACGGGACTACGTAGAGGCTAGTAGCCAATAGCTTTGGTCTTGTAATGTGATCTGAGCATGCGTAGCACTTTGTCCGTCGGAATTCGATACACACGATCGGATTTGGTGTGATCGGACTTTGTTGTCGAAAAATCTATCCAGCAGGAGATAGGACTTTGTCCGTCGGACAATCCGACGTACACTGTCCGATGGTGCCTACACACGGTCGGATTTTCCGACAACATTGTCAGATAGGACAGAATCCATGGGAAAATCCGACCGTGTGTATGGGGCTTTAGTGATATAATCTCAAGCACAAATTTTTCCTGTATTATATCTCATTTGCATTTATTTTTGTTTCATGATTTTATAGATTCCATATTTTGATTATTGCACAATCCGTTTGGATCCTTTGCCACTTTGGGTGGTCCCAATATTTGGTGGACCTAGGTCCTATATCTTCATTTTCACAAATTTGAGCGCTGCACTAATGTTTATATATAGATTTAGATATGCGTTTAAATCTCATTCGTACCGCGCTTCAGAGGCTACTGACAGGCAGTAAGGAAGCAATGCAATGCCTCCTCACCGCCTGTTTCAAACCCACTTTTGCCAAAAATGTGCCACAGCCACATGCATTGCAGACTTTCCCGTATGCTTGACTGTGCAGCGTTCGGTGTGCTTGCCACCTGTCGATCACTACGTGTCAGATGAACTTTACTATGGGTGCCAAGCATTGCGGCGTGTAAACATACCTGTCCGCTCCCTATTGCAGCTTAAGGCTGGATTCACATCTATACATTTTTAGTGCTTTTTGCACTACAGAAGTTTTTCCATAGGAAACCATGTTAAATGGACTGTAGTGCAAATCTGCAAAATGCACTAAAACTGCATAGGTGTGAATCAGGCCTAAGGCTTGATTCACACTAATGCGTTTTTTGATGCATTTTGCAGAAATGCAGGGAAATTTTTTTAACATAGGTTCCTATGGAACATGTTCACATCAATGCATTTTTGTGCCTCTGCGTTTTTGGAAAGGGTCGGGGACTTTTTTTCATGCAAAATGCAGCGTTTTGCATGTAATAGAAGTCAATGTACACGCATCCAAAGCGCAAGTACCGCGATTTTGTGTGTTTTTTTTTTTACACTATATATAGCTGGTTGCTAAGCAACCACAGTGTAAAAAAAAAAAACAAAAAAACACAAATCGCGGCAAAATCGCAGTAAAAACTTGGCAAGCACTGCAGAAACGCTCAAAAGCAACATGCATAGATGTGAATCGAGCCTTAGGCAGGATTCACATCTATGCAGTTTTAATGCTTTTGCATATTTGCACTGCAGTTCATTTAACATGGTTTCCTATGGAACACCTTCTGTAGTGCAAAAAGCACTAAAACTTCATAGATGCGACTCCATCCCAAGAGGGGTCAGTTAATGGGTGGCAAAAACGCGTCTTAACCGCACATTTATGTTGCGTCGAGACTAATCAAAGCCTTAGGGCATTTTTGCATCGCTTTTCGGCCACTAGCGGAGCACTTTTACCCCCCGCTAATGACCGAAAAAGGGTTAAAAGCGCCGCTGCCCATTGATTTCAATGGGCTGGGGGCGCTTTTTGTATGCACCGCTCCTACGGCGCCTCAAAGAAGCTGCTTGCGGGACTTTTTTGGGTGTCCTGCCAGCGCACCGCTCCAGTGTGAAAGCACTCGGGCTTTCTGGAGCGAGAGCAGAGGCACTATTTTTAGCGATATAGCCCCTGTAAAGCACCTCAGTGTGGAAGTAGCCTAAGACCTCACACAGGCTTTAGCTTGTATAAGAGCAGTGTGAACAGCAAGTTTTTACAAAGCATTTGCAGAGCTTTCAGCAAACCTTGTCCGATGCTTTTAATCCGCCCTTCTGCTCCAGTTTGTAAACATTGAACACGGATCTTAATGGGAGTGCTGATTGGCCCTTTAAACAAGCTGCGAGCAAGCTTCAGCACTAATTAAAGCTTATTGAAAGTCTGCTGAAACCTGCCAGCAGCTTGTTTAAATTAGCAATCAGCTTGCTAAAGTTTCATGAAAGTTTGCTGTTCACACTGCTCTTATACAGGCTGGAGCCCATGTGAAACCAGCCTTGTTGTGGCAACAAACATTGCGCACGTATGGCCCATCTTTTGTCACTGTCAGGCTGATAATCCAGAGCAATGATGTGCAACCTACAGGGGTTGAAGTGGCTGGAGGAGATCAGGAATGCTAAGAAGCAAAAAATACATAAAGTCAGTAAAAAGGTGTTTTATGAAAATTAACCTGTGGTTTGTTTATGGTACGTGGTTCTTTAGCAAACTGCATCTAGTTAGGATTTCAATTTATTTTGACAGGCTTTGAGGTGGTTTATGAGTTATTTTGAGATGGCTCCCAAGATTGATAAAATTTAAAAATACAGTTTTGTGAAAGATAAAAAAAAAGAAAAAAACCTTCCCAAACCAAACTCTTATTATTTTATCTTGTGGGATGGAATTTATTGAAGCAATAGCACATTCCCAGCAATGTGTGGAAAAGTGGGTGGAGGCAATAAAGTTATAGATTGTCGATACTGAAGTGGAAAAATAGCCCTAGGGGCTAGTTCACACCACAAAAATGTCCTCCAGATCCGTTCGGGTGAGTTTCTGTATGTGCGTTTTTTTTCCGGATGTATTCCAGATGCTTTTTTTTTTTTTTTTCCACTGAACTGCATTTTTGATGCATGTAGGTGCGTTTTTAATGTGTCTTATCATATTCCGGTACAGTTTTGTGCAGGAAAAATGCAGCTTGTTTTTTTTTTGTTTGTTTTAAATGGAACTGCAAGCACTAGTGTGAACTGTGTCATAGAAAACCATGTAACCTACTTTCTTTGCATTTTGGATGCAGAAAATAAAAATCACTGGAGCACATGTGGTGTGAACTAGGGGTTTTGGTAATCTCTGAGCATTGCTGCTAACTGACAAGTGATACTGCAGCAGTGTCAGTGGTTCCGTTCTCCTTCTGCTCACAGGTACTGTCTTTGTTAAGAAATCAGATATTATGCTTATAGAATTTGCAAACCCTCATATAAGCTTTAAAATGTTTGAATAATTAAAAACGAATTTTATTCATACAAAAAAAAAAATGGCAGTTCTGAGACATCCTGTCTTTTATCGCATATAACCAATGGGATGTGTGTACCTGCAAACAGCTGCCACACCTGTCATTGATTTGTACAGGCGTCTGGCTGTGGCTGATTTGGAAAGGCCTTTGCATACCCACCACAGAGAAATGCTGATTTTTGGAGGAGTAATGCCCCTTTCACACTTGTGCAACTTTTCCTGCGACTTTGGACATCAGATGTCTGATGAAGGGGTCCTGCGTGACTCCGAAACGTGGCACTCTCCTTGTGTTGTGATCTTGCAATAAATTACCCGTTTGGACGCTATTTATGTCGTTTCATGGTCTGCGACATCTGGACATCAGAGTCGCATGACAAGTTGTACCCCATGATTCCCAATGATAACCATTCATATCTGTGCTGCTGCCAGTCGCACTGACTTCAAAGTAGTCCCTGTACTACTTTGGTCTGACTTTGATGCGAGTTTAGGTCCATAGACCTCAAGTTTTCTTAGACATTCTCTGAAATTGCGGCAAAATCATGTGACTTGTAAGTAGAGGCAGTGTAAAAGGAGCCTAAGGCTCAAAGTGCTGTGTGACTGGTCCCTAGGAAAGTTTAAGTGAAGCATGAAATAACTGTTGATCATGTCAGAAATTCCATGATGTGCACATTTCTGTGTTTATTACAAGGAAATCCCACAATTATCTTGCTCTCAGAGCTATTATTCCCTATGGTTTGGTGATGAGGGGAGGGAATCAGTAGTTTGACAACTGGGCAGGTCTGACACTATTGTTATTTCAGTTCACAAAAAGACATGCGGTATCATTCCACAAGAGGATATTAGAAGCCAAGTACATTTCTAGAAGATCAACCAGTATTTTTCTGTACTTGCAGAGTCTTTTAAGAGGATAAAACATAGGAAAAATTTGCTTGTTTTGCAGAAATGTACTGTATTTTTTTTTTTTTTTATTATTTTTTTGTTTTTGTTTTTTTCCATTTTGCACTGACCGTTCTACAGTGTTTAGCCATTGAGTGGGTAACTAGAACATACATCTACAAACAGTCTTAAGCTTTTCACTGGGTTTGTTACTCTGTGTCTTGAAGGTTTTAGCAATTTTTACCTTTTTAGTTGCCAAATCTACAATATCAGCAAAAGGTTTTGGTTTAAATAGATTGTAACTGCACACGTGTCATGGGAGACATTCACTTGACCATGCAATAGCCTCTACAGTCCTGCAAATTAATTAAGTTAGATTTAGACTCACTTTAGCTGTTTTTGTTCCAAACTTTAAATCCTTCTCAAACTAGAGATAATATGGGTTTTCTCACAAGTTTAATTTCTGTGTCTGACTGCGCTATTTACTTTAAGGATAAATTCTAGAGAGAATTATCGTTACAAAGAATGTCATAAATTAGACTCTTTTTAAAGTGTCTGTTTTTATTTTTTTCCTCTGATAAAATTATGAGTACCAAAAAAAAAGAAATTTGGTGCTGAAAATTTTAACAGAGGAGAAAAATAAAAATAGACACTTTTAAAGCATGATCTATGCGGCTCTACAGCCATCCAATCACTTTTACAGGGCTCAGAAAGGGCCCCCCTTCTGCTGCCACCCACCACTGTCTGCCGCCACTCATGGGCTCTCCCGATCCACCTGAGAGCCCCGGTCAGCTGCCCACAGAGGAGGAGGAGGAACATTTTATTCCTCCTCTCCTCTGTGATGAATTAGGATGGAAGCAATGAGGATTCGTCACTTCCGACATGTGCAGTATCGCGATGAACGTCATAGAGAAATAATTCTAGTACCAGAGCTCATATTTAACTCTTGGTAACCTGTAAAGGCTTTTAAAGTAATGCCTGTGGAGAGATTTTTAGGTACCACAGTTTGTCACCATTCCATGGCGTGTAAAATTTTAAATATTGACATGTTTGGTATCTATTTTCTTGGTGCAATATCATCATTTATATTTTACCTAAAAAAATTGTGTATTATTGTATTGGTGTGCACTAAAATGTATTTAAGTGTATTTGTCCAGAAAATTTGCGTCTGTGCAAATATCATGCAACAAAATTGCAACAGACACCATTTTATTCTCCAGGGTCTCTGCTTTCAGAAAATATATAGTGTTTAGGGGTTCTAAGTAATTTTCTAGCAAACAAATACTGATAAAAATTAACATATGTAAACTATTTCAAAGTTGGTCAGGATGGCAAATTGTTAATCTAAATCTGCATCTCCAGTTTTCCTTAAACATCCCTGTTTAAAGCGGTAGTAAACCGCAGAATTAAAAAAAAAAAAAACACATTATAAAATACTTACCTTTTTAGAATGAAGCCCTCCAGCGATGCGCTGACAGAGCTTCCATCTGCATTCGGTCTTCCAAGTTTGCTAGCTCCGGCTGTATGAGTGGGCGGAGCCGCTATGTCACTCCCGCATATGCACGCATGAGTCCTCTGTATGCCGGACCTTTGGAGCACATGCACCGATGTCACTGGTTGCATGTAGTGTGACTATCTCCTAAACACTGCAAGTTTAGGAGATATTCACTGTACCTACAGGTAAGCTTTATTATAGGCTTACCTGTAGGTACAAGTGCAAAAAAGGAGTTTACTACTGCTTTAATGTCGCTTAATGTGTTCTGTCATTGATATCTATCATTCTCATTCTCCATATTGAAGACATTGAATATGAAACCTTATCTAGGCATCCATGTTCTTGGCTTAAACATAATCACTGTGCCTTATTGATGTCAAAGAAAAAGTTTACCTTTTTATTGTACATAGCTTTTTTGTGTGCCAGTGAACCGCTTTCTCCTTAGTCAATGGATATATAAGTACATAAGAAAAATACTAAGGGGACTCCACTGTATCTTTTTGTAATTGTAAACTACAGCGTTTTGTTATATCTTTAAGTTGCATGTAAAATGTAAGCTAACAGCAACCATCGGTCAGGTCTGCCTGTCCATTTCTGAGGCGGACCCGATGGGACCCTCCATTCTCCTCTATAAGCAGTCAGATGTTGTGTGAGTCCTAAATATAAATGTTTTTAAGCACAGAACTGACTTCATGTTTATTGATCCCATAGCGGAAATCATCAAGTGTTTTTTTTTTTTTTTAACTTATTTCCAAACTTTTTTGTTCTTAAAGCCTAACTTCAGCTTTTCCTTTCTAAATCTCCTTTTGACCATTGTCACAGAAATTGATGGGAAATCAAAAAGATTTTCAGTCCTCACTGAAACAAGAATAGTGGCCATATATTTCTGATTGGGAACCCCTGACAGATGTCCAAGGCTGGCCATAAACCGTGCAAATTTCTTTCCTGCAACCACTGGTTGCAGGAAAGAAATGTGCACGATTCCCCCATCCGCAGAGACCGTGTTGACACAGGAATCAGCAATTGTCTTCTCCCAGCAGGGGTGCGGGACAGGCGAAATTGTCCCTGTTGGGAGAAGACAGTGCTTATCGCTAGCGGCTATAGCAGCAGGTCAACTTGGTGCATTCAGCCCGCCCATTAACGGTTCGAATCTCAGCCGGTTCCTGCTGAACCAGCCAAGATTTGAACCGTGTATGGCCGGCCTAAGTTTCTCACTTTAGAAGGATTTCCTTTTTCACCCTGTTGCCTCTGGGACAGCAAGTAAAGGGCAGTCTCCCTAATTGGGCATAGAAAAAAACCCTGTCTATGAGAAAACTCATTGGCTTTTGACGTACGTAATTTTTATAAGCAACTTTTCTATCCAGATTACTTCAAAATGTGGGCTTCTAATGCATCTAGTAAGATGGTCCTAGCATTTTTGGACTGTTTTTATGGGTTTCAGGAAGTCAATTTTTGACAGATCAGCTAAAAGGTTCCTCCAAATATGGCCCTGGTAAGTGGGCCCATATTATAGCCAGCCATTCTGCAACAATCTGACCAGTTTCTATTCCCCCTGATGGCTGACACTGTCCTGCACAAATAACCCATAATTTGGAGAGAAAAAAAGGGAGTGAGCAACAAAAGGTGGGCACCATTTTGGACAGGTTTTCTAACCTGGTCAGTTAATGAGCCCCTTTAGGGCTAGGTTCGCCCATGTACGGCTGCGGTTTGCAGTCCAGAGTCTGGTGCAGTTTTGTTAACTGGTTCAGGTGTGAATTTTTACTTGAATTCGCACCTAAACCGGACCCAAAATCGCACAGGACCATGTGTGAACCAGACATGTGTGAACCAGCTCCATTGAAAGTGAGTCCAGTTCACATGTTATGCAAATCGAATGCAGTTTAAAAATGCATCTGAATTGCATATATGTGAACCGGGCCTTAGTGTAGTTGGCCAACAAGCATATACTAGGCCACATGGTCATCTAATCAGGTAATAATTTCATGTCTATCATCTTGTGTCCATGGGTAACATAAAGTAAACAGGTGCTGAAAGAAACATATAGACTGACATTGCTGAGCTCCTTCTGAAAATGCTAGTTCCATAACTACCATACTGATGTCCTGGCTTAGGATTTGGGTCACCAACCTAGAATAAACATGCAGATCAGTAATTCTGATTTTGCTGGCTGCATGCTTGTAGGTCAGTCATAATGAAAACCAGGCAACTAGCATTATTCAGAAGGAATCCATCAATTAATGTGTTTGCACTTCTCTATGCCAGTTCTTTCTTTAGGACAACCGTTGTTCAAAGCTAACCTTAATATGTAGTGTGCAGACTGTGTGGCTGCACACACTGCATTCTCTCTATACTGTATGTTAGAAACAAGGTTTGTAAGGCCTGGTCCACACTAGCTGTGGCTCGCTGCAGGGGGTTCGTTGCGTCCCTGTTCTCAGTTTCAGGGGGGGAATCTGGTCTGAATTTTTGCCTGAATTCAGACCTGAAACCGAGCCAAAGACGCACTGGACCCTTTTCCAGTGCAGACAGCGGCCGCCCCAGAGCTGCGCGAACCGGCTCCATTGAGAGCCCGTCAGTCGCCTGTTATGTGAATTGGATGCAGAGAAATTTGCATAGGTGTGAATCCAGCCTCAAACTTTAACACACTGATCAGATTCATTGCATTAAGCGGACGTATAACATTTAAAACGGTATGATGAAGGCATCGATAGTAGCAGTAATACAAAAAAAAAGGTAATTCAGTTGTCTGTTAATGGCATGTATGCTGTTAGGGCCTGTTTATGCAGAATTTTGTTATTTTCTAACTGCTCCCCCCCCCCCCCCCCCCCACAAGGGGAATTCAAGGGAAATGCACAAGCAGCTTAGTGAATGCAGGTCAACTGCAGGTCTGATCATGGAAACATCTGATACTGATTCCAAAAGCAAACGGAATGCTCCTGAAAGCAATCTGCATTTCCCCCGTCGACACAAGCCCGTTAAACATTTTTGGGGACCACTGGCAGCAGACAGGTTAAATTGTATATCATAATATAGAATGTCTTTCTGCAATAACAATTGCTCATTGAAGAGAAATGCTGAAAGAGAGGAGGTGAAGGAGACCTTTTCCATAGTAACCATTATACTTCATAGTCATGTGGCTGTTCTCCAAGACTGTTTGTCTTCTAGCCTCTCTTCAAGCTAGAAGATAGCAATTAAAATTCAGGTTCAGTGTATGTTTCCAAATCTTTGGAGTTTTTTTATTTTGTTAAAAACAAAATAAATAAATGAAAAGTGGTTCTCCGATAAGTAGAAAACGCGTGATATTTATTAGCTTTGAACATTGAAAAGATTTGTGCTGCGCATCTTTAATGCGGTTTTCCAGGTTCCAAATGGAAGTATTTCAAATGCTTTTAAGGCCAATCAGTCTGTAAAGTAACATCTGTATAAATGGAAAACATTCACAGCGCTCTTTGTCGAGGCATTTGAGAACAGTACAGTCCAAGCCAGTTAGACAACCCAACACTACTACCAGTCTACATTAAAAGCTCAAGGCAAAATCCATTTAAATTGGATCCAAAAGTTAGTATGATTACTTTATTTTTTATTTTTTTTATCAACTGAAAGTTTAGGTAAAACCAAAGTTTCTTTGTTTTTGATAGATTGGGGAAGGGTTACAACCTCTGGTTTTCTTCTTCTTTTTTTATTTTATTGCTACCTGTATCCCAACTGGGGAAGGTCACCCCTCTATGTTGTCCCCTGCTTATAAAAGTTAGAACAAATCCTCAATTATGAATCATCAGTGCAAAAATAGAGGAGAAATCTTCCAATCTTCGATATCAGCTGTCACTTTGTAAAAATTTCCCTCCTACAGGGCAGGAAGTGAAGAATAATCTTCCCAATTGGAAGCCCCCCATACTTACCTGAGCCCGCTCTCGATCCAGCAATGTCCATGAGAGCCTTGGCAAAAAAATTTAGGCTTCTGCATACTTGGCATTTGCCCAGCTCCTCTGCCTTTTCTCCTGGCAACAGAGAAACCGCTTAAACATGCCGCGTTTTGCTAAAGCGTTTAGGTGCGTCAAGCTTTTAGGCATTCATTCATTTGGCCAGAATATTAATTTATTCTGGCCTTTTGAAATGAATGAGTGCTCAGTAAATGCACATAGCGTTTGGGTGATTTATTTATTTATTTTATTTTTTCTGACTCTAAATGCTCCTCTTCAAATACGCCTATGCATGGACACATAGACTAACAAGGAGGGGCATTTAGAGGCAGAAACAAAAATTTGAAAGGCCTCTAAAAACTGATTTTTTTACGTCCAGTGTGCATGAGGCCTTAAAGATATTGCAATATTTAATATTTTTATTTTTAGGTTTAATTCTGCTAAAGGAAATGTTTTATGACCCTTTTCTTTGGGATAAATATTAAAAAATTATTACTTTAAAAATGAATTGCCAAAGTACTATAATCGTGTTTTTAAATTTAATGTGCCTGTGCTTTTTCAGTACTTTTCAGCCATAAACATGGAAATCCTATGCTGTTAATCAGGTCAGGGCCGGTATAGGGGGGGGGGGGGGGGGGCGGAAGGGGCAGGTGCCCTGGGCGGTACTATTTACTGGTGGAAGGGAGGATGCTCAGGTGAAGTGCAGTGTACTTCTAAAATCTTTGAACACACCAGACGCTATTAGCTGCACACACCTGCAATGATGTGCCGAGTGCGCTCCTGCACCCCACACAAGCCCAGACCACCCTTCACTTCTTTACTCCCCTGTCAGTGGAGATACTCCCCCAGAGAGGCGCTTAATATTCCCTGCCCAGAATCACTCACTGAGAAGCCAGCCGGAGGCGGGAGGGGAGGACTCCGAGGGAGAGGAGCATCCATTGGCAGCGATGCTTTGCGGGCGGTTTTAACCCTTTTTTGGCTGCTAGCGGGGGTTAAAAGCGCTCCGCTAGCAGCCAAAAACCTCCACAAATGCGACGGTAAAGCACCACTAAAAATAACGGCGCTTTACTGCAGATGCCCCCCCAACGCCCCAGTGTGAAACTAGCCTTAGAAGTGTGTGTTTTTTATAACAGTCTAATGCAGTGGCGGTGCGTGCATAGAGGGCGCAGGAGCGCCGCCCCCCCTCTCCTGCACCGCTCTATCACCAATAGATAGATTCATGCATTGCATGAATCTATCTATTGTCACCGCTGCCGCCCCCTATTCAGGTGTCCGGCCCCTGATACAGTGGGGGGGGGTGTTGCTGGAAGCGCCCCTATTAGAGCTGTAAGCTCTAATAGGGGACCCTATTAGAGCGGTGTGCTCTAATAGGCTTCCCTAAGTGTAAACAGCGGGCGCACGGCTGTGCGTTCGCTGATTACACAGTACTGTGTTAGGGAAGCGAATACATCGCTTCCCTAACACAGACCCGCCTCTCAGCCAATCAGGTTGCCAGGTCTGTTACCTGTCACCTGATTGGCTGAAGTCACAGGCGCTGTGATTGGACGCTAGGCGTCCAATCACCAAGCGTCCAATCACAGCAGAAGAAGACAGGAGGAGCGCGGGAGAAGACATCCGACGGAGACACCGCTCGTCGCCTGACGCCGTCACCAGCTGCACACCGGGACAAGGTAAGTGCAGAGGGCAGGCAGGGGGCACAGTGGCAGCACTTAAGGGACACAATGGCAGCACTTAAGGGGCACAATGGCAGCACTTAAGGGGCACAGTGGCAGCACTTAAGGGGCACAGTGGCAGCACTTAAGGGGCACAGTGGCAGCACTTGGGGCACAATGGCAGAACTTGGGGCACAATGGCAGCACTTAAGGGGCACAATGGCAGCACTTAAGGGGCACAATGGCAGCACTTAAGGGGCACAATGGCAGAACTTGGGGCACAATGGCAGAACTTGTGGCAGAACTTGGGGCACAATGGCAGCACTTAAGGGGCACAATGGCAGCACTTAAGGGGCACAATGGCAGAACTTGGGGCACAATGGCAGCACTTAAGGGGCACAATGGCAGCACTTAAGGGGCACAGTGGCAGCACTTAAGGGGCACAATGGCAGCACTTAAGGGGCACAATGGCAGCACTTAAGGGCACAATGGCAGCACTTAAGGGGCACAGTGGCAGAACTTGGGCACAGTGGCAGAACTTGGGGCACAGTGGCAGCGTTTGATGGGCACAGTGGCAGCGTTTGATGGGCACAGTGGCAGCGTTTGATGGGCACAGTGGCAGCGTTTGATGGGCACAGTGGCAGCACTTGGGGCACAGTGGCAGCGTTTGATGGGCACAGTGGCAGCGTTTAATGGGCACAGTGGCAGCGTTTGATGGCACAGTGAGGCTGTTTGTTTGCGCCCCCCCAAAAATTTTGAGCACCAGCCGCCACTGGTCTAATGACAAAATTGTCATGTTTACGGCTGGGACGACCACACTCTTCACGATCGGCACCAACTTTGATAATGTGTTTTTTTTTTTCAAACACTTAGAGCTCTGGTATCATGTGGAAGCAATAGTACTTCATTTAAACCTTATTTATGCTTTGACTTGTTCTGAGTTCTGTAAAGTTTACAGAAAGGGGTGACGTTTATGATGTTTGACTGAATTTTACAATTTTTTTTCTGTGATGTTAAAGAATTGAATAATTTCAGAACTTTTTCCACCTTTTTAATGTGGCCTATAAACTGTACAACTTAATTGAAAAACAAACTGAAATCTTTTTAGGGAGGGGAAGTAAAAATAAAATAATGTGGTTGCATAAGTTTTCACACCCTCTAACTGGGGTTGTAGCTGTGTTCAGAATTAAGCAATTCCATTCAAATTCATGTTAAATAGGAGTCGGTACACACCTGCCATCATTTAGAGTGCCTCTGATTAACCCCAAATAAAGTTCAGCTGTTCTAGTAGGTCTTTCCTGACTTTTTCTTAGTCGCATCAGAGGGAGCTCATTGTTAAAATGTATCAGTCAGGAGAAAGATGCAAAAGAATTTCCAAGGCATTAGATATACCATGGAACACAGTGAAGTGAAGAGTCATTAGGTGGAGAAAATATGGCACAACTGTGACATTACAAAGAACTGGACGTCCCTCAAAAATTGGTCAGAAGAAAACTGGTCAGGGAGGCTGCAAAGAGGCCTACAGCAACATTAAAATAGCTGCAGGAATATCTGGCAAGTACTGGCTGTGTGGTACATGTGACAACAATCTCCCATATTCTTCATATGTCTGGGCTATGGGGTACAGTGAGAAGACGGAAGATTTTTGTTACGAAGAAAAACATCCAAGCCAGGCTAAATTTAGCAAAAACACATCTGAAGTCTCCCAAAAGCATGTGGGAAAATGTGTTCTGGTCTGATGAAACCAAGGTTGAACTTTTTTGGCCATAATTCCCAAAGATATGTTTGCCGCACAAACACTGCACATCACCAAAAGAACACTATACCCACAGTGAAGCATGGTGGTGGCAGCATCATACTTTGGAGATGTTTTTCTTCAGCTGGAACAGGGGCCTTAGTCATGGTAGAGGGAATTTTGAACAGTTCCAGTCAATATTGGCACAAAACCTTCAGGCTTCTACTAGAAAGCTGAACATGAAGAGGAACTTCATCTTTCAGCATTCCAACGACCCAAAGCATACATCCAAAACAACAAAGGAATGGCTTCACCAGAAGAAGATTCAAGTTTTGGAATGGCCCAGACCTGAATCCGATTGAAAATCTGTGGGGTGATCTGAAGAGGGCTGTGCACAGGAGATGCCCTCGCAATCTGACAGATTTTGGAGTGTTTTTGCAAAGAGTGGGCAAATAGTGTGCCATGCTGATAAACTCATACCCAAAAAGACTGAGTGCTGTAATAAAATAAAAAGGTGCTTCAACAAAGTATTAGTTTTAAGGGTGTGCAACCATATTATTTCAGTTTTTTAGTTTTACTTTGCTCCACCTAAAAGATTTCAGTTTGTTGTAAACTGAGTTGTACAGTTTATAAGTCCCATTAAAGGTGGAAAAAAAGTTATGAAATTCTTTATCTTTGTTTCATTTTTTTAAGTCACAGAACCAGACATTTTAACAGGGGTGTGTAGACTTTTTATAGCCACTGTGTATAGAACTTTTTTCCTTTCCCTCTACTAAGTACTTATTGGAAGTCATCTTCTGTGACACCTGCAGTTTTGATTCAGACATAAATAGCCCTTTTCCTCAGCTGCTACTATCGGCTTGTCAGTTGTTTGCATGCTTTATAATAGATATGTTTGTTCCAGGAGAAGGAGCGCAACAACCGGCGCAAGAAGAAGAAAGCTGTACAAATGGAAGAGGAGGTCCCCTATACCCCGGCTGTTGAAGATGAAGAAATGGAGGCATCTGGGATTAGTGGCAATGAAGAGGAAATGGCAGAAGAAGGAGACAGTAAGGCTTTGTTTTCTTGTGTGACTTAATATGTCCAGATATATTTATTATTATTATTATTATTATTTTTTAGTATTTTTGTTAATCTGTTCTATTAAAAGTATGTCTATATCTGTTCTATTAAAAGTATGTCTATACCCGCATAGTAAGCTTTAGACATGGTGGCTGCATTAGTTTTTTTTTTCTTTTTGAAGGCTAAGTATGTTTTCTGCAAGTACAGAAAACCTCTGTTGATTCTGATATTAATCCAGTATGCTTGTGACTTCCAATGTACTAAACCATGGGTGCTCAAACTATGGCCCTCCAGCTGTTGCGGAACTACAAGTCCCAGGAGGCATTGCAAGACTGACAGATACAATCATGACTCCCAGAGGCATGATGGGACTTGTAGTTCCACAACAGCTGGAGGGCCACAGGTTGAGCACCCATGACCTAAAGTCTCAATGAACTCAGCTCTCACCAGTTCTTTTCTCTGAACTAATATATATTATGTAGATGAAGAGAAGGATAGTTGTTTGGACCCCAAATTAGGAGAGCAGCCTAGGGTGACAATACTTCCCCTCCATAGATGCAGTACAGAGAGTGAGTGTTGTCTTTGGACAGGAAGTGTTACTGGCTGGTTCACCAGGTAAAAATGAAGGAAAAAAGACGGAAAAGGGAGAACTAATGCAGCATCATCTGTAAGGACTGGTGAGCTGCAATACATTACATTTTT
Source organism: Lithobates sylvaticus (assembly GCA_028564925.1). Lineage (NCBI taxonomy): Eukaryota > Metazoa > Chordata > Amphibia > Anura > Ranidae > Lithobates > Lithobates sylvaticus. The sequence goes on along the minus strand of CM053026.1, from coordinate 201,924,677 downwards.
ATTCTTGTGTTTAGATATGCTTTAGATGATTGGAAGAAAGAAAGAAGGGTCTCTAATGGTAATGAAAGTTGTACTTCTAAATGTCAGACATATTGGGGACTCCCTGGTAACCTATAGTATGTTGTGTCTGCATTTTGCCAGTGTTCCTGTCGCACCATAACCTATTCACACCAGCTGTGATTGGACAGGACCAGTGTCATCACTTTCTATGCTACGCCTCCTAAACTTTTAAGTATTCTTCAGATGGGTCTGTCACTCAAGAATTGTGAGCGGATGATGAAGAGTTTGAAAGGAATCTTGACTGTCTGCCTCCCTAGCTGGTTCCCTTTGTACCTACCTGGGGCGGGGTTGTCCTTTTTGGGCCAGGGTATTGCCCTCTAGTGTTCACAACATAATAAATGGCCAGCTTGGTGGTCACAAGGATATATACTTAAAGCAGAACTCTGGGCAAAAACTTTTTTTACATGTTATTATTGCTCCTTTTCTACCTACACTGAATGTTATCCATCTTCTGGTTCACTCAGGGGTTGCTCTGAAATGGCCTGTTTATTTTTAAATAAAACTGTTAATTCCCAGTGGTTTCCTCTTTGTAAGACCATTGGCTGATATGCCTTGTATTCCTCCAGTCACTGGTCTTGTCATAGCCCTCTTGTAATTCTTCCTCCAGTAAGCAGTGGTGTATTTCCTCTCCACTCACTGTAGTGGGTGGACTTGGGAGTCCTGGTTTGTACGGCCCACCAAGGCAGTGCCCTAAGAATGACAGCTCAGAACACTCTGGGTCTGTCCTACCTCCCATATCGTCAGGTCGGAGTCTCTGCTGCTCCTCCACTAGTAAGAGTGTGTGTATATAGTTGTGCTCATAAGTTTACATACCTTGGCAGAATTTATGATTTCTTGGCCATTTTTCTGAGAATATGAATAGTAACTGCACGTTTGGGGTCTCCCCAGAGTGGTTCAATGTTATTGAGGTCAGGAGACTGATGGCCACTCCAGAACCTTCACTCTGGTGGAGCCAATGACAGGTCTACTTGGACTTGTGTTTTGGATCATTGTGATGTTGGAATGTCCAAGTACGTCCCATGCGCAGCTTCCTGGCTGATGAATGCAAATGTTCCTCCAGTATTTTTTGATAACCACATACTGCATTCATCTTGCCAACAATTTTGACCAAATTTCCTGTGCCTTTTGTAGCTCACACATCCTCAAAACATCAGAGATCCACCTCCCGTACCTTTCATTATAGGCCTTGTTGACTTCTCTCCAAATGTAGCATTTTTATGGTTGTGGCCAAAAAGCTCAATTTTGGTCTTTGTGCCAGAAGGTTTGAGGCTTGTCTCTGTGCTGTTTGGCATATTGTAAGCAAGATACTTTTATAGCATTTGCGTAGTAATGACTTTCTTTTGGCGTCTCGACCATGCAGCCCATCTTTCTTCAAGTGCTTATTGTGCATCTTGAAACAGCCACATCACATGTTTTCACAGAGTCCTGTATTGCACCTGAAGTTATTTGTGGGTTTTTCTTTGAATCCCGAACAATTTTCCTAGCAGTTGTGGCTGAAATTTTAGTTGGTCTACCTGACCGTGCTGTGATGGGAATTGTAGTTTTTTGTTTTACTGTAGAGAGAGGGGAGGATGTGATGTAATCTCTGCTTTTACAGCACCTTCTCAGCCAAGCAGATGCTGTTGTGTTTTTTTTTTTTTTTTTTAATTAAAGCGATGACCATGAATAATTCCATCAGACTTTTCTCCTAAATGGTAAGGTTTTTGAATATTTTATTAAATGTTTTGTGTAGTTGGGTATACTAATCAATGATTTTTTTTTTTTTTGCCCATCCCAGAGTTATTCTTTAAGCATATATTGAGATGATCTGATTTATTTATTGTAAAATCAGGTTTATATGATATTCAACATTGTAGGTGTTATGTTTGTAGCATACACTGCATGCTATAATTGCATTTGATGGATATATTTGCAAATGATTTTCAGTTTGATGAGGATTGGCTGTGTACATTCATGTTTGTTTTTCTACCAATAGCAGCAGTTAACAACAGTTCGGACACAGAAAGTGTTCCTTCACCAAGACAAGAAGCCAAAGAGAGCAAAGACAATGAGGCTAAGCCAACAGTAGAGCCTGTGGTAGAAGGGGACAATGAGGTGCCGGGGAATTCTGGTAACTCTACTTCTCCACAATCTCAGGAACTTGCTGAAAGGACTAGTAATGGGGAGGAGACCAAAGAAGAACCAGAGCCCAGTGCAGTGAAAAAAGAAGAGGAATGTGGGGGGAAAATCTATGAGGAACTAGGAAAAAGTGAAATCAAACAGGAAGAACTGGAGGACTGCAAAGAGGGTGTGGTTGAGATGCCAGAAGAGGCACCAAAGGAAGCCACAGAGGCACTACAAAAAGTAGAAAAGAAGCACAGCAAACATAGCGGAAAGACAAATGCAGACAGTGACTCTAGCGCCACCTGCAGTGCAGATGAAGCTGAAGAACAGGATTCTTCTGACAAAAACAGGTATAATAGTTGGGATTGCAGGTATCTGAAACAGTGAACATGTTTACGCTACTATGTGACTTATGTTAATGGTAACATTTTGTGCGGTTGCAGAGAACAGGAGCTGAGGGTTTGGCAAATTGCTTAACAAGTATAGTGTATGCGCTGATCTGTTGATATTGCTTTTGTCCGCACAAATTTATCAGAGAGGCCAGTAAATCTATACAGAATCTTTAGACCAGGGTTCTCAAACTGGCGGCCCTCCAGCTGTTGCAAAACTACAAGTCCCATGAAGCATTGCAAGGCTGACCGTTACAAGCATGACTCCCACAGGCAGAGGCATGATGGGACTTGTGTTTTGCAACAGCTGGAGGGCCGCCAGTTTGAGACCCCTGCTTAAGACTGATCATTCCCCATAAAGTCTTGCTGCACCGCCCAGCAACCAGGCATCCCTGTTTATCAATCTGCCTTTATTAGTTTGAAAAAGGTATATGTAAAATCAGATTTGTCTTAGTAAACCTCTCATAAGAGAAACATAGGCTGTTATGCTGACACTCTTGTCTTAACAGTTCCTGAGTAACGGATCAGGAACAGGACATGTTCGGACACACTATATCCTGCCCGGAAGTTGTCACTGCAGACAGCCAATCATAAGTGGTGGAGGCATTCCCCACCAAGCAGGCAATGCCTCCGCCACTTGAGATTAGGATCCACAGCGACAGCTTCCTGGTGGGGAAGTTCAGGTGGATTTGGACTCATGTTTGAACACGTCGGTGCTCATCTCTAATCAGGAACAAGTATGCAAATTAAGAAAGTTGTCAAAAAGCCAGAAGTTCTTACCTGCATACTTGTTCTGGAAGAAACACTCAAGGTTTTTGGACCAAGAGGCTCATCATGACAGCCAGGCAACTAGCATTATAAGAAAGATGTCAGCGATGACACACTCTATGCTTTTGTCAGGACAGGTTTTCTTGATAGCAGATAGAGAGCATGGCTTTTAGGGCTGATTTACACTTGCTTTGACTTCATCACATATTAAAGCTCCTACTGCTTCAACATACTTTTTTATGTGTTTTTGATGCTTCGTGGTGCTTTTATGATGCTTCAATGGTGCTTTTTTTCAGCTTAACTGAAGCTTGGCAGATGTCCTGTGTGTGTGTGTGTGTGTGTTGATCTCTCATACCTGCAATTTCTCCAAAGCAAAGCTAAAGCTGAATAAAAGCTTCAGGTGCTTTATGCAAGCTTTGTCATAGACTTCTATGGAGGCTTTGAAGCGCCACTAAAGCGACATGGGGTATAATTTTTGAAGCAACCCAAACCAAATACAATGTGTGAACAAGCTAACCATTTCATTTATCGAAAGGGGCTTTGATTGGCGTTCAGAGTGCTTTAAAAATGCATGTCCAATGCCATGTTTTGAAGCAAGTGTAAACGAGCCCTTAAAGTGTTACTGAACCCACAACAGTAAAATCAGTCTGTATATGCAGTAAAGCATGCTTGTTATACTCACTGTGGAATCTAAGGGGTTAATCCTCTGCATTGTGTAAAAAAGGCTGTTTGATTGTGTGTGCACAGGTCCTCCTGTTCTTCCACTGACACCAGAACATGTCTGGATAACACAGTGCCTCTGGGGTCAGGCTGCACATGCTCAGTTTGGGGTGGATGGAGAGGTTTTTTTCCTTTTGGGAGAGTGCATGTGATCAGCACAGGGCCAATCGACACTGTCCAGACAGAGGTTCAGGGGTCCTGGATCCTGATAGAACAGCTCAGTACAGTATGAAACCTCCTCCTACAAGCTTTATCGGGAACTAATGGCAGTCACAAGACTTATACTGCTGGTGAGAAAAGGTATTTAGCAGTTTATATTTACTAAAATAATTGCATTTCCATGTTCTGTGTACTGTGGGAATGTATTGTTTTAGGCCCCTTTCACACTGAAGCGTTTTTCAGGCGCTACAGCGCTAAAAATAGCGTCTATATAGCGCCTGAAAAAAGCGGGTCCTTTCACCCCAGTGTGAAAGCCTGAGGGCTTTCACACTGGATCGGTGCGCTACCAGGACTGTAAAAAAAGTACTGCTAGCAGCATCTTTGGAGCGGTGAAGGAGCAGTGTATTCACCGCTCCTATACCGCTCCTACCCATTGAAATCAATGGGGCAGCGCGGCTATACCGCTGGCAAAGCGCTGCTTTGCCGGTGGTTTTAACCCTTTTTCGTCCGCTAGCGGGGGTTAAAACCGCCCTGCTAGCGGCTGAATACTGCTGCTAAAATGACGGTAAAGCAGCGCTAAATATATACGCCCGCACCGCCCCAGTGTGAATGGGGCCTTATAGTTAAAGTATGTGCCCATTTTGCTCAAAATGTATTTATAGTAAACTTTTTATTGGTGTACTGGTTCCAGTTGCAAAAGGCACTGTTTCTTAACCAATATAATAAGATCAACCCCTGCCAGAGCTGCACAGGTCAGCAATCTGTCAGATCATATTAGACCCTATCTCTAAGTGCTAGTTCACACCAGACGCAGTTCCGTGTACTTTTTTTCTGCACAAAATGCATGCACAGTGTTTTTCCATGTACTCCAATGGCTCTAGTTCACACCATGCAGTCAGTTTCCGGTCAGTTTCTGCTCCGGAAACTGACTGCATGGTGTGAACTAGAGCCATTGGAGTACATGGTGTGAACTAGAGCCATTGGAGTACATGGAAAACACTGTGCATGCATTTTTAGTGTAGAAAAAAGCGCACAAAACTGAACGGAACTGCATTTGGTGTGAACTGGCCCTTAATGAAGGGAAATCAATATATGTACAGATTTTGCTTTTGTGGACTATAAGACATTTCAGTCTGCATCTGAGTGTATGTGCAGTCATTAAATGACTGTTCCTACTGTCCATCGCATGATAGAAAAGTTCAACTTGGGCATCATAAATAGCGATAGGCGAGGCTTGTACAGGCATCAAGCTTGATGGAGGCTGTGCCAGGCCAGCTCTTCAGAATCCAGCTATTCTCCATTCTAATTCGTATGTTATTTTGCTGGAATAGAGGTGCACCTGTGTACTGCTGCAGCCTCTTTGGATTACAGAACTTTTTGTTTTCTGTGAAACAGCCCAATTAGCTGACCTCATGAGAACAACATTTCACCTGCACCGTCTGTATGCCTGAAGTGAATTGCTTCCTTGAAAAGGGCTCTTCAGTTAAGTGTCTACTGGAAAGACTTTTTCCCAGTAATGACTGCTGCCTTATGTTCCGTACAATTCACCTTTGTTTGAAGGATCTATATTTGTAGACAGCCATATATTTAGAAGTTTTTGCTGGTTGTTGATAGGAAAAGATGATCCCCAGGCACACTACTTAAAGGCTTAATAAATGTTTAGCTGACTATAGAGACAATTATTTTATCGAGGAATAATGTTCTGGGCTTGTTTTGTGAAGACTTCTCGGCTTGAAGTGCTTCTATTAAATAGAAATTTTTCTGCTGACCCCATTGTCCTCGGTGGCTCAGCTCACTTCTCAAATTATGGTGAGATGTGCCAAAGGGAACCAATAGTCCTTCCGCTAAAATATTGTGAGGAACAGAAGGTGTTTGCTTGTAATTGCTTCCACCATAAGTAAAATAACAAGAGGTTATTCTAAAGTAGTAAGTTGAACAATGCAGCTACTCATTTTATGCTATTTAATGCAGGCCATACATTAGTCTAAAAATCAGAAATTTCATGCATTTTGTGATCCGATGGTGCCACCATTGATTTTGAAATTCGACCCACCAAGCCTTGAATTTCACCTCATGTTGCTACAGAATTTTTTTTTTTGTGACCGGGAATCTTTTCTTTCCGGGAAAATGATTTGAATTTCTCACAAGATTCTTCATTTTATTGATTAGAAAACCGTTCATTTTTTTTTTTTTTTTTTCCAATCGTTTTTATTAAGGTTATAAACCATTCAGATATAAAACCATACAATATAGTTTAGAAAAGTACCAGTATGTGAAAACATTATTGACCTACACCATTGGTCGTTAAGGAACCAGTATAACACTATTTTGGGCTATGACTATAGTTCTGGGGAACAGAAGATACATCCTCAGAAGAACCGCATGACTAGAGGCATCTCCATCTAAGACGGCACCAAAAGAAAGCTCTATTTGTGGGGGGGGGGGGGGATGATATAAAATATATGGGTACAGTGTTGCATGACCGCGCAATTGTCATTCAAAATGTTACAGCGCTGAAATTTGGTCTGGGCAGGAAGGGGGTGAAAATGCCCTGTATTGAAGTTGTTAGACACTGAGTGTGTACTAAAGGGATATAACAAGCTTGGCAAAACCATTAATTTTGAGCGAGTGTGAAAATCGTTAATCATTCAAAAAATTTCCAACATGCTCGATCACACAAATTCGATGGCCGCACGAAAATCAGCCATTGCTGTGGCCCACTAATTGTGCGAAATTCGAACGAAAATTCTTAATTACGATTTTCTAAAGAAAATTATTTTGGAATTTGACCCATGTATGGCCAGCTTTAGTGTTTGGCCACGAGTGTCAGCATAACCACCATGGAACAAGGCTTACAGCAAAAATAGACCATATAACCAGTCAGGTGACAGTGAGGAACCAAAAGCAACCAAAACACCCTCCAAAATACAGTAAAGTACAGAATTTTCTTTAAAGGGAAGCAAGCTGCAAAATTTTAATTTAAAAAGGTATATGTACATCTTTCTTGCTGTAATGCAATCACCTTATGAATGGAGCAGTTCTTTTAATTGCCAAAAACTCCAAAAAAATAAAAACACTCCCCTGCCACAAAGTAATGCAAGAGACATAAATTGGTTAAGGTCATGTGTTCCCTACGGTGAGCCATCCATTTACATCAGTAGACACAGTAGCAGATTTTGGGAGTATAATTTGGTAATCTGCATCCTGGGATTGTCCCCCTTAATGACAAATTATAGATGATTTAAACAGGAATTCAAGGGCTCCCTGTATTTCTGGCAGGATCAACATGTATGTTTCCGTACTTGCAGCTTTTATAAAAGAGACAAACCACAGGAAATGTGCATATACTGCAAAAATGTACTGAATACGTCCCCCCCAGACATATACTTTAATCGTTCATGAACGCACAATTCTTTATTTGAAAGTGATTGATTGCTACCTCAAGCTGATTGTGTAGCTTACATCCCAAGAATCTATTTATTCCATCTGTTTAGGGTTTGATTTTTACATGGGGATTGTAGGTCGCACATACTATACCTAAATATATAATTTAATAAAGAAAAGATACAACAACCAATATGGCATTTAAATGGCCGCGGCACCTTTATTGGTATAATAAATAAATATCTTTATTTAATAAAATAAATCCATCAATAAACAATAAATTCTATTCAAAATATTATTTTATTAATAACCAAATCTAAATTCGCTCAGTTATATAACTCGAGCATTAATGAAAAATTCATAAAACAAAGTCCCCCCCTTGATTCAAGGGTGACCTAACCACATAATGGTGCCTGCGACAAGGGTGGGAAGGGAGGGGAAGCAATTTCAGTCACTTCAGGTAAACTGAGAGCAGGCTTGTGACACAGGGGGTTTATATAGCCTCTCCACACCTGTAGCTCACGTTTTTCCCGCTCTGCTGCCCTGTGACAAGCCCGCACGCATTTTTTTTTTTATTAATAACTTTATTATTTTAATTTTTTTATTTTATTAATATACTTCAAATAATAAATTCATTCTTGCCATTACAGAGGCAACCACAATCCCATGTTGCGGGCCCTTTAATTGTGCCCACTTTCAGTAGTGATTAATCGAATCTAAAAAGCATTTGTGTAGTTCTTGCAGATTTCCAAGCCAAGTGCAGCAGGGAAAGAACAGGCAAAAAACGTATAATTATAAAAAAATCTTAAGTGTGCTCAACCCAACAAAAAATAGGCAGATTTTAAGCTTACTAGCTTACTTTTAGCTAGTGTTGGATTTATAAGCAAGCCTTTGTATGCTGTGTTCTTTGTACAGGCTGTTCTGCTGTCATCCTTTATTTGCTAGGAGTCCATGGTGTAGAAACAGTTACCGTACCTCTTTAATAAGTAGTGATTAACCTGCGTGTGAATAAAATGGCTGACCTTTTGTGTTTTGTGTACACAGGCTGCTGTCTCCCCGGCCCAGTTTGCTAAACACAGGCAATGACATGCGTGTGAACTCCTCGCCTCAGAAACCATTGGACCTGAAACAACTAAAGCAGAGAGCGGCTGCTATTCCATCCATAGTAAGTGTCTGCAGGGGAAAGGCTTCACTCACGTGACTTTGTTTACTCTTCTTCGTACTCATTGCAAATATAGACATTTGTGTGTAGCTGCAGTCTTATTGAAGGGCTTAGTCACTGTAGCTTTGGAATCAGAAATATAGAGAATAACAAATCAAACTGTTATTTCTGAGCGGGCACTTATTTTAGGATATTTGGAAGCTGTTTTTTAAAGGCTAAGTTTACCTTTTGTGAAAAAAATATAAATAAAAAAGCATATATTTTTGCAGGAAAAAAAATATATGCATTTATTATTTTGTTCACTGGAACTTGCAGAGCTCTGTTGCAATGTCATGCTCCTGCACACACTGCTTAGAGCTCTCTACAGACAGTTCCTGAGCTGTAGGCAGCGTGAATGAACTACACATGTGCTGATCATTGCACTCACAGTTCATTGATAATACAAGTTTGTCTGCAGTGGGACTTGTAGTTTTATTCTTTCACCGATTCTGGTGAATGAATGACGCAGCTGTACGGGTGGAGCCCCACACAGCTGCGCTGTTTTCAAAATGTGACAGCGGGTGCCGGAAGAAGATTCCCCACCTGCTGTTGCAAAGAGCAGAGAACAGAGCCAGGTAGAATGCCAACATCCCAAATGTGGCAGCAATAGGAGCATGTTGCACCCTGAATATGGATGTAACATGCTCCTAAAGGTGAACTTATCATTTTAAAGTCGTTTTCCATCTTTACAAACTTGTTCTCATATGACTATTTCTGGTTTAGCATGGCACAACCCACAGGTAAAAAGCAGTAGGTCAGAGTATTCACCTTTAAAGTGGTTGTAAACCCTTACAAACCACTTGGACCTACAGGTAAGTCTTGATTAAGGCTTACTTGTAGGTCAAAGAAATATCTCCTAAACCTAGGAGATATTTTCCAAAAGACACAGCGTGCTGGCGCACTGAGAAAGCCGCTCTCAACGGTGATATGGCGCGAGTGGCGGCTCCCGTGCGCATGCGCGGGACCGATGTCATTGCGGCGCCGTCGAAATGACAGCGCCGGAGCCGCGAGACCCACCAAGAAGATGGAGGCTCCGTACACAAGGGGACAGCGGTGACTTCGCTGGCTCCTGTGTCAGGTAAGTGACACATAATGGACTACTATGCGATGCATAGTAGTCTATTATGCTTTACCTTTGCAGGGAAACAAAGAGGAAGTAAACCCATTAGGGTTTACTTCCTCTTTAACTAAAATATGGTGAAAAATGCATTTATTATTCTAAATGGTCCATGCTGTCTCTGGGACCCATGTGTGTCCCAGCAGACAGCGCAGCGGGACGGGAAGAGGCATAGACTTCCGTGGGAGTCTATGCCCAGAAGTGGGTGCAAATACCTGTCTTGGACAGGTATCTGCACTCCCTTCCCCCTGAAAGGTGCCAAATGTGACACCAGAGGGGGGGGGGGGTTTCCGAAAAGCGGAGGTTCAATTTTTGTGTGAATCTCTGCTTTAAGGGTTTGGGTACCCAGGAATTTGAGAGTAAAAGCAAGTGTTAATTTCCTTAGCATGAAGCCTGAGTGTTGCTCAGAATTCTGTGTAAAAATATTTTAGCCCTGATCATCACTTGAGGTAACCATTTTTACATAATACACTGTGCTTAACGGTATTAACATCAAGGATGCCATGACAGTTGGAGGATTAATGAACGCTTTTTGTTCACTTTGTTGTTGATCTGAAAGAACATGACCATTTCTGGGTTTGCGGAAGTTGGACTCTGGCCACCTGTAGCAGGAAAGTAAACAAATTGAGCACTGTCTATACTTGATTTGTTTGTAAGTGGTGAAATTGGCTCTCCAACAATGCACTGGTATTTCAAGTCTACCAAACCCAACAACAAGCCCTCCTTGACATGAAAGGTGTGCCCCCCACTTCCCAGAGTAGGGGGAAACCTCTTAGCCTGCATGGATGTAGGTGGTATTACAGGGTCACAAGCTTGATTTTAACTTGACTGCCTTCTCGTTTTCTAACTTTTTATCCCCCTGTAACTCATCTCCTTGCCACTCTCCCTTCCAGCATTTTCTGGACTCTTGGACAAAGGGGTCATTGCCCCAGGTCCTGCAGTGGAACATTTTACTCCAGTCTGTTCACTGTTCAAGAACCCAAAGGGGGTATTTACCCTGTTCTCAGCCTCAATGCATTAAATGCTTACATTTGTGTACAGAAATTCCAAAAGGAATCAAATAGAAACGTTATCACCTCTCTATATGAGGGGAACTTCCTACTTGCATTAGCACATCAACGCTTTCTGTGATTTTACAGTGTAGTCTCTGTACTACCAGTTAGTGGCCCTTCTATTCATCATGTCCACCAAAGTGCTGGCTCCAGTGTTTTGCGCCACTGTTGTCTAGTTCAGTTGTCCTAGAGGATGAGCTTGTTTTGGAAGAGCTCAGGAAAGGCCCATAAATGCAGCTGAAAAAACCCGCTAACATCATAATGAAAAGCATACATTTTTTTTTTCCCCTCAACAAGCCACGTTCATGTGAACAGTCACGAAAGTGTAGAAATATGAGCCAGGTTTGAAGTTTTAGGACCATATGTATATGTGTGTGCCTCCGTATATTAATGTGCATGTCAGCACAATTGGATGACGCACAACAAGGCCTCTCGTGCAAGAGCTGTTCTGCTTGTCAGATTCTAGTTATCATTCTCCGTACTCACATGTTTCAAGCAGTCAAACAACCTGTCTTTTCCTTTTAATATCTACCCACTGATTTGCTCACCCATGTAAACGTTGTAGAAAGGGCTCTATTTTAATATATTTTAGAATTCTATATTTTACATTTGTGAAATAATTGCACACAGTGTTTGTTTTTGTTTTTTAAGAGTTACAATGAGTGTTTGTCACAAGCCCTATAGTACAGGGGCTTTACTGGGTAAACCAGCGAGAAACTCATTTGGTGAATTTGCAAGCATAATCAGATTTCTGGAGCTATAGGCTGGGTTCACACTGAAGTATGGAGCAGCTCATAGCAGGGGCCCGGTGTGTCCCTGTTCACCGTTTTCAGGTCCGATTTCAGCCCAAATTTTTGGCTGAATTTGGACCTGAAATGGACCAGAAGATGCACAGGACTCCTGTGCAATTAGCTAATTGCACAGGAGCCGCTCTGGAGATGTGTGAATCGACTCCATAGAGAGTCGGTCACGACTGGAAGGGCTGTGTACGTCAATGGACTCCGAGAAAGGGATTTTACGGTGAGTAGAAAAAATCTATTTTTTTTTGGCAAGGGCTGCAGACTTTAATGGTTATATTTAGTGCTTTCACTGTTTGTTCATTTTAAATCAATATACAGATTTTTGCATTGGACTGGGATTGCCTAATACTTATATTTTTTTCAGATATCCGACTGCATCTCAGACATTGTTCCTCTGAATGCTTCTGTGAAACCTCATCATGCTTTGGCCCTTTACCAAGAGCAGATCACCAAGGTACATGAGTCTGCCTTGGATGGACAAATCCCAGCTAAACAGCCTCCATCTAATCTGCCACCTGAAATAGAGCAAGAGACAATCAGTAGCCCAAAAGGGAAAGCTTCCGATAAAGAAGGTAGGTATCTCACAAACCAGCTGACACCCAATACCATTCATTTTTACAGGCAGTGATGCAATTGATTGGTTTGTTTGTGTGCAACCCAAAATTTTAAGGAGATTAACATTCTCTTCTCATAACAATTCTCACGTTACTGTCCTTCATAAACATAACAGGTAGACAGCAACATTCTTTTTTTTTTTTTTTACAGTTTTGAAGCTTATGGATGTAACTTTCCATGATCCTTCACCTTGATTTAAATTTATGTCTCTGATTTGTAACTGATCATTAAAATAAAATATTCAGCGTTTGCCCCTAAAAAATATTGGTCAGCACCAGTGCTCACTTACTGGTATGCTTTCCCTGGGGTACTTCTGATTTTCATGTGTGTGTATATTTATAATGTTATTATTAATACACTTTAAATTGTATATCAGTACGTATTCAAGTTAAAATACTTTTTTTAGTGTATTTCAGTTAAACCTTTTACTGATATTTGGGGCTCTGTTGTGTTTTTTTAATTTTTTTTGAGAATTTCCTTAATTTGCTGGCTAGTTACCAGACAGACTTCCTGTTACCAGACAGGACGTGAGGGTAAAGCTCCAAGAGCAACACAGACAGAAGTAAAATTGCTTTTCGTTTAGATAACTAGGGGAAGGTTAGAATCCCTGTCAGCTTTTTAATGGTGTCTGTTGATGTTCCCTCTGGCAGAATTTCTTCCTATATGTTTAGACGAGTATTGGCCAAAAATGTTCCCATGTCCAGGTTTTCATCTCGCATATGCTTATCAGCTGGCTGGGTCCAAAATGGATTATTGATTATTACCAATTTAATCCGCATCAACCACCTAATCCGCATATTATTATCTCTCTGTCTATGGCTAGCCAAACGTCTGCAATCAGCATTACTTTTGAATGTTTGGCGGCTTAAGGGTTGTTTCTTAAGTGCTTGTTAATGTTACTGCATGGGGAGGAAAAACCTCTGCGGATTCCGTGTAGTACAGTTATCTGTAAGAGCATGTGTAGATTGAGAGACCTGCCTGGGTGTGCATGGTCACCATGAAGCCTGCCAAATTATAAAAGGGTTTAAATAAAAAGATGCCTTGTAAGCAGTGGCTTAATTCATAATTTTGAATGCATACCTACCTCTGTGTTACAGTAGGTAATATTACATAATTATTTCCACACACACACACACACACACACACACACACACACACACACACTGGGGGGAAATAATTATTTGATCCTCTGCAGATGTTGTAAGTTTTCCCACTTAAAATCACGATACAAATGTTGTTATAAATCGAATTGCAGTTCAGTGAGTAAAATAAGTATTTGATCCCCAAGCAAAACATGATTGCGTACTTGGTGGAGAAACCCTTCTCGGCGAGCACAGAGGTAAGACATTTCTTGTAGTTCCCAGGTTGCACACATATCGGGAGGGATTTTGGTCCACTCTTGTTTACAGATCTTCTCTAAAATTCTTAAGGTTTCTTGGCTGTCCATCCAAGATTTTACAATACATGGCCATTGGCTTTTTAACCACTTACGGACTGCCGCACGCCAATATACATAATAAATTGAAGAGGAATAGCTGCTGCCATAACCCCGGTATCCTCTTCTTCGACCGACGGTCCACTTTCCGATAATAGTGGTCTCTGTGGAATCACTTTTATCGGTGGTGGAAGGGGGGCCCTCCCCGCCGCACTCCGGTGCCCTCCGCCGCTTATCGGAGCTGTCGGCAGTGGCGGAGGCGATCAGATCTTCTCCCTTGCTGGGAAATGGAGACAAGTCAGGGGAAGATGGCCCCCACCCGTCTCCGTACCATTGCAGAGCAGAAGCAACGTCAAAACGTCACTTCCGCCCATAGCTCTTAAAGAGGCATTTTTTTTATTGACTTTTTTTTTTTTTTTTTATATATATTTATTGCATTTTAGTGTAAATGTGAGATCTGAGGTCTTTTTGAACCCAAATCTCCAAATAACATTATCTTCCACATTATAAAATAAATTGGGCTAACTTTACTGTTGTCTTATTTTTTAATTCAAAAAAGTGTATTTTTTCACAAAAAAGTGCGCTTGTAAAACCGCTGCGCAAATACGGTGTGACAAAGTATTGCAACGACCGCCATTTTATTCTCTAGGGTGTTGGGGAAAAAAATGTATAATGTTTGGGGGTTCTAAGTAATTTTCTAGCAAAGAAAAACAGTTTTTAACTTGTAAACAACAAATCTCAAAAAGAGGCCCGGTCCTTAAAGTGGTGTTTCCCCCTAAAACAAAAGGCTTAAAAATCCTAAAAAAAATTATTGGAAAAAATATCTTTTTTACATACCTCTAAATGCCTGTTGCTACGGGGTCCCTCGTAGTCTGCCCCCTTGCGTAGCCTCGGCTGGTGACATCACTTCCCCCTCGGCGCATGAAGGGCTCCCCAGTCATCTGGGACCTGTCACGTGTCCCAGATGACTGTGCGGCCAATCGCGGTGCCGCTCGCGCATGCGCAGTGGTTGCCCGGCTGTGAAGCCACAGCCGGGTGCCCACAGTTGCAATGTGTGGATCGGGGGGCTAGCGGAGCTTCGCCCCCCCCCCCCCCCCAGCATCGCTGGACCCTGGAACAGGTAAGTGTCCGATTATTAGAAGTCAGCAGCTTTTTAAGGGATACACCTCTAAGTGGTTAATGTGGCAAAGTCAGCCCATACATTTAGCAGAGAAACAGCCCCCAAAGCATAATGTTTCCGCCTCCGTAGGGACTGTAGGGATGGTGTTCTTGGAGTCGTAGTCAGCATTTTTCTTCCTCCAAACACGGCGAGTCGAGTTAATGCCAAAGAGCTAAATGTTCATTGGAAAACTTCAGACGGGCCTGTACATGTGCCTTCTTGAGGGGGACCTTGCGGACGCTGCAAGATTTCAATCCATGGCGGTGTATTGTGCTACCAATGGTTTGTTTCGTGACTGTGCTCCCAACTGCCTTGAGATCATTCATAAGCTCCTCTTGTGTAGTTCTAAGCTGATCCCTCACTTTTCTCATAATCATCCTTACCCCATGAGATAATCTTGCATGGAGCTCCAGACCGAGGGCAATTGATGGTTATTTTTGTATTTTTTTTTTTTTTTTTTTTCCATTTGCGAATAATCGCTCCAACAGTTGTCTCCTTCTCACCAAGCTTCTTGCTGATGGTCTTGTAGCCCATTCCAGCCTTGTGCAGGTCTACAATCTTATCCCTGACGTCTTTTGACATCTCTTTGGTCTTGCCCATGATGGCAAGGTTTGAATGGAAGAAAGAGATTCTGTGGACAGGTGTCATTTATACACATAACGAGTTATCATTAGGAGCACCTTCTTAAAGCGGTTCTGCACTCTTTTTTTTTTTTTTGGCTATATGCCAAGGGCATATAGCTCAATTGGGGGATTTACCTGTTCCATCTTCCATCTCGATCGCCGCCGGTTTTCATCTTCATCTTCTTCTTGTCTTCTTCTTGTCTGCTGGGGTCCATCTTGCCTGTGGGCATGTGAAACCCCACAGGCACTGTAGATGGCCCAGCATGCACCGCCGTTACTCGCGCGTGCGCAGTAACGGCACATCTGCCGAAATCTCGGGAGATTTCGGAAGATGTGGCCGAAATCTCGGGAGATTTCGGAAGATGCCCGCACTGACTCCTGGGATCAATGACACCAGATCCCAGGAGACAGTGCGGCGTGACGACGATCGACGCAGAGACCCCGCCCGCCGCCGAAGAGAGAGAAGACCGGAAGTCATCAATTACAAGGTAAGTAAAAAAAAAAAAAAAAACATTTCATTTAGTACTCTTTGCCTGATTTGGAAGGCAAAGAGATTTACTAAATGAAATGGGTGCAGAACCGCTTTAAATTGACAGGACTGTCTGTGTACCACATGAGCACATACTGTAGCCAGTCTGTGGGAGCCAGACTAATTGTTGGTTACTCACTTACACAGTATTACTCACTGAACTGCAACTCAATTTATAACATTTGTATCGTGATTTATTTATTTTTATTTTTTTTGAATTTTTGCTTGATTTTCTGTCTCTATCATTTAAAATGCAACTATGATAACAATTGTAAACCCTTGATTTCTTTGTAAGTTGGGCTTACAAAATCTGCAGGGGATCAAATAATTATTCTTCCCACTGTATATACACGGTATACAATATGCCTATGATGCCTATGCCTAGCCGTTTTGTGATCAGTCAGAAATCTAGTAGCTGTGGTGTTTTATCTGCTGGGCTGTCCATCTGTTTGTGTGCTCAGGCACAAACTGGGAGGTCTGATTATTGAGGTAATTGTATAGCTAAACGGTGAGCCAAGTGCGGAATAAACAAGGCCAAATTCCACTTATTACTGTGCGCTTCCTCCTGGCACATTTTCACCATTTTAAATATTTACAGCAATCAGCAGGGGTAGCAGCTCGCAGAGAATATGTATGTCTGTAAATCTGAGCCACGTGTGTTCATATTTGTCCTAAGCGTTTGCAAGTTCTTCAGGGTCCTGGGCTTTATTTCATTGTGTTTAATGTTCTGGTACTGCAGTCATTTCAGTTATATACGGTATATGGTAATGTGATAAAATACTGAGAGACATACCATATACCGATTTTTAAATTTTCACGGACCTATTTTTGCATCACAGCCATAAGCAAAGCAGGAGGGTGGCTGCTTCGCTCAATATTTTAATTTCAGTACGCTAAGAGTTTGTTTAAATAAGCCTGTGTTTTGAATATTACCTGAAAAAATACAGGCAAGCCTATTACTGTTTGGTACATACACCACTTTACATTAATTTCATTGAAAAATAAAACCCTGCTCTTTTTTTGGTGCGGTTTCTAGCAAAGTTCACTTTCCATAGAGACTAAGGCTGCATTCACACCTGAGCGTTTTGTCGCCTGTAGCTACAAAACGCTAGAGGGGAAAAAAAATACATTATTCTCTATGGAGATGGTTCACATCTCCACTCCAAAACGCCTGAAGCCCTACGCCTGAAGCTCAAACAAGTTCCGGACCCTTTTTTGTCGCTCGAATCGGGCAGATTTGGGCATTTTTCATCTTTTTACATTGGTGACCTTTTGCTCTGCACAAAATCGTGGCAAAAGCTGCAAAATCGTGGTAAAAAACGCTGCAATTCGCGTGATTTTCTGCCTAAAAGGTGTGAATGCAGCCTAAGGGTAATGCATCTTGGGGCATGCATAACACATCTTAGTGCCCATTCACACCCATGTATTGCGGTAAAGCATGCGTTAATGTAAGGTATCGCACATCTGATTAATATTAATTAGGCTAGCAAAGCTCTGCTGTAAACTTAGTGATTGTAAAGTCTTGCTTTTTTTTTTTTTCCTAAATAACAAACATGTTATACTTGCAGTGGTTTTGCACAGAGCAGCCTGGATCCTCCTCTTCTCGGGTCCCTCTTTGCTGCTCCTGGCCCCTCCCTCCTGTTGAGTGCCCCCAGGGCAAGCAGCTTGCTGTGGGGTCACCCAAGCCGTGCTGCATCTCTGTGTGTCCATTCAGACACGGAACTGCCATTCGGCCCCGCGCCCCTCTCTCCCCCCTTATTGTCTAACTGACTTTGACAGCCGCATGAGCCAATGGAGCCGCTCCTGTGTCTCAGCCAATCAGTAGGGAGAGTCCCGGACAGACGAGGGATTCGTTGACATCGCTGGACAGAGAGGGGGCTCAGGTAAGTATTGGGGGTTGCTGGGGAGGCTGCTACACACAGAAGGCTTTTTATCTTAATGAATAGAATGTGTTAAGATAAACCTTCTGCCTTTACAACTCCTTTAGGCCAGGTTCACACTGCTGCGAATTCTATTGCGAATTTGAGCCGTTGCGATCGCTCAAATTCGCAAGTCATGTTAATAACATCGTTTTCTGTGAGTGCCGTTCACATCTATGCGTTGCGAATCTAAGCTGCGTGAAAAAAGGGTCCTGTCCGAGTTTGATCCGTGTGCGATGCGAATTCAGCTCCACAGACTGCTAAATTTGCAGTAGAATTGCAAGAACACGTAAAGAATTCACAATGCAAATTCGCAACGCAATCGGATCAAAATCGTGCTAAATTCGCACCGCAGCAGTGTGAACCTAGCCTTAAACATAATTTAAACACTATGCACAGGTGGTTCACATCTATGTTTTCGGTGTATATACTGTGCATAGTTATGGTTCATCACCAAGAGAGCCTGTTTCTAAAAGAGATAGAATGCAGAGTTTGCGGGAGAAGGAAAGCACAGTGCGGAGATCACCTCATCTTGTATGTGATTTGATACCCAAGGAATTTAAAGCACTGACATAAGAAGAATTTGTGGACATTGTTGTGAAGAGATTTATGTGATTTTTGACCTGCTTTTAAGAGTTATTGTATTTTTGTATATATTCTTCTTCCAGTTTTGATGCTATATAGATATATTGCACATTAAATGTTTTTTTATTTATGGGGAAATTAGCTTTGTACTTTATTTTTTTATTTCTATGGGTGATTCACATGTTGCTGGCTGCTGTATTTATCTGTATCTAAATAAAGGAAGTGCAGAAGGCTTTGATAGATCAATATGTTTTGGTGTGCTACAATGCAAGTCAGTTATGGCATGTTGTGTTAGATGCTTTGGGGTGCTATATGAGATTTGTTAATGCCTTTATTTTCAAATTCAGATAAAGTATACATGACTTTACCGTTGGAGAGTCAAAGATTAAGTGCAGAGCAAACATCCTTGCCAACTTGGCCCCCTACTGCACTATACCAAGTGCCTGCCAGAGAAGTATTGAAGCCCCTTCCACAGCCTGAAGCTGCATCCCCATATAATCCCCAAGGTGAGAATCAAAGTTATCTGGTAAAGTAGCCCAAACCCTAACTAGATAAAATGTAGTCACTAAAGCACTGTGCGTTCTACACAATAACAATGTTTTTCTTGTCTGTTGAGGGGCACATGAATTCTGAAACCCTGTACTGACTCCTACATGAGTGATACCTACAGGAGTTACACTGGCATCTACAAGACACAGTGTAAACAAAAAAAGAGGCATTGGCTATCTCTGGGTATAACCCATCCTAGTGCCATCATGCTTTTATTTTTATTTTTTGCTAATGTCCTAGGAAGATGGATGTCTTCTTCAACTGAAAGTATAACTAAAGGCAAAACTCTTTTTTTTTTTTAGTTTTAAGATACAGTGGAGAGGGATTAGAACCCTTGTCTTGTTTTCATTGCTGTCTGTGCCCCTGTTAATGAGATTCACTCTCTTTATTTGTCCTGTTTGCCATTATCATTGAAAGTGAAAGTAAAGATAATCCCAAATTTTGGGTTGTCCCCAGAAAAATTATGGAGGGGAAATCTTTCAATAGCTACACTAGTTCTGTTGACCTGGGGGTCCCCAAGGAATTTCCTTAATTTGCAGGGATTTTCTTTAACTTCCTGTTTGGTTATGGGACAGGAAGTGAAGGGAAATCGCCAAAATGGGAGACAGATGGCAAAATAATTTGCAAGGGCTAAAACCCTCCAATACCCTATCCAAAATGGGAAAAAAAGTTTTTGTCTTGTAGTTCTACTTTATCTGTAATGTCTTCTAGCAGCTTTTTTTCTTCAATCAAAAATCTTCCCTCTGTATATACTGGTGGTCATTCCCTCCTTCACAGGTCTCCAGAACAGTTGTTCTTAACCTTGGCTTCCAGACCTTTTCTGACACTGGACCCTGCTAGACTGGACATTGCTTGCAAGTGATTCTAGAGAACTGGGCTACATTTGAGTATTTTCCAGGCTGGCTTTGGTTATATTTGCTGTTGACTGCTTTCCAGTTCCAGAACCACTGGCTTTGCCATTTGCTTGCCCTGTCTCGGAAGATTAACTCTCATGAGTAGGCCGTTCAGGCTGGCCACTAGAAGCCCTCCTTATTTTTATTAGTCTCTGGGTGCCAACCCTCCTTTCCCATTTCCTTCTGGATTTGAGCAGATGTTGATAATGCTGTGGGGCAGAGCTGGTGTCATTAGAAAGCTAGAAACATAGAAAAGTGATGGCAGAAAAATGAATAAGTGGTCCATCGAGTCTGTCCATCGAGTTTGACTGGAAGTTTATTCCAAGCATCAACTATCCTTTCAGTAAAATAATATTTTTTTATCGTACATCACGGGACACAGAGCAGTCATTAATATATGGGTTATACGCCACCTACTGGTGAGTGGACACTGGTAAATCAATCCAAGAAGAAGCCCTCCCTTATATAACCCCTCCTACAGAGGAAGTCCCTCAGTTTTTTTTGCCAGTGTCTGTTGGGTGGATGGTCATTGATGTGACATGTGCTCTTGGTGCATACTTGGAGATCTGGACAGTTCTATTAAGATTTATGGACTTCAATTGGATGCATCCATTCGAAAAAAAAGCTATCAGCCAAAATGGATGGTACCCGAGCCTCATTGGAAGGAGAGAAGATTCCTTAAGGTTTTGCCTGTAATGCAGCCTTATGGCGCTGGACCCTGTGTAATGGAACCCTCTTACAGTGTTTGTTCTGACCAAGGTGCTTTCCTGCAGGGTGCTATACAGGTCCAGGGGAGTGGACCCCACATTAAGGGGGACCCAGTCTCTGAAGGTCTTTTATGACGAAGCTTGCCGTGATGGGTGAAGATTGGACTCCTGTTATGTTCATGGTCTTGCAGCAGGAATGGCAAGTCTGCATTTTTGCAGTTTCTCTTTTAAAAAAATAACAAAAGGGAGAGAGAACTGACTGCCTGTCCTCCCTGTGGCCACTAGGAGCAGTGTGCTGTTTAATCATGCTATGTACTTGTTAGTCATGTGGGCTGTGGCTTCTCCTCCAGCCACTATAGGGTGCAGGCTCGCTCAGCAGGGTCTATTTTTATATAGGCAGGAAGTGGAAGGGCAGCCATGATGCCATGTGGCAACAGGTTCAGCAGGGCCTTTGGAGACATAGCAGCAGCCCACGAATACTAACAAAGTGTGAGTACTTACTATGGGAGAACTGTGTGACCAGACAAGTGATTATTATATGCTGTATATTTACTGCTTATCCGGGGGGACTGTACAATACACCCCTGGATGGTTAGCAGTTCACTTTAAAGTGTTGTTGACTGCTCGGTAGGCAGGTGCAGTGTAGTATACATGCTTGCAAACTTGTTGCTTAAATGCATGTTTAAATATATACGTTTGGAAAAACATGACCATGGGTGCATTTTAAGGAGTTGTATCTCCAGTGTAGTGTGCGTTTGGTCTGCAGAAGCTTATTTTTTTTTGCTGTTCTGAATTGCATAAAGGGTGCATTGGATGCATATGTGCTTGGTTAAATCCGGCAGGACTAGTATGGAGCCAAGTGCAGTTAAGCAGATGGATACTTGCAAACTAGCTAAAACACACGGTTGCTGAAATGCACGGTTGATAAAACACGTTTGCATAAAAATACATGTTTTTTTTTTTTGCATAAAGATATGATCACAAATGTTTGCATAGATACGTGTTGCATAAATGCATGCTTGCTTATTGCGTAAATGCATGTTTCCATGGGCGCGTATTGCATAAATGTGTGTTTACATGGATGCACACATTCGTGTTTTTTGCCTAAACGCATAGTTGCATAAGCACATGCTTCCATAAATGCATATTGCTTAAACGCATACTGGCATGTTTTCATTTGTACTGCATACATATGTACTTATTTACATTAAGCTGTATACATATGGGCTTATTTGCCTGGGACTACATGCATATAGGCTTATTTGCCTGGCACTACATGCATATGGGCTTATTTGCCTGGCACTACATGCATATGGGCTTATTTGCCTGGCACTACATGCATATGGGCTTATTTGCCTGGCACTACATGCATATGGGCTTATTTGCCTGGGACTACATGCATATGGGCTTATTTGCCTGGGACTGAATGCATATGTGCTTTGCCTGGGACTACGTGTGTGTGTGTGTGTGTGTGTGTGTGTGTGTGTGTTTTCCTGGGGGTATATACATATGTGCTTGTTTGCCTTGAGCTGCATACATATTTGCTTGTTTGCCTTGAGCTGCATACATATTTGCTTGTTTGCCTTGAGCTGCATACATATTTGCTTGTTTGCCTTGAGCTGCATACATATTTGCTTGTTTGCCTTGAGCTGCATACATATTTGCTTGTTTGCCTTGAGCTGCATACATATTTGCTTGTTTGCCTTGAGCTGCATACATATTTGCTTGTTTGCCTTGAGCTGCATACATATTTGCTTGTTTGCCTTGAGCTGCATACATAAATGCATGAATCGCAAGAATACTTGTATACCTGCATGTTTGCATAACTTGGGTACCTACATAACGGCATGCCTGGGTACCCGCATACTTGCATACGTAAGGGGTTGCATAGCAGTAAACCAACATTGTTTTAGGCCTTTGTATTAGGTTGGCTAACATAGTTGCTACGTTATTTACCTGTTATACCAGTCAAATGGTTCCAGAAAGGAGAGGCAGCCGGGGGAGGCAGGTGCCCCGCTCTCAGGTTCAGTGATCTGGCGGTGTCCACATACCCGATGGACAGTGGTGTCAGAGGCTTCTGAGCCAATGTGGTGTTTGGCATTGCAGTATTTTCCTGACGCATTAATTTTTCATCAGATGGACTGCGGCCGCATCACCTTGATCATGCCTGATCTCTGTTGATTGAAGCCTAAGCAGGATCAAGCCTGTATATGGATGTGAGACTGACCAGGAATATCAGATGCTGTAAGCTTTTCTCCACCTGGGTGAGGGAGGCATCTGAGGCTGCTGTGTTTGAGAGTATCTCAGGCCAGAAGATCTTAAGGCAGTCTCTGAGGTGGTTTTGCTCCATCTTTAGCCAGCAAAATGTTGATGGTACCCCTCTTTTGGCCTTCGGGGTCTGCCACAGAGTCGTCGGTCTTTTGCCTTTCATTTGACTCTTGGAGCAGAAGGTATGGGTTAATTTATTTAAAAAAAAAAAAAAAAAAAACTTCAATGGTAGTGGTCCCAAAACCAAATGGAGTTATAAGGTCTAGCTTAGATCTTAAGCCACAGGACATCCTTCTGTTTTAGATAGGCTCTGTCCTTTAGTGTTGTCCTCTCTGAGAGGTAGATTTCGGGGTCCATAGTCGTCAATGACGCAAAACTGCATGTGCCGTTTTCCAGGCTCATCAAGGGTTTCTTGCAAATTGCAGTGCAAATTCGTCTTTTTTTTTTTTTTTTTTTTGTTTATTTTTTGTGACTCTGCTCTTTGGGCTGGCCACAGCACTGAGGGTTCACAAAGCTCCCAGCCCAGTACTGGTCTTGCTGAAAATGCAGATGTGCCAATCTCGGTTTACCTCAATCTTTGTTCAGGAAGCAGTCTGTTCCAGTTTTTCCTTTGATACATTTCTGTAGGAGGAAGTTGTATCTAGGTCAAGGCACGTTCCCTACATACAATGCAGGTCTTTATAGGTCTTTATATATGCAGGTACAATACAGGTCTTTGGTAGAGGATCATTCTCTCTGTCTGGAACATGAAAATCCAGGCATTGGATTGCCAGAGGGCTCTTTTCCTGGGGTATTGCAAAGCTAAAATTGGTGGTTGATGGTTCGAGATCTGGAGAAGGGATGGGCAAGATGACCACTGATGCAACCTTCTCCAGTTGGTTTGAAGGTGGCTATAGTTCAGTGGACTTGGTCTCCACAGGAGAAAATACTGCCTATCAATATCTTGGATTTTTGGCCAGTACACCTTGCTCTGGATTTTGGGACAAACCAGTTGTAGGTGTAATCCGGAAATGCCTCTGCAGGTATATATATATATTTATATATATATATTTATATATATATTTATTATATGTGTGTGTGTGTGTATGTGTGTGTGTGTGTGATATAGATATATATATCTATATCACCAGGAGTCATGCGGCTCAGGAAGGTGAACCACATTCTGTCTGAAAGTACAAGTGTTTTCTCTATCACTAGTACATACTCCAGGTATAGAATAATGGCAGGGGGAACTGTGCAGGTGGATCTACTAGATTCCAAGTTCCAGAACAAGTGGGAACGGGTTGTGTCTGGGACGAAAGTCCCACCGACAATAGGGGCAAATGCACTGGTAACACCTTAGGGACCAGTTCTCCCTTTTATTTGATGCTTTCCCTCTGTTTCGACTTCTCCCACATATTTTGTGAAGAATCCGGGGGGGCTTGGTACACTGACATAGCGAGGCTTGTGGGGGGTCGCTCCTTGAACACTCACAGTCCAGCGGGACTTAATGGTCTTGAGTCCTGTATCTCCATACTGTTGAGCCCTGGGAGCTGGTTTCATGGAACCTCAATTACAAGTCTTGGAAATATTTTTATCCTGGGGGAAGCCAGGAAGTGGCACCCACAGGAATATGAGTGGGAAATTTTTTATTTTCTATCTCCAATCAGTAGGGGAAAAGGAGATTGGCCTAAAGTACCATTAAGGGTTTGAGTGCATCCCTATCCATTTTTTTCAGAGGCCATTGTTTCTCACTCCTGGATTCATACTTCATACATCGTGTAGCGTAGATAGTTTTACATGTCAGGCCACTCTTTTGTGACCTTGAGACTGGGATTCGCTCTTGGCTATCTTTGCAGAGGCCATTTTTTTTTTTTTTAACCAATTGGGAGACTGTTAGTCCCTTATCTCGGAAGATGGCTTCTTTGGTTGCTATCACTTCGCTAAGTAAAGTATCAGAGCTGGCAGCTCTTTTATGCAAGGAGCCGTTCTTGGTCGCACATCATAAGGTGATGTTGCGTCTTAATCCATCTCTATTGCCTAGAGTGTTTTCTAGTTTTCACTTGAATCAGGATAGTGTCTTGCTTTTTTATTTTTCTTCTAATCCACAGTCGGCAGATCGCTACCTACTCTAGAGGTACTCTAGAGGTAGTTCAGATGCTCAGGGTCTACTTGAGCTGTCGGCACAGGTCAGGAATCCTGATTTGTGCAGCCAGAAGAGCCAAGGAAGGGCAGGTGGCATCTAGATCGAATGTTTAGCAGTGGATCTGCCAATTTATCAATGATGCCTATGATTTTAATGAGCAAAATCCCATTTATTTTTTTTCCAGGGAGAGATTCTCTAACAGGTGTGTGGGAGTATCTTGGGCCATCAGGTGTTGGTGGTCTAGGTGTGCAAGACCACTATTTGGTCTTTAAGTTTATACGTCCACAGGGTTTTTACCAGGATGTCAAGAACATGGAGGAGACTGCCTTTGGTCTCAGCGTATTACAAACAGTAATAGTGTCAGTTTCTGCGATGGTGTCTCCCTCTCCTCAGGGGCATTGCTTGGGGACATCCCATATAGTAATGACTGCTCTGTGTCCCCCCGATTATAGAGAATATAGGATTTTTTTTTTCTACAGCTTTCCTGTAAAATAATTTCCTTGGAGTACATCACGGGACACAGAGATCCCTCCCTTCTTGTCTGGGAAGTTTATTGCTTGCTACAAAACTGAGGTACTGCCTGTGTAGGAGGGATTATATAGGGGAGGACTTCTTGTTTGATTGATTTACCAGTGTCCATTCACCAGTAGGTGACGTATAACCCATATAGTAATGACTGCTCTGTGTCCTGTGATGTACTCCAGGAAAATAATTTTACAGGTAAGCTGTGGAAAAAATCCTATTTTTCTAAGATTGGTTTTAAACTTTGCTCCTGTTTCAGGTTGTGTCCCCGTGTTATTAATTTTGGTTTCATATTGAACATGCAGCCCTCCTGAACCTTATTCACCCCTTGATGTATAGTAGGCTAAGTAAAGTTTCATGCACTCCACACTCCCTTTCCATCAGACAGTCAGATTGCCACCTGTTACTTCTCAGAAGTGTCCTTTTTACTGTACTACGCTCTCTATTTACATGCCGATATTTTTGTTTTCACTTGTTGCCTAGTTTTTTTTTTTTTTTTTTTTTATAGCTGAACTTTCAGGTATGATCCTTATTTCATATCATACCTGAAGGGCCACTGGGTAAACTGACAATCACTGTAGGAGTTTGTACTACTACAGTAATGGGATCTGTGCTGAGCTGCTTTCCCTCTGCACACTGACCACAGAGGGTCACTCTCTTGGCACTAGCCCCTCAAATTATACAAGATGAAGATTCTGATGTCACCAACCCTCTTCTCTAGCACACTCAAGACCCAGAAGAGTGCTGTAATCAATGTATTGTCAACTTCCCCAGAGGTCCCTCAGGTTTGAGATATGAATACTTACATTGTGTCAAGCTGGATCATTGTAAGGAAAGATCATATTACAATTTTTAAAGTAGTATTAAACCCTTTTGTGTTTTTTAGTTTAGCACATTGAGAACAACAAAATAAATATTCCCCAGTAAACTATTGGTTACTCTATCACTTCCTGTTTACAACCTCAATACTGCTAGCTCTTGCTCTCTCCCTGCTGCTTCCCTGTCTTTCTAGTCTTCACAGGAAATAATTAACAGTGGACAGTATCCAGGCAGTCTGTTAGCTTGGAGGGGGGAGCAGCAGGTGCCTTTGCATTTCTGGGCTAGGGGGCTGTGTGTTTCTATTGTTACACACAGTGTAAGAAGACACAATTCTAGTCCTTGCATTCAAGAGTGGCTCCATAGGATGCTGCAAGAGAACGTAACTACCCTAAAAATAAAATGAAAACTTTCAGCTGCTGAAAAAGCTTACAAAACAGAGGGTTTAATATTGCTGTTTTCATTGGTTAATAAACCTTTTCCTTTGAAAGCAGATAATTTATTAGATTTTTCTTAATCCATGTTGTGTGTGTGTTTTCTTTTTTTTTTTCTTCACAGGTCAGTCAGTGCCACTAAACCTGCACGATGGTTCACGGACATTGGCACCACGTATCAACAGCATATCAAACCCACCTCCTCTTATTTCCTCCAGCAAACACCCAGCTGCTATTGAAAGACCCATGGGCTCCATATCTCAGGTATGCAAATTGGAGCTGGGGAAAAAAAAGCACAGGCATGTTGAGCAAATTCTTGGTGACATATCTGCTATAGTACTTCAGATATGTATTTTGCTTTATTTTATGATATTTTTTTTGTGTTCCACTTAGTAATGATAATGGCAAATTCCACCTAGTAATGATAACCATAATGAAGTACATAGTGATGTTTAATGCTTTCAATGTCAGTACTATTAACTTTATTTGTTTCAATCGTTTTTATTACACATTTAAATCATTATACAAACGTTTACGTTCAAATAATCATCATGAAATAGTTATAACAAGGATGCATTATCCAATATGATCAGTGTTCCTGACCCGTTAAACATCATCAAAACATAATAATCAAGAATATAGCTTATTTGGGGAGACTTTACTGTCCCCTGGCAGCATCCTTCCAGAAATGTTCCATATGGTATAACAGAACCGATCCAGATCCATGATCTCTTGTGTTTCACCAGGGCAATATTGATTACAGGTGATTTCCATGCGCATGCAATAGTTATCTATGGTAGATCACTAAACAACCCCATTTTGGTCCCTCTAGGTATTTTTTGTCCAGTCACTAAGTAGATCAGGTTGAACATCCTGATCCAGAAATGTCAGACCTTTGGACAAGACCATCAGACATTGTACATATCCCATTCCTGTCTGCATCTCCGAAAGCATAGGTGTGAAGTACCAGGGTATAATTTTGCTAACCGCGTAGGCACAAGGTACCAGCGAGATAGCACTTTGTAATTTGCCTCTACCAATGAGGTGTTGAGTATGCCTTTGTGCACCATGGTCGACCATTTCGTCCACACCTCCTCCTTAACTACCTTCCCTAGGTCCGCTTTCCATGCCTTTTGGTAGGAAGGTTTGTTACCCTGATTGTTGAACATGGTATATAACTCTGTAATCCCTCCCCGTGATTCTGGCCCTCTTAAACATCTGTTCTCAAACAGGGTCCTAGTGGTTATATCTACCTCATTTCTCATTAAGGTTCATAGGAAGTGGATAATTTGGCATAAACCATATGTCTCAGTGAGGGCATTTCTAAAGGTTCCTTAGAGTAGCTAAGCTGTCTTATCCCCTTATGATCAATAAAGTGAGCCATTCTATAAAGCCCTTTGTTGACCCACCAGGTGAATTGGGTACTCTGTTGGCCTGGGGGGAAATGAGGATTGTTGAAAAGTGGGGCCACTGGCGAATGGGGGGGTTTTAGGGGTACAATTTACATGCTGTGTCCCACAAACACAAGGAGTAGGATAAGGAATGGCTCAACACCGCCCGATGCTCCTTTGCATAAGGAGATCTAAGGGAATGGTCGGACTTGTCTGTGCCTCCAAGTGGACCCAGTCGGATCTATATCTTTCATCAAAAATTTGGTATAACTGGACCGACTTTGCCACTCTGTAGTATTGCAAGAAATGCGGAGCTCCCAGTTCACCTCGCCATTTAGACCTGTACAGGGTAGAGTGGGCCACCTGATAACCTCCCTTGTTCCAAATAAATTTATAGATCAGGGACTGTAACTTCCCGAAGAAAACCGGAGCAACTGGAATCGTAAGGAACCTAAAATGATATAGTATTCGAGAAAGAACCGTCATTTTAACAGCCGCTATTTTACCCATCCAGGAAATATTGTGGGTCACGCTCTGCGGAGTCGTATAAAGGAGTGTAATTTGCACAATACAATGTAGCAATGTCAGAAGTCAGTTTAACCCCAAGAAATGGGAGCACCTGCGCACACCATATAAAGGAAAAGAATGGCCGTATATAATCTAAGACTATGTCTGGGAGATTTATATTTAGAGCCTCCGATTTTAGTTGATTTACCTTCAATCCAGAAATGGTTCAGAAATCGGAAAATAAAGGCAAATTGGGTAAGGTTGTGATAGGATCCGATATGAATAGCAGCATGTCATCGGCAAAAAGGCCACATTTATGCATTTTGCCGCCACTTTCAATGCCATGGATATTGGGGTTACATCTGACAGCTATTGAGACATTGGCAATAGCTATCATGAAGAGGAGTGGCGACAGAGGACATCCCTGCCTAGTTCCTCTCCAGATTTGCAAACGGTCCAATGTACGACTATACCCAATAATATTAGCTGACGGATTTGAATTTAAAGCACTCATTAGATTAAGAAATTTCGATCCACAATTCCATTTCCTCAATATATGAAACGGAAAAGGCCAGGATATAGAGTCCAAAGGTCTTATGTAGGTCCAGTGACAATAACATGCCCCGCCGCTCATCCACACCATCCCAATTAGAGCGCAATACAGAGATCAAGTCTATGGCCCTTCAAATCTGACCCGCGGCCTGTCTCCCCCGGAACAAATTCAACCTGATCTATGTGAATATATTGTGTTAAAAATGTATTGAACCTATTTGCGTATATTTTGGTCAGGAGTTTCAAGTCAGTATTGATCAGGGATATTGTAGAGTAATTGGCCACCTCAGTATGGTCCTTGTCTGGTTTAGGTATTAGCTTTTTTAGAGTCTGCGTCAAGGGCCACACTGTCCCATATTGCCATAAAGAACTGGAGGAGATGGGGTGCTAACTGAGTAGCAAATTTATTGTAATATGCTGTAGAGAAGCCATCTGGGCCCATAGTTTTAGAAGTCTTAGCTTGTTTAATTACCGCCAATACCTCTTCTACAGTGATTTCCCCTTCCAAAATCTCCCGATGGGAGTTTTAGAGAGAAGTGATGGTGAGATCTTTAAGAAAATTGTCTATGGCTCCAGTTGATGCATTCTCCTGTTCACCATACAACAAAGAATAATAGTCATGAAATAATTTCATTACCGTTTGTGGATTCTGTGTCAGGGTGCCGTTCGTATGTCTATTACGGATTACGGGCTAACATGGTACCTGGTTTATCCTTTAGCGTGTAAAAGGAGGCCTGATTCCATCTAAGATTTTTTTACGTCTTAGTCTTCAGAAAAAGATTGAGTTCCAGCTGGATAGAGTCTATTTTGTCTTCAAGGTCCAAATTTGGGTTTTGTTTGTGTCGGGTCAGTAGGTCAGACAACTCTTTTTCTTTATCGCGAATAAGAGCGTTCCAAGTTCTTCTTGAGACGAGATGCTATTTGAATCAAATAACCCTTGATCGTAGGTGCCCAGTTGATCGCTGGAGAGGTGTGTCTTCAGGTTTATTTGAGGCTAAATATTCCTTAAGCTGTTGTTCTATATCAAAACAGACTGGATTACTCAAAAGTGATTCCTGTTTACTAGTAAAGTGTCACATGATGTCCAAAGCAAAGAGTGGTCGGACCATGTCACATCTACTATTTTACTTACCCAGAAGAGGCGCACCGCTTCAGGATTGGTAAAAATAAAGTGATCGATTCTAGAATAGGTGCAATGAACATTGCAAAAGAACGTAGTCTTTCCTGAAAGGGTTGAGTTCCCACCATATATCAATCAGATTGTGGTAATGTAACATTTTAGCCAGTTTTGACCCAATTTTGGGGTAATGCCTAGCAGAGGACAATGGTCTTCTGGTCTTGTTAAAAATTGAGTCTAGGGCTACATTGGAATCCCCTGCAAAAAGCACCATCCCCCCTCAGGTCAGGGACACTGCATGAAGCAAAGTGCTAAAAAAGGGAAGTTGACCTGAGTTAGGAGCGTAGTAAGATCAATGAAACTGGGGAGCCCTCCAGATGCCCTACTAGCATCAAGTAGTCCCTCCGGATTGCAAACCTTTTTCTCCAGCGAGAAAGATACCCGCTTGGAAAAAAGCAGATAGCCACACCTCCTGTCTTCCCTGGGCCATTTGCCAAGTAGAAATGGGGGTTATAGTGGCAAAAAGTTTGGGTTGTAGGTTGGTGGAAAGTGTGTCTCCTGAAGGAGGACAACGTCTGCCTGCAAGGATTTGTAATGTTGGAAGGCCATCCTCCACTTTAACAGAGAATTCAGCCCCTTAACATTGTGGGTAACAAATTTGAAGGGGACCCCGGTAGTATTGTCTGCCATGGTGCACAAAGAAAGCCAAAAGGTCACTTACAACCTCTTCTAGAATGACGATCACCTTCCCTGGTTCTCAGAATTGTTCAGCAGCTGAAGGCCCAGTACTGAGGGGGAAAGCGAAAAGGGGTAGAGTTGAGAAAAAGAAAAGAGAAAAAGTAAACACACATAAGGAAGCAAAGATTCAGAAGAATTCCTAAATTGGGACTGTCCTGCAAATAAAAAATCAAAGTATATTATGCAATAGTTAGACAGTGATTTCAACCAAACATACTCCAAACCAGGGAAAAGATCCCCCTGGTCCACCACTAACTTCACCCTGGGCAACGTCCAGGACCTGGTTTGGCTCTGGTCCCCTCACTAGTGGAGGGAAACCAAGACAAACTGGGCACATGACTGCCACCACTGGCCTTAACCTGCCTTTAGAAACATCAACATTAACATAATGTGCTATAACTGTGAGAATCAGAAGTCCCCAGAGAAAATAAAAATAACAGTATGCATAAAACCTAAATCCCAGGGTTATTCATTCTCGCTCTTAACAATGAAATGTCAGTAAGCATCCTAGATGTTCCATCTGTTATCCCGCCCTAGGATCGATTTAAAGGCGAAAAACAAGTGGAGGTAAAATCACTTCACTTCACAAGGTCCCATTGAACCCAAGAGCCGCCTTTTTCTTCGTGGGGGTCTACTTTTGGGCTTGGCCTGGCTTCACACTGGAGATAAGGGACTCTGCGTGGGCTTGGTGACAGGTGATCTGGGCTGTGGGGTGCGGGAGTATACCTCCGGATCCATGGATATAAGGCCAGTTTTTTCAGCAGAACATCACCCTCTGGAAACGTGGAAAAGAAATGTTTCTTGTTGCAGAAAGTTAAATTTCAATCAAAAAGGGAAAGCCCCGTAGTATTTAATATTTTGGGCTTTCAGAGGCTGTAGCAAAGGTTTCAACTCTTCTGTATTATAGCTGGCGAAAATCTGCATTTTGTGGTCCCGCAGTTGCAGTTCAGCTATTTCTCTAGCTTTGGCCATTAATTTGCTATTTGACCGCATAATAAAGGCTTTACGATAATGTCTCTTGGCTGGCCATCATCACGGGGCGCCGCCAGGGCCCTTTGCACTCTATCCAGTTCCAACTTGTGAGAAGGTATGTCGGGGATGAGGTGGTGAATGAGCTTTTTAACAATGGCTTCGGAATCCAGGAAGGATTCAGGAATGCCACGAACCCGAACATTGTAGTGGCGAGACAGATTTCCAGGTTATCTATCTTGGTTAAAAAAAGCAAAGGAACCCTCTGACGGGACTTTATAGGGCAATGACTCCAAAAATAGTGTATGCAAACAATTGGGTATAAAAAATTTGTTGAATAGAAAAGTCTTTGTATTAAACTATTTTTTTTTATACCTAATTGTTTGCATACACTATTTTTTGGAGTCCTTGCCCTATAAAGTCCCGTCAGAGGGTTTCTTTGCTTTTTTTGACGTGTCATTAGGGATGTGGGCAATTCCTCCTATTCCCCATTAGAGTTGATCTATTTTTTTGTATATCTATCTTGTTTAGCGCATCATCTAATCTCTTGTGTATGTCCTCAATACACTCAGCGTTTTGGTTTGTCCTGGTGATAGTATCTGCCAGTGTGTTTTCTATTGTTCCTATGCTGAAGCCCAGCTCCTGAAATTCATGTTTCAGGTCAGAGGTTATGCGTTTACTTTTTCAAGCCCATGTTCTAGCAGGGTGGAAAATCTTGCCAACAAAATGGGATCCCCCAAGTCTTCTGGCAGTGGCGCCATGGCCTGGGAGCTTGGGAAAGATGAAGGACCGTCCTCCATGCTCCCCAGACTTGCAATATCACATAGTGCCCTGTCCAGGTCTGACTGGGAAGCGGTGATATCTCTGTCTGAGGACATGGATGCAGCCTGAGAAGCCCTGGCACTCAGATCCTTCACTGAGCCATGTCCAGGCAGATCCAGGAGCCCAGCTGTGTCAGCACCTGTGTGTGCTTTGAGGCCACTGCCGCCATTTTGGATATGAGGGCTGTCTTTATAAGTTAGTTTGCGGGCAGCTATGGGGGGGTTTTCAGGCTTACCCCTGTCTATCCACCGGGGTGGGAGAGGCAGCAAGAGTCCGGCCGGACGTGCTGTGATCGCGAGCGTAATTGCTGATTGCTCTGGCAGGATCTGTCAGGCCAGCGGGGAGCGGAGCTGAGGCCTCTCCCTATTTCTGTCTGCGGGCTGCTGTGTGTTTTTTTTTTTTTTTTCTTTAGCTTACCCCCGGTCATCCACCAGATCAGGGATGCAGCTTGAGTCCAGTTGGGTGAGCTTAGTGCGGGCGGGATCCCTGACTGCTCCGGCGGGGTTCGTTAGGCCAGCAGGGAGCGGAGCTGAAGCTTCACACCGCCGCCATCTCCAGCTGCACAGATGCACCTCTCAGTACTATTAACTTTAATACTAGCTCAAAAGACTACAAGCCTCAGTTCAGCAAGTGTGAGCTTATAGGATAGATGGGATGTTGTGTCTGAAAGGTGAAAAATCACTTTAACACAGGGGTGCTATGGTGATTTCTCTTGAACTCAAAAGGAAGAATCCAGTAGCCCAGTGGCAGCAGCAATAGCAGAAGACTCTTTCCCCAATTAGAAGGTGCCTTTAAACGGCAGTCAGATGTACAAGCAAACTAACTGCAGATCTGACTCCAAAAAACCCAAATGGGAAGAGGAGATGGGACACTGTTGGTACTGCTTGTCAAATGGGGAGGAATAGTGTCAAGAACAGATTTTTCAAACCAGTCCAATTTTTTTTCTTTTTGAGAATAATCAGTTGATGTTTTTAAGCAACCACTGATGTGCCTGTTTATTTGCTCGGGTGGTGGATAGGTAGAATGTGGCGGGCAGCAGTGAAGGGCATTTCTGCATGGCAGCTCACCACCTAGGAGTAATTGGATAAACTGATAATGCACTTAAAATGATAGCCAGTGTTTTGTGCTGCTTGTGATACAAAATAGTGTTAGGAATCCACATAACGTATATGAAAACGTTCATACATACATTAGGACACAGAATGCTTGAAGAAAGGGGGCCTCTTTACACTATCAGTGATGACTGGTGTTTCTCCGCACCGGATCAATGCCAGTCAACCACAAGGGGCACATAAGTAACACTTGTTTTCTGTGTGACCTTTTCACACTACAGTGCTACGTGTGTGGTAGAGTACATAAAAATACCTACATGATGCATTTTAATTACACAGGAGTGTTACTGAGCGCTGGTCACTGTACCACAACTCTGCTGTGGTAGACATATGTAGATAAAATTTCATATTGACATTTCAATAAAGAAAAAAGAGAGGCAAACGGTACCTTGGGTTGTTACAATGCAAGGCATTGCTTCTCACTGCCAGCACAGAACGGACACAAGCCTACATGCTATAACCAATCGTTTTTAGCGCACAGGCATGAGTCAACTGGCCTAAATCTATATACAGTATATTTTTATTGATGTACACATTAGAGCTTATACAATAAATATTCGATATAGAGTATCTTTTGTTTTACATTTTAGACGCAATTTTGTGTTATTTATCAATTCAACACATTTTTTTTTTCTTTTTAAATTTATAGCTTATGTTTAATTATTTTATGTACTGGTAACCGTTTTGTTTATTTAAATAATTTATATGGCAAGTATTAGTTGCCATATAATGCCATAAAATATCAGGAAATCATTACAGTGTTTTGACTCTGCAGGATTTCTCTTCTCAAAAAAGATGGGAGTGTTAATGGCTTTTGAAATCCATTCTTGTGTTCTGTGTTTTTATTGCTGTATGTACAAACAAAATACAAACTTTACAGATGAAATGAAAACTTAAGATTGCATATTTTGTCTGTCACAGCTCCGTCCAGCTAGTTAAAGTGTATCTAAACACCGAAAACATAAATGTAATATATTGCAGGTTATTAGTCCTTAGATGTAGTGGCTGCATTTGTTTTTTTTTTTTTTTGTTTTTTTTCAGACATTTCTCTCTTTCCCCCCGGTAATGCTGCCAATTAGTTTGTACGCTCACTCTCGGTGTATCTATAGAGCAAGTCATGGTTGCCACCCATACCGAGCTTCTAAAATTCAGTATATCTACCTCTGTTCATCTGTATGACATGGGGGGGGGGGGGGGGTTGGGAGATTAGTAGCATATAGAAGAAAGATTAAATTATTCTTGCTTTCAGTGCAGCTCACAAGTGACAAGGATGCTGCATTTTTAGCAAGTTCAACAGGTATTATCTATACTTGCTGAAAATAATATACAAATCATAAAAAAAAAAAAAAAAGTAAGGCAGCCAATACATCTAAGGACTGTTAAGCTGCAATATTATACATTTTTGTTCTTGGATTTAGTTATCATTTAGGCTGAATTCACAGGGGCATGCAAAGCTGCTGGAGCACTTCACCACTTTGGCAGCTCTTCGTTCCCAGCTGCAGTAAGAGGCAGTGTGGTATGCAATTCAGTACATCACAAGGTTTTGATTTTGTACAAACTTTATGTGAAGTATGATGTGCTGTGGTGTTATACATTGCCATGTGATTTGGAACGGTGCGCTGTGATGTCTGCAACAGGTTGCAATGTAGTTTGAATGGGAAACTTGGGAATCAATTGTTTTGAGTGTCTTTGCGGTGACAGACGTTTTACAATGCAGTAAACTGTTTTTCACCGCAGTATGTGTGAATCCAGCCTTAATGATACTAATAAACATTGAAAACAAACAGAAAATGTAATTTATTCCATTCCATTTGTTTTTTAGTTTTAATTTTGGTAAGGATTAACTGAGCCTTGTGTCATCTATCGCAATATCTTTTATATCATGTTTACTGTCAACAATGTTTCTATTTTCAGGGTGTTCCCATCCCACTTCATGCTCCATACAGCTCTGAACATGCAAAGGTCCCTGTAGGGTCCATCACAATGGGTTTACCAATCAATGTGGACCCCAAAAAACTGGGTGAGGAGCGTAAGTTCAAATCTGTTCTGTCCGGTTATGTTTATGTGATCACTTTGATTTATAAATTGTCCTTTTGTGTTATAGCCACATATATGTTGTCAATGTTCCTGTTCGCAAATTCCCTTCCCCTTTTTAAATGCCAAGTGTGTTAATAAATTATTCCACTTACAGCACTCAATTGTGTTCACAGTAAGCCTGCCAGATACAAGCAGAAAAAAAAAAAAAAGAACTGTCCAGTATAAACATAACATTGCTGAGCAGACCCGGTCACTGACCTCCTTCTGTGCATGACTGAACCACGGTGAACTCAAGTTCTCTTTATAAAGCAAAGTTCACTTCTAATGACGGTTTGTCTGCAAACTCCTTTCATCATCCTTGACACGTCTTGTTGCCTTTAGCACACATTGACTGGAATGTTTCAGCTATAACTAAGTGTGAACAACTGTAGCTCTGGCTCAGTACAGATATCATAACTGCTCAGAAAGGTCAGGAGTCATGCAGCTCTCCAGTCCTGATATTCTGCCTCTCGTCATGCTCCTAAGAGCACAGGTTTTTTGTTAAACTACATATTTTAGTGAAAGTTTGCAGTACCTTTTTAAAGTGGTTGTAAACCCTCACATATACCCACTGAAGTGAACCGCCTCGGATGATGCACAAAGATTAAACAAATCCTCCCACATAGGTTTTACTTGTTTATCTGCAGTCTTTTCCTCTCTGTACCCCTGAACATTTTTTAAATCTTTCTTCATCTGTGCAGAGCACAGAGGAGGGGGCAGAGAGGCTGCAGTTACACTGTGTGAGAGCTGATTGGAGGAAAGGGACACACCCCCTTCCACACGGCAGAAAACTGTTCTGAATAGACAAGCCCCCCCAAGACACACACACACTTATCTCATGTGTCAGCAAAACTTCTCAGAAGTGACTCATTCTGATAACAGAGGAACGAAGAAACACGTAGCCCCTATTCACACTGGTGCAACTTGTCATGTGATTTGACAGGTTCAAATCGCAGAAAGTCGCACCCTATTGTCGGCAATGGAACTGTTCAAATTTGATTTGGAAAAAAAGGTTCCTGCACTATTTTTTGCAATTTCAGGTGCGACTTGCATAGACATCTTGTCAGCCAAGTCGCACCTGAAGTTGCATTGACCTGCAGCTTTGAAATCGTGCGACTAAAGTCGGATTCAGTGTGAACAGGGGCTTAGAGCTTTGGAGAGATAAGTAAACACTACAGATATACGTGCTTTGCTCATATTCCATGACTGAGGTTTATAACCACTTTAAAGTACCCTTATGCTTATGGCTGCTGTATACATTTTGTGCTGGTGAGTAGATGCTGAATGAATAATCACTAGTGCTTTTAGCGGGTGTGAACTACCAAAAATCTTTGAAGATTATATGTGTTGCCAGTCTTTGTGGTGTGTATGACCGACACATAATTTGTTCAGCAATGACATGGTTCCCACTCTGATAAGCCGCTACCGTTATTCTACTCCCCTTCAGCTCACTCCCCTTTCTACAGAATTTACGCTTCTAATGTGCTGATGCACATTAAAGGTGATAATGAACAGTACAGCCCTGGTTGATGCACAGTGCTGCAGGAGGCTAATATCAAGACAGATTTCAGTCTTTATGGTATCCCTGTGTAAAAAATTGATTCAGTAATTTTCGAAGTTGAAGAACATAAGTGGATAAAATGGTGCCGTTTAAATATATTTTGGGTGTTTAGCGTTTATAGTGTTTTATTTTAAACCCGAGTTATGTTTTAAATCTATGCAAGCCAAGTTAAAAAATTTTGTTCGTCTTCTGGACCACTATCAACCTGGTCGACTCACTCCCTGTTCCCCTTTCCTCATTAGCTTGGCTCCCTTCCTCTTCCCGCTCTCCATCTGTGCCCCATGTTGCTTCACACGCTTTGGGATTCTGTTAAATTTTATGCCGGTCTAAATTTGCCCCATTTACCACTGCATTGCCCTCTGTTTCCTCCTGGAATGGATAGCCCAGGGCAGTTTTGCTGGTGGAACGCACATGGATTTACGGATGTCCATTCCCTTCTCACCCCCAAAAGAATCCTGACGTTTGGCTCACTTAGATTGCCCTACAAGATTCCGCTACATACAGTTTCATCATTTCATCTTGTTGCTCCTTCAGTCTCAGCCCTCTCCTTATGCCCTGATGTCGTTCGAAAGTCTCTGTAAAGCAAGTCCACACTCTACAGGTCTTATCTCTTTGACCAATTCCTTGATTTATATCTTTCAAGAAGCCCTATCTACGAGC
Organism: Lithobates sylvaticus; assembly: GCA_028564925.1. Lineage (NCBI taxonomy): Eukaryota > Metazoa > Chordata > Amphibia > Anura > Ranidae > Lithobates > Lithobates sylvaticus. Next base: position 201,886,240 of record CM053026.1, on the reverse strand, counting down.
CTTTTAGCAGTAATTGTAAAGTGAGTTGCGGGGGAGACTCCAGGGGACTAGCAGATCATGACCCTAGTGCTCTCTTAACCACTTTCAGACCGGACCAATTTGCAGCCAAAGGACCAGGCCCCTTTTTGCGATTCGGCACTGCGTCGCTTTAACTGACAATTGCGCGGTCGTGCCACGTGGCTCCCAAACAAAATTGACGTCCTTTTTTTCCCACAAATAGAGCTTTCTTTTGGTGGTATTTGATCGCCCCTGCGGTTTTTATTTATTGCGCTATAAACAAAAAAGAGCGAAAATTTTGAAAAAAAAAAAAAAATATTTTTCATTTTTTGCTATAATAAATATCCCCCCAAAAATATATAAAAAAAAAATTTTTTTTTTCCTCAGTTTAGGCCGATACGTATTCTTCTACATATTTTTGGTAAAAAAATTGCAATAAGCGATTATTGATCGGTTTGCGCAGAAGTTATAGCGTTTACAAGATAGGGGATAGTTTTATAGCATTTTTATAAAAAAAATTTTTTTATTAGTAATGGCGGTGATCAGCGATTTTTTTTTTTTTTTTTTGTGACTGCGACATTATAGCGGACACATCGGACATTTTTGACACATTTTTGGGACCATTGTCATTTATACAGCAATCAATGCTATTTAAATGCATTGTTTCCTGTATAAATGACACTGGCAGTGAAGGGGTTAACCACAAGGGGGCAGTGTAAGGGTTAAGTGTGCCTAGGGGTGTGTTTCTTACTGTGGGGGGGGCGTGGCTGTCAGCTAGTGAATGCTGATCTCTGCTCCAATCACAGGGAGCAGAGATCGGCGTCACTAGTTGCTAGGCAGAACGCGGAGATGCTGTTTATCTCGGTATCTCCCCGTTCAGCCTTCCCGTGAGACGATCGCGGGTGTCCCCGCGGCGATCGAGTCCGCGGGGACCGGGGCCGGACTCACGGGGGTCCCGACCAGCGCGGGAGCGCGCCGCTCCCGGCGCGCTCCCGATGGCACGGACAGGCAGAAAGGAGGGACTTATATATACGCCCTCCTGCCTGTACGTGCCATTCTGCCGACGTATATCGTCGTGCGCTGGTCGGCAAGTGGTTAATGTTCAGAAATTTTACGACTTTTGAGAATGTTTATGAATAACTATACTGATGATACTATATGCCAGTTTTGTTCCTATCTACCCCTCGACTTGCTTTCGAGGATGTCCCCAGCCAGGGGCAATGGCACGTATTTGGTGGTTTTTGCCCGAAAGCAGACAGACTATGGATCTAGGTCTATGCCCTCCTACATATACTGTATACTGCATTCGGTTATCAAGAGGAATCCTTGGGAAGCCCTCCTTTTAAACCTATAGAGACGTTGTTTTGCTCGGAATGTTGGCTAGCATTGCATTTTCTTATGGTAACTAAGCTCACAATAGCTAGGGCCTCTAAATTGCCCGCTTTTAGTTTCGAAGCAGTAAAACTGGCTATTTTGTTCGACTCCTATGATACATTTCTTCAGGTTGGGCAGTTTTGGACAGCCCGCATATGACAAATGGCACTGTATTATGTGCTAAATGACAATAAAACGTATGTAAGAGAAAATTGCATCTTTCTTTAGCATATTGGCATCTTTAATCGATTATAGAGTTAAAGGGCCCATAGACATGAGATGGCAGTCTGTGACTACTTGTTTTTTCTGCCAGATGCAAAATCTCATAACTGTAGAAGCAGGCAGATGGCCACTGGTCAATAATTCCCTGGGTAAACATTTGTTACCTCCAATAGTGGGATTTTTAAGGCAATGTATTAAAGGATTCACCAATATATTAAAAAGTTATTTTATTTTTATTTTAAGAAAATAAACAAACTTATACAAATATAATTATATTTGTATAAGTTTGTTTATTTTCTTCTTTTTTGTTTTGTTTCAATCTTTACATTAATAAAATAACTTTTTAATATATTGGTGAATCCTTTAATACATTGCCTTAAAAATCCCACTATTGGAGGTAACAAATGTTTACATATATCAGGGATGATGGCAATGACATGCCATTCTTCATGAGTCAAATTTCTCTTTAATAATTCCCTGGGTAGACCTGAGTTGATCAAGTTTTATAAAACGTGTCCCGATCATAATTAGCAATGTGCGTCTACGCTGCTTTCCTCCACCTCCCCTGGCTTTTTATTTACATATTTGTTAAGACCACAAAGCAAGCCTTGCAAGTTTACAGAGCAGCCTGCAGCGCTTAGGATCAGGAGGGATCAAGTTCAAGAGTGTGCCTTCCCAATCCAACTATCCTCCTATGTCTATTATATGCTGGTAGAAATCGTACTGGAAATCAGATGGTTAAACATGTTGTTCATGGGTCATCAGACTTCCAGAAGGTGACTTCCTTTTATGAGTTTGTTATCACACTGCTACTGCAATAAAGGTTTAATAGATCATTTTTAAATGCAGTGAACTTTGCACAGGAGTGTTTTGGAGGAAATGAATGGTGGCACTCTTTCTTTATGGCTCTGTAAAAATCAGAGAGGTATGAGTGCAGTGAATGAGCGGGATATGTGTGTACACGCAGGAAGTGGGAGTGGTACATATTTATTTGTATCGGGAACATTTTCTGCCTGTTAGACTCACATTACATCCCTCTCTGCCATAGCGTGCATTTACTTTGTCAGTTGTCCTATATGCCAGAGGGAGGAAAAACTGCAAGAAGTTGTTGCTTACAATGTGCTGGGCTGCTGTTTTGTTAACTTTTGTAAGGGGGAATGTGTCACAGGCACTGTCGTCATAAGGTATTTCTGTGCTAGAGAGAAAATCTCTGAACCATGAACAGATTTTAAGATGAACGGTTTCTTCTTGGAAATCTACTGCCTTAAGGTGTGATTTGTCTGCCTTTTCTCACTTCCAATTGTCATTTGTGCATATTATATACCTGAGTGCTTTCTGCAGTGTGCTGTAAATAAATTAGAGCATGTCATGGTCACGTGAATGATATTCCCTAAGCTGAACTCTACAGAAGGGGTGTTGGAGAAAGCTGTGCCTCCTACTGCAGGTGCTGGAGCAACTGACAACCAGCAAACCTGTGTTGGCATAGGGCTAGTGATGAAGATGTGTCCAAAGATTAGGAGCAACAATGTATATGCTAATGGATTTCTTGTTTTTTTTATTCATTTTGTTATTTTTCAGTGCCTTTTCAAGCTGTAAAACAGGAGCAACTCTCCCCCAGAAGCCAGCCAGAGAACCTGGTTATGCAGACACCTCAAGAAAGCTCAATATTCAGGGGTAGGAATTACGGTACTCTTATGTTCATTTACAGAACTGCATGACTTGCCACATCTGTCTACATATGTTGTAAATTACAGTATAATGCAATCGTTTTGTCATTGTGAGAGTAAAGCTGACTATGGATGGATTTTTTTATCTTTCTTTGATCCACCCACGGGCGGATCAAAGAAAAATTTGCAGATTTTCCCCCCTCCACGCATGTAGGGTGGATGGAGGAATCCGCCCCGCTGTGCCATTGTATTCTAAGAATGGGAACTCCTCCGCTGTCAGAATACACTGATCAAAGCTGCAGCCGATTGGCTACAAAGCTGATCGAAGGAAAAATTTTCAACATTAATGTTCGAGAGAAGCCAATCATTAGATCGACTTCTTTCTTGCAGTCCATCTATGGCCAGCTCTATAATACACGTTTTAAATGCATACTTACATGTAGTGCACAACACTGACTCTAATCTCCACCTATTTGCCCTGGTTATCGCCTCACTGACATTGTTCTTTGATATCACAGGTTCAAATAAGATGGCTGCATGCACTTCAGTGAGATAATAAATATCCAGGTTGCATATATTTTAATGCTTCTCTGTAAGATTTCTATGGTTTTAATAGCAGAATTATAAATCTTTGTGTGTTCTTGCAGATTAAAAACAGTAAGGCCCCTTTCACACTTATACCACTTGTCCCACGATTTGGGACTGCAAAGTAGCATGACAAGTCGTTCCCCATGATTTCCAATGACAGCCATTCATATTAGTACGACTTCAAGTCATTCTGACTTCAAAGTAGTCCCTGCACTACTTTGGTCCGATTTTGATGCCACTTACACAGGCATTTCTTAAAATCGCGGCCGTGAATCACGGTAAAATCGCACGACTTTGAAGTCGCACAAGTGTGAAAGGGGCCTTAATGGGTTTAGGGTTTAAGGTGTTAAATTGGTTTTCTTGTCCTCTAAAGTTCTAGAATTCAGCTTTTCGAAATAATATGCCACCCATTATTATTATTATTATTATTATTATTATTATTATTATACAGTATTTATAGGCAGACATTACAATTACATAACAATTTGGTACAAGAGGAATCAGAGGGCCCTGCTCGTTAGAGCTTACAATCTAAAAAGAAAGGGTCAATTGATACAAGAGGTAATAGTGTTAGTTAGAAGCAGGATAGGCTTCTTTAAAGAGAGAGGTTTTCAGGGATCGTCTAAAGATGGATAGATTAGGGGACAGTCGGACAGATTGGGGTAGAGAGTTCCAAAGGATGGGAGAAGCTCTGGAGAAATCCTGGAGGCGAGCATGGGAGGAGGTGACAAGGGAGCTAGAGAGCAGGAGGTCTTGGGAGGACCGAAGAGAGCAGCTTGGTTGGTATTTTGGTACTAGGTTAGTGATGTAGCTGGGGGCAGAGTTATGGATGGCTTTGTAAACTATTGTTAGTACTTTGAATTTTATTCGTTGGGTGAGTGGAAGCCAGTGGAGGGATGGCAGAGAGGGGTGGAGGACACTGAATGGTTGGTAAGGTGGATGAGTCTTGCAGCGGCATTCATTATGGACTGAAGGGGGGATAGTCTATGTAAAGGTAGTCCAATGAGGAGGGAATTGCAGTAGTCGAGGCGAGAGATAACCAGGGAGTGAGTTGGAAGCTTGGTGGTGTCATTCGTTAAAAAGGGGCGTATTCTGGAAATGTTGCAGAGGCTAAGGCGGCATGATTTGGACAGGGATTGTATGTGGGTCCGAAAGGACAGTTCAGAGTCTAGGATTACCCCTAGCACCCTGGCATGTGGGGACGGACTGATAGATGTGCCATTGATCTTGACTGAGAAGTCAGGGGAAGGGGCACGTGGGGGAGGAAATATTAAGAGCTCAGTTTTAGACAGATTAAGTTTGAGAAAGTGGTTTGACATCCAGACTGATATGTCTGTTAGTAAATCAGTGATGCGTGAGGAGATTGATGGGGTGAGTTGAGGGGCAGAGAGATAGATCTGGGTGTCACAAGCATATAAATGGTAGTGGAAGCCATGTGAGGCTATCAGCTGACCCAGGGAGGATGTGTAGATTGAGAATAGTAGAGGTCCAAGGACAGAACCTTGGGGGACCCCAACAGTAAGAGGAGTTGGAGAGGAGGAGGTGGAGTTGTAAGTGACACTGAAGGTGCGATGAGATAGGTAAGATTCGAACCAACGGAGAGCACAGCCATGGAGACCAAGCAAATTTAGTTTTTTTTGAGGAGGGGGTGGTCAACTGTATCAAAGGCAGCAGAAAGGTCTAAGAGTATGGAATAATGACCATTGGTTTTGGCTGTTAGTAAGTCATTTGTGAGTTTTAGGAGGGCAGTTTCTGTGGAGTGCTGTGGGCGAAATCCAGACTGAAGGGGATCCAGAAGGTTATTCTCAATGAGGTGGTCGCTCAGTCGGCTGTAGACTAAACGTTCAAGGAGTTTGGAGGCAAAAGGGAGTAGAGAGATGGGTCTTAGATTGTTAAGATTGGTTGGGTCTAGTGAGGCCTTTTTTGTTATGAGAGTGACTAGTGCATGTTTTAGAGGGTTGAGGAAGATGCCAGTAGAGAGGGAGAGGTTGAAGATATGAGTTAAAGAGTGTAGGATAGAGTCAGAGGGTGACCGTAGTATTTGAGAAGGAACAGGGTCCAGGGGGCAGGAGGTTAGGTGGGCATTAGAAAATTTTTTAGTGACTTCCTCTATAGTAGCTGGATTAAAAGAGGAAAGTATTGATTGTGCAGGAGGACAAGGAGTGTAAAGTGAGGGAGATGGGTGTAGAGTAGAAAACTCGAGACGAATTGTCTCAATCTTATTTTTGAAGTGATTAGCAATCTCCTGGGCAGTGAGTAAGTTAGTGGGTGGAGGTAATGGAGGACGAAGTAGAGAAGTAAATGTAGAAAAGAGTTGACGGGGACTGCGTGAGAGGGTGTTAATGAGAGTGGTAAAGTAGGTCTGTTTGGCAGTGCGCAGGCAGGAATGGTATTTTTGGAGGGCAGATTTATATTGGCTGAAATCTTGCTGTGACTTAGTCTTACGCCACAGACGCTCAAGAGCACGGCTCTGTTTTTTGAGGCTTCTGGTGTTGTCTGTCTGCCAGGGTTGTAGCGGCCGGGGCCTGATTCTGTGTGTAGTGAGGGGGCCAAGGTATCCAGGGTGGATGACAATGAACTGTTGTATACGGAAGTGGCCAAGTTGGGGCAGGACAAGGATGAGATTTTGTCGTAGAGACAATCTGTAGCAGAAAAAAGAAGAGAAGGGTTAAGATGGCGAAGGTTTCTACGGGTAATAGTTTGGTAGTTGGAAGGCAAGGAGGAGGCAGACAAGGAGAGAGTGAAACTAATAAGGTGATCAGAGAGAGGAAAAGGAATATTGGAGAGGTTGTGCGGAGTGCACAGGTAGGAGAATATGAGATCAAGGCAGTTGCCAACAGAGTGAGTAGAAGCGCTTGTCCATTGTTTTAGATCAAAAGAGGAGGTTAGGCTCAGCAGCTTAGAAGTAGCGGGAGTGTTAAGATTAACAGGGATGTTGAAGTCACCAAGAATGATTGTTGGAATTTCAGAAGAGAGAAAGTAGGGGAGCCAGGCAGAGAAGTCGTCAAGGAAGTTTGATACAGGTCCAGGGGGCCGATAGATCACAGCAATTCTCAGTGAAACTGGAGAAAATTTACGAATACAGTGAGCTTCAAATGAGGAGAGGGACAGAGGGCGGTGGATGAAGAACCTGAAAAGTGCTTTGAGGGGATAGGAGGATTCCAACACCACCTCCTTTCCGTCCACTAGGCCTGGGGGAGTGAGTCCACAGAAGGCCACCGTAGGAGAGAGCAGCAGGAGAAGGAAGGTCAGATTCTTGAATCCAGGTCTCAGTAATTGCAAGTAGGTTTAGGGAGTTTGTGATAAATAGGTCATGGACAGTGGTGAGTTTGTTACAAACAGAGCGGGCATTCCAAAGGGCACAAGAGAAGGGGAGGCTGGTTCTAGGCAGAAGAGGAATGGAAATGAGATTGTGTGGATTGTGACTGGAATGAGAGGATGAGGGTTGCTGAGAATGTTGGCCGCAGGTAAAGGATGGCGGTCCAGGATTTGGGGAAATTTCTCCAGAAATCAGGAGAAGCAGAAGGGGGAGAGAGATGATATGGGATCGCGACTTGTGTAGTGGGACACGTCCCAGTGTCCTGCAGGTTGTATTGGCATTTGAGTTCAGAGTTAGCAGGAGCTGATATGTGCAGTAATAAGGTGATGACAGAAGTGAGGGTGATATATATAAGCTGTGGGGTGGAGAAGATGGGTGAAGGAGAGAGAATTTAAGGAGAGAGGATGCAACTGTGAGAAGCAAAAGTAGGGAGTGCATGACAGAGTGGAAAGATTTGAGATGAAGCCTGGATGGGAGATGAGCAAGTTTGATGAAGAATCAGGTCACCTGTAGTCTGTTTAATGTTCTGCAGAAGTCTGTTGTGCTTTTTCGCTTTGTGCAGTCGCTGAAGTGCTGAGCCGAAGTGCAATACTTAATCCAATATGAATACTTTATCCAAGATGATAGTTGCCAATGCAATCCCTGCCTGTGCACACCCCTGCCTGTGCATCCCCTAAGTAGGGCCTTAATTTATACTCAGTTTGGATGGGGGTATTGACAATTAGACAGGATTGCAGAGGAACACTTGGCTAACAGAATGAACTTCTCACACTAAGGGCTGGCTGACTACAAGACACAGCAAGAGAGCAGAGAGGTCACAGTCATAAAGATAGGAAAAGCTCATAATTTAGGTATAGACACTAAGAAAGTAAAACAAACATCACAGTGCTATGGGCAGAGGTAAAGAATTTGAATGCAGCATAGATCACCAAAAGCATGTACACAGAATTAGCAATTCTAGATGGAGTTGCAGCAGTATAAGCATACCAGTGTTAAAAGGGACAAACCGTTTTCAGTAATGCAATTCTAGATGGAGTTGCCCATCATTTTAGGTGACATGTTTTTGGCTTGACCTACAGTGCGTGATATGTTGGGAAATCTAGTACATATCTTCCCATGCCAAATGAGCTAAACATTTGTTTTGTAACTGAAAGCAGTTGCTCTAATTATTTTCTACAACTTTAGTGTCATTTCAGGAGGTATAATGATTAGCAATCTTCATAAAATTAAGTAATTAGTATAAGAATTAACCACTTTATAATCGCTGCACATTAATAAATGTAAGAGAGTAGGTGGATGTACATTTCTGGCGCATCATTTAACGATGGCTCTGTTTACTACTTGTGTGTGCGCAGTGCAGATCACTGACAAAATGTACAGAGCCAGTCTGAGTAGCTCTGTTTTTTGTAATGGCCAGACTGTAATAACAAATGTAAAAATTGCAGCAAAAAAAGGTTAGATTGTGTTTTTTTTTATTTTTATTTTTTTAAACCTGCCTCTCTTGTACTTCTCCTCTCCAGCCTCTCTGTAGTGACCTGTATATAACACATTTACCTGCATTATGCACATTATTTATTACAGATTCTTGTATATCGCCGTCAATTTATGCAGCACTTTTATATACAGGATTTATAAAGCGCCAACAGTTTGCGCAGTGCTTAACAAAATGAAGGCAGACATTACAGTTACATTACAATTTGGTACAAGAGGAATCGGAGAGCCCTGCTCATTAGAGCTTACAATCTAAAAGGGAGGGTCAATTGATACAAAAGGTAATAGCTGTGGGGGATGAGTTGATGGAGAAAGAAAAACAGTGTATTAGTTAGACGCAGGATAGGCTTCTTTTAAAGAAAAGGGTTTACAGGGATCATCTAAAGATGGATAGATTAGGGGACAGTCAGACAGATTGGGGTAGGGAGTTCCAAAGGATGGGAAAAGCTCTGGAGAAATCCTGGCGGAGAGAATGGGAGGAGGTGACAAGGGAGCTAGAGAAGCAGGTCTTGGGAGGACCAAAGAGAGCGGCTTGGTTGGTATTTTGGGACTAGGTTAGTGATGTAGCTGGGGGCAGAGTTGTGGATGGCTTTGTAAATTATTGTTAGTACTTTGAATTTTATTTGTTGGGTGAATGGAAGCCAGTGGAGGGATTGGCAGAGAGGGGTGGAGGACACTGAATGGTGGGTAAGGTGGATGAGTCTTGCAGTGGCATTCATTATGGACTGAAGGGGGGATAGTCTATGTAAAGGTAATCTAATGAGGAGGGAGTTGCAGTAGTCGAGGCGAGAGAGAACCAGGGAGTGAATTAGAAGCTTTGTGGTGTCATTAGTTAAAAAGGGGCGTATTCTAGCAATGTTGTGGAGGCAAAGACAGCATGATTTGGACAGGGATTGGCTTTACATACTTATTGTACATTCACATCAGTCCCTGCCCTCAAGGAGCTTATAATTTAAGGTCCCAGCTAACTCACATTCATACATACAGGACAATTTAGACAGGAGCCAGTTAACTTACCAGCATGTCTTTGGAGTGTGGGGGGAAATCAGAGTACCCGGAGGAAACCCATGCAGGCACAGGGAGAAAATGCAAACTCCAGGCAGGTAGTGGTGTGGTTGGGTTTTGAACAGACGATCCTAATGCTTCTAGGTGGAAGTGCTAACCACTTAGCCACTGTGCTGCCCATTTACCTCTCATCTCAATCCTCCTAATATTAAAGGCTTGTGTTTTTTTTTTTTTAAATAAGAAACATGTTATACTTCTCTGCTCTATGCAATGTTTTTGCACAGAGCAACCAGGATCCTCCTCTTCTCAGGTCCCATACCGGCGCTTTTGGCCCCTCCCTCCAAACTGCTTGCTATGGGAGCACCCAAACCACTGCTCTGCGTGTCCATTCAGACACAGTGCCATGGCTCGGCTCCGCCCTCTCTCTCTTCTCATTGGCTCACTGGCTGTGATTGACAGCAGCGGGAGCTAATGCTGGAAGGGGTTGGCAAGCCTAGGCACTGTCATAAAGTGCCCAAGGTTTACTTGTCAGAATGGTTGAGTTTGGCCATAGCTGCAGGCATCTCTAGGCACTTGCACTTTATATGTGTATCAGTCTCATGTATTTTCATTTGAAAAATAAATAAAAAATACCCTTTTTTTTTTTTTTACACTTCATACTAAAAGGGGTACAATGATACCCTTAACCTCATGACCTACATGGGTGATGCATACAAAAGCAGTACTGTATAAGAAAAATGTATTTCATTGGTTCTAAAAAGGCATTGGTGTTTCCATTACAGGTACAGCTCAAGGAGGAAGTCTCACTAAAGGATTATCAGGTAGTCGCTCTACACCAGATCCTCAATTATCGTACAGAGGGTCCATTACACATGTAAGTCTACCCTGTGGGCTGATGTTTATTGAAATGGTGCATTGGGGTTATCACAAATAATACCCGACTGTTTCATTTTGTTTTTCTCTTACATCCATTTTTGACACATCTTTAGGGCACTCCGGCTGAAGTACTTTACAAAGGAACCATTTCCAAGATCATGGGAGAAAATAGCCCATGCAGGGTGGACAGAATGCGTGAGGAACCAGTGTCCAAGGGTAAAGTCATTTATGAAGGCATGAAAGGCCACATCCTGTCACTCGATGGCAAGTTCTAGGATCTTTTTTACCTTTTTTTTATAGAAACTATACAACACAAATGAATAGGCTAAGGAATATTTAGACTTGAAATGTGTAAGAGTTTGTAGAAGATAAGCCATTAACCAACTACATAATACATTGTTTTCTTTGCAATACCTAAATAAAAATGAGACCTTTTAGAGGGCCTTTCGTTTTATGGCCAGACTATAATGTATCTTGTGTATACATTGAAAGGCTGCAGTTGTAATTGGCACAATTCATTTCTGTGAAGGTAACAAAGGATAGCTACACCTTTTAAATTACATATAAACCCTAAATGAATAATATTTATTTTACTACAGCCCTGTGCATTGTTTATTTATTACAGGTACTTGTATAGTACCATTAATTTACACAGCGCTTTACATATATTGTACATTCACATCAGTCCCTGCCCTCAAGGAGCTTACAATCTAAGGTCTCCAATTCACATTCATACATATATTGGGGCTAATTTAGACAGGAGCCAATTAACCTACCAGCATGTCTTTTGAGTGTGGGAGGAAACCCACACAAGGAGAACATGCAAACTCAAGGCAGGTAGTGCCGTGGTTGGGTTTCAAACCAATGACCCTAGTACTGCTAGGCGGAACCGCTAATCACAGCCACAGTGCTTTAATTGTTTTCACTTTTTTTATCCTTTGTTGGATTTCAGTGCTGCTGCTCTCCTGCAGCCTTTTTGCAACCACTTCCACTATGCATGTACTCCAGTGATGGTGTAGAACGGTAGGGAATACTCTGTAAGAGAATAGGCTATGTTAGTCCCAGAAAACTACTCTGTGCCAAAATATCCAGGGATTAGTGGCTGGCTGGGTTTTGTCTAAAAGAATTCTAAAGCTAAAAAATTGACAGCTGCCTGACTGTCATCCTATTCCAATAGCATTTGTCACCATCCTGGATACTGGCGAAGCTGAAGATGGTAAACCTAATGTGACATGAAGTGAGAGAATATCTCCAATGCTAATAAAAAGCTGTGAGGTTTCAACCTTTTCTTGCAATTTCCAAAGTAAATAAATAGTAGTTACTCAAAGCTTATTTCACAATTCAAAAAATGCGATGACCTTTTTGACAAATGTACACATGGAGTGTTCTGTTATGTCCAGCATACTCTGAATACCTTGACTGAAAAGAATATGTTACAGCACCTTATATTACAGAAATGCATTTTTTTTAATTGTCAACTAACAAACGATTGTATTCAAACTGCAGGCAAGAAAAATGTATGTACGCCTGCATAGCGCCTGTAAAGAGCCTTTCCTCTCACTCCAGTGTGAAAGCCTGTATGCAGGGTGGTAAAAAAAAGTCCTGCAAGCAGCATCTTTGCTGCTAAAACGCCCCTGCCCATTGAAATCAATGGGCAGCCCCACCAAACCGCCCACAAAGCGGCGTTTTGCAGGCGGTTTTAACCCTTTTTTTTTTGGCTGCTAGCGGGGGTTAAAAGCACCTTGCGGCCGAATAGAGCTGCTAAAACGACGGTAAAGCGCCACTAAAAATGGCAGCGCTTTACCGCCAACTCCCCAGTGTGAAAGTAGCCTTACTGTTTGGTTCAAAGGGAAAAAAAATAATGCTGAACATCTCTCAGTAATTTAACTCAACAGCTGATAACACTTCAATTGATTGTGTGATTAACACTGCTCCCTTGCTTTTTAGGTGGATCAACCTCTCAAAACTCCAAAGAGGACCATCGAAGTATTGGGTCCACTCAAGAGTCAAGTGCTGCAAAACGCACTTACGATATGATGGAAGGACAGATTCCAAGAGGTTTACATGTCCGCGAGTTGCCAGCTGGCCCTACAGAAGGTAGGTGTAACTGTTTCTGATTCCTCTGTCATGTTTAATGAGAATATATATGCCTCTGTGAAGGTTCTCATTTATCCAGGTTATGGTATACCTAGTAGTAGTCATAGGTGGGCAGCAGCAGCAGATTGAACATTGAACTTCCATGTGGCTCTTATAAGCAGTCTCATTCAGCTGAACTTCCTATGCATAGCCTGGAAGTGATCTTCAAGCACTGGTTCAGATAGGGCCACTTTCCAGACTGATTTCTGGTAAAGGTAGGCTGCAGAGTGCTGTCCAGTTCCAAAGCCGTTGGCATTGCCTCAATGATTGCCCTGTTATAAAGGACTTACTTAGTGGGTGAGGCCAGTCAGGCGAGCACAGGGAGCTTCCTCATTTGCATAAGTCGCTTTTAGTTCCCCTTCTTGTCAGTCAGTCTGACATTATTTGCTGGGTGGAGTGTCACATAAGCATACTTCGCACTTTTATCCCTGCCATCCAGCATTGAGGAAGCATCTCCCCACTGCTGCTCCTGCTTGCATGAACCACGTGGAAAAGCTTGGAAGCCCTTTCTAGATTTCTGTTCTTGCTGGCTGGTACTGCCCTTTAACCGATCTTGATGCGACTTCAATTTGTCAAACCATGTTTGTTCAAAATCTCTTTAAGAGATACAACCACTAGTATGGTTGATCCCTTCCTTATTAAACATGTGGACATTAGATAGCTGTCAGCTGTAATGCTTTCCTGGATGCCTCAGTGAGGTGAGTGTCTGTCTGAACTTTCAGCCTTGCAAATTTACAAAGCTGGTGTTGAGGCCTAGATTTTCCGTCTTCGCCGATTTTTTCCTTTTTTTCCTTTTTCTCATGCTGGATGAACCCAAAAGGCTGCACCAGCTTTTCATTCTACCACCACAGGAAGACCATCATCCTAGCTTATGGTGTGTCAAGAGACAAGTTGCACCCTTGTCGAGGCACAAACTACTATGCTCTGTAAGTGCTTCTTCAACTTTTAGGCATCAAGCAACTGTTTGTCCGATTTGTAAGGACTCCACCTAATATTTTATTCAGGCATGCTCTATGATCTACCAGGTGGCCTAATATAATGCCAACTTTGGGTGTAAGGTCATTCAGGTGGCTTTTTGAGTTGTCGTTGGTCCCCAGTTCTGTTGTTTTTTTTTTTTTTTCTTGGACCTGTTAGCATTTCTTTTTTGCCCACCTTCTCAGTTGAACTGCTTTTTGAAATCCTTCAGGTTTTATACTCCCCCAATGCACTTGGTATATTACAAAATAAAGGCATGCTGATAGTAGGATAGGTTATCCTGGGCTGGACCTCCAGTTATTTTTTTTTTTGTTTACTACTGTCCAATCATCCCATTTGGCAGCAGTATAACTCAAAGGTTTAAGACTGCCTGTGGCCCTTAAAGTACCCCACGATAAGGATGTTAAAATAAGCACAAAAATCCTATTTTCTTCAACATTACAAAACAAATCCAGGTAAATGTGACTTACTAATACTAGGTAGGAACAGCTGTCACGTAGCATAGCAGAGACATTCCACCTCACCCAGCACACCCAAACAAAGTATTCTATGCCAAATGCTGTATAAGGTCTGGCAATGGATTTCTCACTTCACATTGCACAGAAGGAGCCAACAAACAGATGCCAACGTAGACAGTACATTGTAAAAATGAATGTAATGGATGTCCATTTTTTGAAAATGTTACTATGAGAATTTTGGCATCAATTCAGTATTGTCTTTGTGTGTATGTGTGCAGGTTTAATGGGAAGGGCCATTCCTGGAGACAGACATAGTCCACACACCATGAAGGAACCACCACAACATATAAGAGGCTCCATAACACAGGGTAATACATTTGTTTTTTGAATGTTCTGTTTCTCTCATTTCTAATGATTTGTAATTTTATTTTGATTTAAGAAGCTTGTGCCCAAAGTGAACTGCTACTGCTGTTCAGTAAACATGGAAGTCCACTCAGTTTACCTTAATCGGATTTCTGTTACCCACGGCAGCAACAATGCTTGGAGGTGTTCAAATCTGGGCTGGGTGGGTCTGCTTCCAGAAATTTGCGATGCATCTTGATGTATTAAAGTGTTATTAATATGAACTTAGAGTTACATGCGATGAAGTTTTCAAACATTTTTTATGCTTTTTTCCCAACAAAAAAGTGGAACCTCATTTTAAAGTGGAGTTCCACCCACTTTTACAACTCTTCAGCATCCCTCACTAAACTGTGCACTGTAAACAAATTGGATATTTTTTTAATTTTTTTTTCAGCACAGACTGTATATCTGCTGTATTCATTTTTCACTTCCTCCTCCCTGGCCGCGGCCCATCGCATCATTTCCTGTTTGCAATGCCTCCTGGGAAGGGGCAGCAACTTCCTCTCAAACTGCCGTTGCTATGGAAACCTGACCTGAAACCTATTACACTGCTTATGCTGCACTGAGCATGTACGAGATCTGCAAGGATGAGATCCAGGAAGAAATACAGTCTGGCTTCAGATGCCCACACTTAAGATGGCCACGGCCTGCTGCAAGTTTATAAAATAACAAACTACTGCTGAAAACTAACAAAACAGACCTTACAGACTAACTTTACTAGAATACATTAAGCTTGTGTATTATAGGGGTATTTTTATTTAAAAAGTATAATTTCGGCCGGAACACCGCTTTAACTTCAGTGCTGTTGTGTGAGATATTGCCCCACAGGTACTGTTCTGCCTCGGACTCTGGATTATATTACACTTGTTTGCTTTTCTTTGTAGCCCTTTTGTGTGTTCATTTTTAAAGTAAAATGTTGGAAACATATTTGGCAGTTTCAGAAACATATACGGTGTCGATTTTATTGAATCCCTCATAAACCGCATTAAATAAGCCTCAGTTTTCCTAGTACATAGTTGCATAGCTATAGCAATACAAAACATGTATGTATGCATTATCGTTTTTTCTGCCACTGTTTTTATTTTAGTAGGGTAACAGGTTAACCTGTAGCTCCAGCAGTCTGAGTGGATCCTGCTAAACTGCAGCCACTGTGATGTGATACAACCCCTTTTATTGGCAGTACATTCTTAGATACATCTATCTCCATGCTTGTATAGTTTCTTCTCATAGTTACCCTGCTACCACATAAGGCATGGCTGCCCAACCTGTGGAACTCTGATGTGACCCGCAACCTCCTGCTCTAGGATGGTGGGTCAGCAAGCCCAGATCACGGGTTTCTGACCCGCCATCCCAGAGTATCAGTGTTGTAGATGGAACCAGTGGTAGAGGAAGCAAGAAGAGCTGCAGAAGCCGAAATCTTCCTCTATAGCTCCGGCTCCTGTCCCAGGTGGAGTGATATCAAATGCACTCCATTTGGGACAGCAAGACTGCATCCGGTGATGCCAGCAGATTTGCAGAGAGGTGATTCCTGCAGCTCAGAAAGTAAAGGATTAAATTAAAGGTCAGTGTATATATCATTCACAGTTTAGCAATAGGCATAATATTTATTAATAATCTGCAATGGTTATTAGCCTGCTTTCAAATTAATCCACAGTTGCCGCGCAGTGCACTTGCGGGTTAGCTGCACTGAGCTGTAGACTTCTATTATATTCTGCGGGTTAGGTGCACTTTCTGAAAGCACACCAAAGTTCCTGAATGCAAGAGTTTTAGTGCCTTTTCAGAAAGTGTACCACACCTGCAAAATATAATAGAAGTCCTCAGGAAAGTACAGCTAACCCGCAGGAAAGCCGCAGGCAAGGTGCAAGTTAACTGCAGCACATCGGTGTGAAAGCAACGTTATAGGGGACTCAAAACAGTAGGGGCTTAATTAAAGTTTGCAGTTTGGGGGTGGTAAAACACAGTTCATTGTGACCCTCGCTCTTCAAACGGTTAAAGCGGAAGTAAACCCATCCATAAAACTGATTCATTTAAGGCACGTACCAGAAATGTAACACTCCCATTGGTTGTGCTCTCAACCAAACTGTCAAACCATCCAATGGCTGGTGTCATAACTGATCACATGTGTAGCATCATGGCAGTTGTAGATGAAACAGAGGCTAAGATGGCAGCTTCCTTTGCTGAAAACGATAGGGGGGGGGGGGGGGGGTTACTTACACTTTAAGCACCCCTGACGTAAGGAATGTGGTCATTCAGGATGTCCCTGTATGTAACCAGTAAATGTAACAAAGGCAACATAAGGCATCTATTGTAAGTAATACAATTTTTGCCATCACTGTATTAGATTGTTGTTTAAAGAGCTGTTAAGTGTAAGAACTTTTTTTTATACGCCTAAAAAATAATTTATAAATCATGTTCATAATTGGTAACACTTTAATCCATTTATTTAAAAAAACATAATTTTTGATTCATTTAGCTTGATTAACAAACTATAAACGAATGCTATTGCCTAGTGTTCTGTGTGGCAATAGAAGCGTAAATTGAACTGAGGCAGGAACATTACACTCTTTAGGTACATGATGTTTTTCTTCTTAGGACAAGCAGTGTGCTAGGAGAATGCCTGCTGTTTAATGCTTTGGTACAATGTAGGCTGGGCACAGATTACCCAAAGAGTTTCAGTTCATCTGAGGTCAGCTTTGCATATACAAATGATACACACACAAAATAAGGACATGGCTCCGGCTGGTGTGTATTTACTTATTTGGTTGTGTTATCAGCTGATTACACTTAGTGCTTTTAGGATTGCACATTTTCGTATGGCAGCTTCCTTTATTCAGAGATGGAATCATATTTTTCTTTTGTATCTTCTACCAGTTAACTTTCTTTGCTTACACCAAGAGTTTATATTTTGGATCAACTTGAAATTTTCATATTACTACACATTGCTCAAGGACCTTTTATAGTTTGGTCCCACTGCCTACACAAAAAAAAAAACTTTTTAAGGTATGTTGGGAAAGGTAGTCGGGTCTAAGATTTTCTAGATCCTGGTGCAAAATGTACCCTGCAGTATATCCCTGTTCTATTAAAATATACCACATAAACCTTCCATAAACACTTTAATAATAGACACGTTATTAAATATTAAGTCCACCAAAAATAATTTTACATGTGGGGGCACCAGGCGGTTCCCTTATGTTTCTCAAAGTATATGTAAACCCTAAAAATAAACTATTTTTATTTGGCCCCTTATAGTCTGTTGATGTACCACTGAAAGTGCAAAACAAATACCTGTTGAGTCTACCAGAAGTCTTGTGCGCTGATAATGTCCCTTGTTTTCTGCCCGTGCTGTACACTTTTTCTAACAGTGTTCCCGTCGGGGAACCCCAGGCAAACAGTCTGAGATCTCGGGGAACCCCTGAAATAATGTTCAGATCTACAGCTTTAGTTTCTGCACAGATGCTCAATTCAGGGTTTAAGTGGAGATCAGAAGTGTACAGGGGGTCAGGACACAATACAGGGGGGACAGCAGGGCACATCATGGGGCATACAACAGAACATGGGGCATACAGCAGAGTACAGGGAACATTACAGGACTCCCAGCAGAACACGGGGAACATAATAAGGACACACAGCAGAACATGGAGTGCACAGTAGAGAATGGGGAACATCATGGGGCACACAGCAGAACATGGGGCACATCAAGGGACACACAGCAGGACGCATTACAGGGCTCACAGCAGGGCATGGGGCACACTGGTACACTGTTGTAGCCATTTCAAATGCAGAGTAGCACGGGAAGCGGCTGGAATAAGTCTTCTCTTTCATATCGCACTGCTCTCCGTTGCCCCCTCCTCTCTTCTCGTCTATCCCAGGTGAAGTCACAAGCTGTTGGGATGGATGGGAGGAAAGGAGGGGGCGGCGGGGAGCAGCGCAATATGAAAGAACTTATTACAGACTCTTCCTGTGCTACTCTGCCTGTGTTAATGGAGACCCGATCTACCCATCAGCTGTCTGGCATTGACGGGTAGATTGCCACAGAACCCCGGTTGAGAAACACTGCTTTATAAGTTACATTGTTTTCAGCTACCTCTGTGGACTAAAAAAAACTACACCCTCTACCAGGGCAGGGGAAGGTGTTCTGTAGTGCTTTCCTATGGTGCCAATGCTGGTCTTTAGATGTGGTAGCTGAATTGTTTTTTTTTTTTTTTTATTGTTTTTTTTTCCCCACGTAATGTATACTTGGTGATGGCAGTGACACACTTCCTGTTCAAATGTAACAACTCACTCATTGTATTGTATGTATGTTGGAGCAATATTGTCAATTAACCGCTTCAATACAGGGCTTTTAAACACCCTTCCTTACCAGAGCACTTTTTGCGATTCGGCACTGCGTCGCTTTAACTAACAATTGCGCGGTCGTGCGACGTTACACCCAAACAAAATTGACGTCCTTTTTTTCCCACAAATAGAGCTTTCTTTTGGTGGTATTTGATCGCCCCTGCGGTTTTTATTTTTTGCGCTATAAACAAAAGAAGAGCGACAATTTTGAAAAAAAACACAATATTTTTTACTTTTTGCTATAATAAATATCCCATTTTTAAAAAAAAAAAAACAAATTTTTTCCTCAGTTTAGGCCGATACGTATTCTTCTACATATTTTTGGTAAAAAAATCGCAATAAGCGTATATTGATCGGTTTGCGCAAAAGTTATAGCGTCTACAAAATAGGGGATAGATTTATTGAATTTTTTTTTTTTTTTTTTTTTACTAGTAATGGCGGCGATTTGCGATTTTTTTTTTTCGTGACTGCGACATTGCGGCGGACACTTCGGACACTTTTGACACATTTTTGGAACCATTCACATTTACACAGCGATCGTTGCTATAAAATTGCAATGATTACTGTGTAAATGTGACTGTCAGGGAAGGGGTTAACACTAGAGGGCGCTGGAGGGGTTAATGTGTGTCCCTAATAGGAGTGATTCTAACTGTAGGGGGAGGGACTTAAGGGGAGGAGACCGATCATGTGATCCTCTGTACTGGGATCACATGATCGGTCTCCTCCCCACTGACTGGAGGTGGAGCTGTGTGTTTACACACACAGCTCCACGGTCCCGCCCGGTCCCGTTGTTTTAACGGGCAATCGCGGGTGCCCGGCGGACATCGCGGCCGCCGGGCACTCGCACCGGTCCCGAGCGATGGCGCGCGCCCCCCAGGCGGCCGGGAATCCGAGGACGTCATATGACGCCCACCCAGGATGGTAGATCCACCTTGTGGGCGTCATATGACTATACGCGGGTATTGAAGTGGTTAAGAGCAGGAATTGTGATAAGGCTACAGAACACCACCCTTCTCCTCTTCTCCTCTTCTCCATAACATGGGGGGGGGGGGGGTTCTGTAGTTCACAGAAGATAATTGGAAAGGGTGGTCACATTATTTGATATTTCAGTTCAGTTCAGTAAGTTGCAATACATTTACTTTTTTGTTGTTTTAGATATACTTAAAGTAGAACTATAGGCATAACTATATAGCAAAACTTTTTTTCGCCATCTGTGTCCCATTGCAGAGATTTCCCTTCATTTCCTTTCCCATAGCCAAACAGGAAGTCAGAGGAAATCCCTACAAATTAAGGGAATTCCTTGGGGACCCCCCAGATCACCAAAGCTAGTGTCCCCATTGGAAGATTTCCCCTCTGTTACTACTTTTCTAGGGACAACACAAAATTTATGATTTTCTTTACTTTCACTTTTAATGATAATGGTTAGGATAAAGAGAGGGTGAATCTCCTTAATGGGGGCACAGACCGCAGCAAAAACTGACAAGCGTCTTAATCCCTCTCCACTCCAATCTAAAACTGGAAAAAAGTTTTGCCTTTAGTTATATTTTAATATTATGAATAGATTTTTGGTTTTGAGATCAAAATTATTGCAGTTATTGTTTCAGATTGGTCTGGCTGTAACAGTTTTTACAAGGTTGCTTTGTATTGACATTGTAACGTTGTGCGGATAGGATCCTATCGAGGCCCTAGTTTTGTTAACATCCCCTTTACTGGCATAAATAATCAGCATGTTCCATAGATTAAAGTGGTAATAAACCTAAAAGCAAACATTTATTATATTTCAGCTTACCATTTCTTGGATGTGATGGCTGCATTAGATTTCTTTTCTTTCTTTCTTTCTACAATTATCATCTGGTAATCTGGCTAGTAAGTCTGTTGTTTTCCAAAAGAGCAAGCTCAACAGCTCTCCAGAATGTATCAGTTACAGGGATGAGACAAACCAGAGTGGAGGGCACTCTACTCTACAGGAGGTGTTACTGGCCATATGACCAGGTGAAAACAGAGTTAAAAAATAAAACGAATGCAGCCACCACATCTAATGATTGGTAAGCTGCAATATATTACCTTTTTGGTTTTGTGTTTAATACTTTTGTTTGGTTTGGATGGGGCATATGCATTTGGTGCTGATTTCCCATGGTGTTTTTAATATACATTTTTTTTTTTTTTTACATTACTTGGCTTTGTCTGATAAGTTAATTTTAGTTTATTTTATTTTCATTTTGCAATCTGGCTTTATTCTTCAGGAATCCCCCGCTCCTTTGCTGATGCTCCAGATGACTACCTCAGAAGAGAAGCCAAGCAGCTGAAAAGAGAAAGCACTCCACCACGAAGCCTATCTGATGCCTACAAAGTTAGAGCACATGAAGGTCTTTCAGGCCCGCTGAAGTTGAAAACCCATGAGGACATGGTGGCCACAGTAAAAGAAGCTGGAAGGTCTGTCCATGAGATCCCCAGGGAAGAAATGAGACACAGTGCTGAGATTCCGGTGACTTCCAGGCCTCTTAAAGATGGCTCTATTACACAGGTATGCTATTCCTAGTAAATGTAAATGGGGCAGGGCTGGTTGCCTGTAGCCTTTATTGGCAAAATGAGGAGTTTTACAATTGCAAAATAATGTAAATACTTTCATGCGTTCAGAGAGTTCATATCAAGGTGGACATTGGTGAGAGGACAATGTATGCTGTAGGAATATGGATACTGGTAAGGGAACAATGTCTCTGCTAGGGGTAAGGACACTACTGAGTGAACAGTGTATATTGTCAGTTGCAGCGCTAAACTCAGCTAGGTCAGGTTGGAGAAGTGGTACCTGACCTTTCATGCTCATGGTAGCAAAATCCTCCAGAAGCAAAATCAGAAGCTTCAATATCACCTGATACTATGCAGTTTAACCACTTGCTTACTGGGCACGTATAACCCCTTCCTGCCCAGGCCAATTTTCAGCTTTCAGTGCTGCCACTCTTCGAATGACAATTTTGCGGTCATGCTACACTACCCATATGAAATTAAATTTTTATCTTTTTTTCACACAAATTGAGCTTTTCGCTGGTGGTATTTAATCTCAACTGGGGTTTTTGTTTTTTGCTAAACAAACAAAAAAAATACGTCAAATTTTGAAAAAAACTAAAAAACTGTTTTCGTAGTTTGTTATAAAATTTTGCAAACCGGTAATTTCTCTCCTTCATTGATGTACGCTGATGAGGCGGCACTGATGGGTCACACTGGTGGGTACTGATGGGTCGCACTGGTGGGTACTGATAGGTCACACTGGTGGGTACTGATGGGTCGCACTGGTGGGTACTGATGGGTCGCACTGGTCGGTACTGATGGGTCGCACTGGTGGGTACTGATGGGTCGCACTGGTGGGTACTGATGGGTACTGATGGGTCGCACTGGTGGGTACTGATGGGTCGCACTGGTGGGTACTGATGGGTCGCACTGGTGGGTACTGATGGGTGGCACTGGTGGGTACTGATGGGTCGCACTGGTGGGTACTGATGGGTCGCACTGGTGGGTACTGATGGGTGGCACTGGTAGGGTACCGATAGGTGGCACTGGTAGGGTACCGATAGGTGGCACTGGTAGGGTACCGATAGGTGGCACTGG
This sequence comes from Lithobates sylvaticus, assembly GCA_028564925.1. Lineage (NCBI taxonomy): Eukaryota > Metazoa > Chordata > Amphibia > Anura > Ranidae > Lithobates > Lithobates sylvaticus. The sequence continues at coordinate 201,863,792 of CM053026.1, read as the reverse complement.
TAAGGCACTGCTAGGTGGCACTGGTAAGGCACTGATAGGTGGCACTGGTGGGCACTGGTTAGCAGCAGTGACTGTGTGGGACTGATGTCCCATTTACACAAGCAGGTAATCGGCTTATCTTTTTCTCGCATGAGCAAAAAAAAGGTGATTACTTGCTTCTGTTTACATCATTGGCTGACAGCTGATCACGTGGTAAAGGGCCGGCATCTGCATTTTTTTTTTTTTTTTTTTACAGCTGCCCCTGAACTCTCCTTTATGTTCTCTTATCAGTACATGTACACAGGGTCATTTATACTTGTTTCTAGGCAGTTGAGTTTAGAAGCATTTTTTGGAAAGCAAAAAAATGCACTCAGAACGGATGTTCAGAGGCATTTGAAACGCCAAACGTCCGTAACAGCTTGTAAACGCGAGTTACATACTTTACTGGGGAATGGAATGAATGCTTGAAAAGAAGAATAAAATAGTCAATCCATTATGAAAATAAACTGCTTTTGAAACCGAAAATAAACCACAGAATCCAGACCGAATTTAGAAGTTACATTTCGCATAATATCTGAGTCCCAGATAGCAAATTTATCCCCCCCGAGTTGGGCCCATTTCACACATAGTACGGTAACCAGGAAGGCCAGTCACTGCTAGGACACACAGAAAACAATTGTTTTCCGGAGCTTCACTGCAGTGATCCATGACAAAATGCAAACTTGCTGCACTTTATCACAGAGCATTGTACAGCAACGCAGTCCCACTGCATGATGAGACAAAATGCCTTGTCGCCTGTGTGCCCAGTTCACACCACTGTGTTGTGTTGATGTGCAGGTGGTGTGCAGTGAAAAAAGTACTGCATGCAGTACTTTTCTTCAGTACAGCGCAGTGGGAAGCAATCCACCATGGCGGCCAATTAAACTTTATATAAAATGTTGACATCTTAGTAAAGTTTGTTGAAATAAAAGTGAACAGTGCATTGTAGAATCAAAAACGGGTCCCATTTTCACTTTGTATAGCCGATTTTTGCATCTTTATTATACCAGCCTAATGATTCAAATCTATAAAGTTGTCAACTGACTTTTGCATCATGGTAATACCCATATATTGGGCCTTTATCTCGAGATGAGGTATAATCTCCCTACAATCGCCCTTTTTGGAGACTATTCAGTAAAGTAGTAAAAAGAGCAAACTGCTGCAACCTATAGCAGCAGTTTTTAGGTTAATACTGATTGCTTTTCTGTATTTTAACAGAGTATATTTTTCTCTTATCAAAGTGTATGAGAAATAATGTCTTATGAAACAGCATTGTGGCTAATGGGGTGAAAGATCAGTCTACACACTATAACACACTTGGCTTTGAAGAGTGGAAAGCCTCTGGCAAACATGTAAGGCATTGGGCACCTTTCCATAAGAATGTGTTCTCAGAGCCAGCCCATGGAAGCGGAGAGCACAGCCAGATACTTAGATAACATACAATAGCTTGCAGAATAACACTTGTGCATATTCCTGTCATCATGGTATCGCTTAGAAGACAAATATCAACCCTACTATAGTGGTATTTAAGTCCACTGTTTACTTTATTCAGAACTATTTGTTCTTTTTTTTTTTTTTGTGTGTGTTTTTATTAAATCACACTGTAATACTCATGGGTTTAAATTCAAGAACGGTTCAGTTATATAAACCTACATGTTAATTGCTGTCAACTAAAAACTAAAGTAGCCACCACATCTAAAGACTAGTAGGCTAAAAGATGTTACATGTTTTTTTGGGGTTTAATCATCCTTTGGTAAGATTCGCACTATTACAAGTGTGGGAATGATTGTTAAACATACACGTTCCCACAGACGCACAGCGGTGCCATTAATTCTTAATGGCACCCCCATGCAACGGAAAAGGTAGTGCATGAAACTTCATGGTGCAAAAGCACCATGTGAGTCCATGCAGCCAAGTTAAAAAAAAAAAGGGGGGGGGGTCGAGGACTTTTTCCCTGCGGAACGCACGGATAGCTGACCATTCAAATAAACGACTGGAGGGTTGTGGTTGACCACCCCTGCACTAAACAAACAAATCGTATTTCCTCTTTAAACACATAAGGGGGGATTTATTAAAACTGGAGCAGCCAGAACCTGGAGCTGATGTGTGGGCAACCAATCTTCTGTTTTCAGCTTGTTTAGCTAAGCTTTTGAAATGAAAGGTAGAGGCTGACTGGTTGCCATGCACATCTGCTCCAGATTCTGGCTCCTTTAGTTTAGCTTTTTTTTCTTTTTTTTTTTTTTATGTTCAATGTGATGGCTCCTTTTAGTTTTAGATAAATTCCCCTCTTACAATGAAAACTCTGTGCCACAGGCAAAAAAAGGGAACTGAATGTAATTATGGCTGCTGCCGTCTTCAAAATGTGTCTAAAGTCCACATTTGTGACCTAAATAAATGTGTATATGGATTGTGCTGTAAATATGTGAATCAAGATCACTATAAACAGTTTACCACATATAAAAGTGCAAAAAAATGTACGAACGCGCCAATAAACACAACTTAAAGTGGTTGTAAACCCTTACAAACCACTTTGGCCTACAGGTAAGCCTTAATCTAGGCTTACCTGTAGGCCAAAGTGGTTTGTAAGGGTTTACAACCACTTTAAGTTGTGTACAGGTAAGCCTAGATTAAAGCTTACCTGTAGGTCCAATAAATATCTCCTAAACCTACATGGTTTAGAAAATATTAAGAAAAAAAGAGGCATCGCTGTCTACGGCGCATTGCGCATGCCGAGTTCGCGGCAATATGCCGCTTTCCTGCGCATACGCTGGAATGACGTCATCGCCGATCCAGCGAATCGCAGCGCTGGAGCGGCGAAACCCGGAAGTAACTCCGGTATTGATGGCGCCAGAGAAGGTCGTGGATGAGGACCGCTTCGGGGGCTTCGTTCTCAGGTAAGTTATTCATAATGAGCTAGTATGCTATGCATACTACTAGCTCATTATGCCTTTGCTTTGCAGGTTCCGTTTTTTTTTTGTTTTTTTTTTTTTGTTTACTTCCTCTTTAAATCCAATTCAACAGTAAGCCCCATTCAAATAATAGTTGCTTAAAAAACGTAAGTGGACAGGTGCTGGTGCCATTAGTAACCAGAAAAAAACATGACCACTTCTAGGTGCTCCAGGTAACCCCACATCGATGCTATTAGATAAGCCCCTGAACGACCACAACATACAGGGATATACAATGTAATACTGACATATAATCGCACAACATAGGATGGACTTATGTCTTTTTTTCATCCTCACCTACTATGTAACTATGTTGTACACTCAGGTGTGCACTCAGCATGTGCATTAGCCAGCACCTGGGACTCCTTACCTGGAAATCAAGTCATTATCCTGGTGGATTGGTCTGGAGCGGTGGCTCTCTTTTTCTCCTATGTTGTACACTCACCACAATGTATGGACCTTCTATTACTAGATGGGTCTCTGCGCTTTTTTTGGTATGAACCACCGTGTACCTTGTCACCATCACCAACTTGACCATTCACATGTACCAGGATGCGATTCCGTCCAGTGGAATACTTCTGAGGCAGTGTTTCCCAGCTGATACGTTACATTCCATACCTGCAGCGCAAGCCAGCTTCTGGTCCTGGGGCGGCAGCAGCAGCCATTTCAACCATAAGCGATGTATATACCTGGTGTCTGTTTTTTACAGTAGAAGTTCAGCCAAAAACTGACTAGTCTATCTAACCCAGTAAACCAAAAATCGCTATACAAACCATTTCTGCAGCCGGTCTGGTCCCGCGCTGAGCTGTCAGCGGTGGCTTCTCTGTGTAGGCGTGTGCAGGAGAGGCAGCAGACAACGGAAACCCTATAAGCAAGTCTATGGGTGATGTCACTTCTCAGCCGTTGTTGGCTGTCTCTTCTACACCACATCAGCCGCTGGCTGCAGAAAAGGTATGTATAGCCATTTCTGCTTTACAGGGATTTAGTTAGTTCGTTTTTGGCTGGACTTCCTCTTTTAAGCAACTATTATTTGCATGGGACTTACTGATACATTGGACATTAGTTGTATTTTATTTATTTTTTTGGTGCTGTTCATTTATTTTTTTGAATTTTTTTTGCACTTTTATATGTGGTAAGCTGTTTAGTAATTTAATTCACATTTATAAAATTCCCCTCTTAGTCTCCAAGAACAGAATTTGTAACCTTCAGTTGCTTCAAGAGTCGTGGTTTTTGATCTCTAGTATGAATTGCCAGTATTATTCCTGACTGGTTTGACATACGTATAATAAAGGTTGTTTCATTTTAAAATTGAATTCTCTATTCAAATAGGCACATAGTCACTTTTTTGGGAACCTAAATTGTAATTGCAAATCAAAGTACGTATCTATTAACAGTTATCTCTTATTTATAAAAAATTCTATAATTACTTAATTTATTATTAATCTCTATAGCTGAGTGGTTCTTAAAAAGCTGTTTGTTTTTTTTCATTCTACAGGGTACACCTTTGAAGTATGACAGTGGTGCTTCAGTGAGCTCTAAAAAGCATGATGTACGGTCTATTATTGGTACTACAGGTCGGCCTTATCATTCTTTACACCCAATGGAAGTATTACAGGACCACAGAACCATGGATCGGGTATATGATGAGATGATGCTGAAAAGTCGAGCTGGTTCTGGATCGATAACCAGGGGAGCACCTGTAATTGTGCCAGACCCTGGGAAACCCAGGCACAGCCCATTGACTTATGAAGAGCATCAGTTAACCCATGGAGCATCATACAGCAGTCATCCCTTGAACAGAGGATCTCCTGTTCCCACAAGAGAGTCTGCACAACGACAACATGAAGGTATAAATATTAATGTATCTCTAGCCTTTCTGACCATGAGTGTCTTTTTTTTTTTTTTTTTTTTTCGTTTGTCATGCTCCTTTCTTTTTGTATATCAAATACATACATTTTATATTCTATATATAGCTGGCCAATCTTGCCGTTAATCTAAAGACAAAGTAGTGTGTTAAATATACAGTATATTAACAATGTGTGTTGCCATAAATGTGCAAGCTGTAGTGTGACATTGCATAACATTCTGCCATCTATTGGCAACACTGAGCCATCTTATGCCGCGTACACACGAGCGGATTTTCAGTCAGAAAAATCTTGGATGGTTTTTCCGACGAAATTCCGCTCAAGCTTGGCTTGCATACACACGGTCGCACAAAAGCTCGCTGAACTTTCGACTGTCAAGAACGCGGTGACGTACAACACTACGACGAGCCTGAGAAAATTAAGTTCAATGCTTCCGAGCATGCATAGGAATTTTGCATGTCGGAACTGGTACAGACGATCGGAATTTCCGATCGAAACTTTTTCCGACCGAAAAATTGAGAACCTGCTCTCAATCTTTTGCTGGCTTTAATTCCGCCAGCAAAAGTCCGATGGAGCATACACACGGGTCGCATTTTCCGACCAAAAGCTCTCATCGGACTTTTGCTGGCAGAATTTCCAATCGTGTGTACGTGGCATTAGAGGTGTATATAATGAATAAGTAGTTGTGGCTTTTCATGAAAAGGTCAAAGAGCAAACAAGGTCACACCAAACTTTCCCTTACTTTAAGGGCAAGCCCATATGGATACAAATCTCAACAAATCCACATATTGTATTAGTGTTTTAGTGTTTTCTTAATCGTTCACTGAAGTATACAGCTTTTTACCAAAAATTCCCAGTATTGGTAAGAAAGTAGCATGTCTCTCTCCAGCTCTGTGGGTTCAAAACTTTTCCTACTGCTTGATGTTTGAAATCCCAAGGTTTTCTAAGTATTCAAAGTTATCTCTGCAACGGCCATGCACTGACATCCCTGCAGTGGCAAATCTGGATTTTCTTTACAGCACAGGGCCTTGCAATATGTCATGGCAGATCACCAGATTACCTTATTTACAGCGGTTGCTTTCTCCAAGTTAGAGCAATGAAAGCTGCAACACTCTCAGATGCTCTGAAAACTCGCTTACTACTGGTGAGTGTGGCTCTCTTCTGCTGGGGTGCTTGTCCCTGGGAGTCTATAAAAGGTTGATGGCCTTACTGTTTTTTTGTATTTAGGGCCCTGTTTTTACCATTCTTCACTGTAGTGGTTAACTGCGCCATTAGTCTTAAGATAGAGTAATAAGCTATAATAGTTGCCGTATGCCTCACTCCGGAAGACTTCTGGCTCGTCTCTACTCTCAGACTCTCCATGTTGTGGGCAGGCCCTCGCTGTCAAGTACAGTATATAATTTTTTGTCCTGCATTGTATATAATGACCTTGGAGTGTGACTGCTCGTCCAAGTATTACAGCATATTCCTTTATCTTCAGACTTGCCAAACCTTTAACCCTTGCAGTTGTAGCCTCACTGCAAGGGTTTTTTTGTTTTAGTTTTTTACAAAAATTAGGTGGAAAAAAAAAAGTTTTTTTTTTTTTAATCCCAAAGTTCTGCTTTCAGTGGAGAATCAAGACAGATTTGAGTCTGACTGGACAGGAATGATGGGCACCTTACTGGTGCAGGGAAGCTGATATCCAGAGGAAACGAAGCTCCCAACATTGAACTGGCAATTAAACTGTGCCTCCAGAAAGGTGGAGGAGTACATGATGTGTTAAGCAGTATGTTCTGGCATATCCGCAAATTATCTGTGGACATCTGGAAGATAGGCTTTTTAATTTATCAGAGCTTGAATACTGGGAGGTATTTGACATATCTGCCACAGGGATACAGGTAGACGACGAACATGGATGTATTGGCCTCCCAGTTTAGCCAAAAAGTAGACAATGGTGATAGCTTTCTAGCTCTTTGGGACACTGATGTATGTGTTTTTTTTGTTCCCCCTCTGTTCAAGCTCGTAAAGAAGCTTTGTCAGAGAAATAGAATTGGAAGACATTTTGGTCATCCTAGTTGCTCCAGATTGGTCCAGAAAGGTTTGCGTTCTCACAGATTTTTTTGAAATGTTTTCCAGAGCATCTAGACTTTTTGTTTTATACGCTAATCTGGCACCCTGCTTCTAAATAGTTGGCTTCAACGACATGCCCTTTACCTTTTGTAAGGTGTACTACTGCACCTGAAATGTGCCTTTTGGTGGTATGAGAATCTTGTGATCAATCCTGCCTGTTTTTTTTTTTTTCCTGGGCAAAATCCTTTCTGTCCTCCAGCTGTGTTCAGCCCTTAGCCTTTGGCTGTCCTCTTCCAGTGGCACACTCATTTGTTCATACTTTTATCAGGGGGTGATCCATGTTGCTCTTCCTTTTGAGACCACCGTGGGATTCAAATCTGCTTCTTTCAGTTCTACAGAAACCTCCTTTGGGTGATATCTTCCAACTTTATCCCAAAAGTTTCATTCCTATTGGAAATTGCGTCAGCCGGGAGGTTCTTGGAACAGGCAGCCTTGTCCTGTTAGGAGCCCTTTTATTGTGCTCCACGTTTGTTCTGCATGGATGGCCTTAATTTTTGTCAGCATTGTTTTTTCCTTTTGCATAAATGAGGACAATTTATTACCATTGCTTTGTCTTGATGTAGACCATCCTAGGGAGATTTGTCTACTTTTCCATGATGTAGTTAGGGCAGTTACATTGCCCCATTGTGCTGAATTTAGTGCCATGTCTCTCAGTAAATGATAGAAAACATAGATATTTTTTTTTAACTTTTATATTTGAGGGGCAGATATCCCAGCCTTCTTGTTGGGTTAACTTGTTTTTCCTTTTTTTCTGTCTGCTGCTTGCTACAACTAAACATGCTTCTGAGTGGTGGGGTTAAAGCCCATTGTGGGGCTGGCCCCCTGAACTTTTAGTGTCCGGATCCCCATGTAGTTGGCAATATGACCCATTATATTTAATCTTACAAAGCTGTGTGCCTTAATGAATGTTGGAGAAAGGGATTTTATGGCGAGCACAATAAAATCCCAATGTATTCATTCTTCCATACCCAAAAGACCTTGGCCAGAGATTTGAGTGGTTATGCCAGAAAAGTGTGCACATTATGACTCAAAACACCACTAATCCTAAGGTTTTGGATGACTGGGTAAAAGATATGAGCAAAAAGATGGAAACCTGGTCTTAAAAGGTGTGCTTAAAGTGGATCCATACATATACCCAGTGAAGTGAACAGCCTCAGATTATACACAGAGATTAAACAAATCTCTCTCTACATAAGTTTTACATGCATATCTGCTTTCTTCAGCTTTATATATTCTTTAGAAAGTTCAGATCTGTTAGATTTTCTCTTCCTGTTCAGCACTGAAAGTGAAGTCTGGGCACACAGCCAAGACAGCTGATTGGAGGAAAGGCACACCACATAGGAAGAGACTCTCAGAGCTGTTCTGTGAATAATTTAGCTCTCTGCTAATCTATTTCTAGCAAATTCCCCGATACAAAATTCAGCCTGGTTTTATCTCAGTTGATGGAGAACTTGTCAGAAGTTATCAGGCTGATAACAGAAGAAAGGAGCAGGAGAAAGCCATGGGATGTGATTTGAAGAGAGATAACAAAACACTGCAGATTATATATATATATATATATATATATATATAATGTGTGTGTGCCCAGTTCAAATTTCATGAATCTGGTTTACATCCACTTTAAATTGAGTTCCTTGGAAAAACGAGATATAATTACAACATTGTATTAACATTGAGGGTATCCTTGGGCACCTTAGGATGGAGATTTATTTTTCATAGAAGGGTTGCTGTTTTTTAAATGGCATTTGGGTTGTGTTTTCATGCAGTGCTTGCAAGTTGTTGTTTTTAACCGCTTCCGGACCGTCCCATGTACATTTACTGCGGTAGGGCGGGCCGGGTGCGCAAAATCACGTACGTGATTTTTTGCACGCAGTTTAAGGGGCATGCTGCTCCTGCTGTGATTGGCCACAGTGGGAGCCAATCAGCTGAATCACGATCTCGCTCTTCCTTCAGTGAATCCACTCCCACACAGTTAAACACCTCCCAGGGAATGCATTTACCCCTTGATCGCCCCTGTAGTTAACCCCTTCCCTGTCATTTATATAGGGATCAGTGAATTTTTTTAGCACTGATCACTGGTCCCCAAGACATTTTTTTTTTTTTAGGTTTGTATTATAACAGAAAGTAAAAAATATTGTTTTTTTTTTTTTTTTCAAAAATTGTCAGTCTTCTTTTGTTTATAGCGCAAAAAATATAAAAAACGCAGAGGTGATCAAATACCACCAAAAGAAAGCTCTGGGGGGGGGGGGGGGGACAATTGTATTTGGGTACAGAATCGAACAACCGTGCAACAGTCAGTTAAAGCGACGCAGGGCCGTATCGCAAAAAATGGCCTGGTCAGAAAGTGGGTAAAACCTTCTGGCGCTGAAGTGGTTAATTGTGCTAAACCTTTTCTTATTTCTTACACTGAATTAATTTTAAGGGAAGAAATTCAGGTTGAACATAATTGTCTGTTTCATGTAGCTGTTTTGTCATTCTCAGGCAACATGAGTTCTGGAAAGCCTGTGACTCAGGAAAGGAAGAGCACCCCAAATCCCAGAGAAATGTCAAGCTCCAAATCTCCCCACACCACGGTCCCTGAACATCTTCATGCCATGTCCTATGAGCACTTACTGCAAAGAGTCAACCCAGAGTTGTATCGTGGTCATATTCCCCTACCCTTTGACCCCGCTGCCATTTCCAGAGGGATCCCGTTGGAAGCAGGTATGTCTGACACTTATCAAACTAAAAGTATAGTTGATTCCTGTGTCAATGGCCTTTTGTTCACTTCAAAAAGGTGTTGCATTTCCATATGCAGATTCTTTGAGAAGGAGGTGGTCAACTTGAGGTCAAATGCACTTGTCAGTGAATTCTGACTACATTTGGAAGCTTGTCAAACTGATGTCATCGGAGAAATATAAGTGAAGAGACAGACACGTGAATGCTCTATGGCTGTGTCTGTCAAATACCTATAGCAGCGCTAGGTACTAATTTTCAACTGAAATTGAAAGATTAGTGCATATATGTACATTTAGTGTGTACAAAAATAAATAAGCAATCTAAAAAATGCCTAAAAGCAGTAAAGCAAAGTATACCATAAAAAAACAACTTTACATTACGCCTTAAAGTGCTGAGTGCATAAATCAAATTAATAATAAATTCAAGGTGCACGTGAACAAATAAATAAATAAACGAGTTTGATCGATGAGTGAATTGCACTGCGTATTTTCATCAAATAAATATCAACAAAAAGTCCGCGTGACAACCAAAAGATCCTCCAATCTGATGGATCAGCAATATGACGAAAGTGACAGTTCAAAATAACATGTGACAATCGATTTTGTGTTGACTCTCCGTGAGTAATCCGCAAACTTCCACCTTAAGTGACACCGTGTTACAGGGATTGGCCCCTTTTGGGGGTGCACTCACCAGAGGTATGCTCAAAATACGCCTGTAGTATTATACCCAGAGGACCTTCTCCACCAGCATCTGCTACTGCATTCACCCGCGCATGGATACCTCCAATGCATCAGCCTCTTTCTCCAGTGTGGTTATATACAGTTGTGCATGTAATTAAACAAGGGGCCACATAGCGTAATATTGCTAAACAAACTTCATTTATTAAAAATTTAAATTTTCCCCTAAACAAAAAAAACTTCCCCCTAGGGGGTTAAGCGTACCAGCAATAGTTAAAATATCAGCATTGGATAAATGTATGTATGGACGGTACTGTGCCTGCTCTCTAGCGCCGGATGCGGAGCCTTTCCAGTTTCCTCAGAGAGAAAGAGTGGCGTCCTTCCTGTCCGGACCCGCTGGAGCGCACCGTGAACCGCAAACGTATGACGTCACTTCCTGTTGACCTACGCCCTGACGCGTTCGAGAAGAAGTCGGAAATGACGAAACGCGTCAGGGCGTAGGTCAACAGGAAGTGACGTCATACGTTTGCGGTTCACGGTGCGCTCCAGCGGGTCCGGACAGGAAGGACGCCACTCTTTCTCTCTGAGGAAACTGGAAAGGCTCCGCATCCGGCGCTAGAGAGCAGGCACAGTACCGTCCATACATACATTTATCCAATGCTGATATTTTAACTATTGCTGGTACGCTTAACCCCCTAGGGGGAAGTTTTTTTTGTTTAGGGGAAAATTTAAATTTTTAATAAATGAAGTTTGTTTAGCAATATTACGCTATGTGGCCCCTTGTTTAATTACATGCACAACTGTATATAACCACACTGGAGAAAGAGGCTGATGCATTGGAGGTATCCATGCGCGGGTGAATGCAGTAGCAGATGCTGGTGGAGAAGGTCCTCTGGGTATAATACTACAGGCGTATTTTGAGCATACCTCTGGTGAGTGCACCCCCAAAAGGGGCCAATCCCTGTAACACGGTGTCACTTAAGGTGGAAGTTTGCGGATTACTCACGGAGAGTCAACACAAAATCGATTGTCACATGTTATTTTGAACTGTCACTTTCGTCATATTGCTGATCCATCAGATTGGAGGATCTTTTGGTTGTCACGCGGACTTTTTGTTGATATTTATTTGATGAAAATACGCAGTGCAATTCACTCATCGATCAAACTCGTTTATTTATTTATTTGTTCACGTGCACCTTGAATTTATTATTAATTTGATTTATGCACTCAGCACTTTAAGGCGTAATGTAAAGTTGTTTTTTTATGGTATACTTTGCTTTACTGCTTTTAGGCATTTTTTAGATTGCTTATTTATTTTTGTACACACTAAATGTACATATATGCACTAATCTTTCAATTTCAGTTGAAAATTAGTACCTAGCGCTGCTATAGGTATTTGACAGACACAGCCATAGAGCATTCACGTGTCTGTCTCTTCACTTATATTTCTCCAATCTTACTGTCATTTAAGCAGCAGCTACATATTGTATTTTAGCACACCTCTAAAATCAATTGTTTTTTCACTACTATTTATGTATTTATTTATAATCTAGTATCTAATAACCACATTTTTTATAATTATATTTATTTATTTTATTTTTTATACATAGTGCTACACAGAATATTTATTTATTTATTTATTTATTCACTCACATAATATATATTTATTTATTTATTTATATATTTACCCACTACATCCTTCTCCGGGGTCTACACCATTTATCACCCCAAAGATTGTAAACACACACACCCAAGTAGCGCAGAGAGGTGTTGAGCATAGGAGGGCGGAAAGCTTAAAACACCATTTCTAAACTGATGTCATCGACTCAGCCCCAAAGCCCATCAACACGGGCTCTTATTTATATTGCTCCTTTAAGCACAGCAAAAAAACATGCCATTAATCTCTATCTTTCTTTATTTAAGAAAAAGAAAGCATAACAATGGCATGGTCAACATTAATATAAACGTATGTCAGGTCAAAAAGCACGTTCCATTGTAGCATTTAGTCAGCAAATTAAATTGGTCAACCCTGCACCTTGGTGAGGACATAATAAGAAAAGAATCCAGCCTGACAGTGCAGATGGTACGTGGGGCCTCTAAGGCTGTCCGCTCATCACCATATCCAAACCTAGGTCTGATAATGACCGATGCCTAGTCATGCAATATAGCAACATGGTCAAACATTTTCTATACGATATGAAAAAGTAGTAGTTCGGCTATCTAGTTAGCCTAAACATGAGGTATAAGATGGTACTTTAATTCCAGAGTGTTTCCATTATTCGGACGGATACTCATGAATGGACGCAGACTGTCAAAACAGGGGTATACTAAGGGGAGGGAGGAGGGGGCAATTAATCTATGATGACATTAGAAAAGGGGGCAAGGGATCAGGAGAGGGGGGGGGCGAGGGTGGAGGGAGACTAGTGGAGGGAGGGGGGGGGGGCAACAGAGCGAAAAATAGCAAGCTGGATGGCCGGGCGCCATTTTGCGGAGCGGTAGATATGGGGTAGGAAAAGGGGAAGCAATAATCTCTATCTTTGTTATCATAATAAAGATGTGTGTTAGAATTCCATTGCATGCAGTTTCATTCACCAGAGGCAATTTTAACTGAACATTATGAGTTGTGTAATGTGATATATATATATATTTTTTTTATAATCTTCTTTTTTTAATCTTTTCTACAGCTGCCTATTACTTACCCAGACATCTGGCTCCCAATCCAGCTTATCCCCACCTTTTTTCACCATATCTCATTCGAGGATACCCAGATACTGCTGCCATGGAAAATCGCCAGACCATCATCAATGACTATATCACCTCTCAGCACATGCACCACAACCCTTCAACTGCTATGGCACAGAGGGCAGAAATGCTGCGTGGGTTGCCAACAAGGGACCCTGCCATGGCTCTCAACTACACAGCAGGTCCTCGAAGTATGCACAGAATGTCATTTAGCTTTGTGTCCACTGCAACTTTAATTTTAGATATCTAAAGCTGATTATACATCATGGCAGGTATAACGGCTGTATTCTTCGCTTGGAAACCATGATGTCAGCTGATGAGCAGACTCGGTTGTTTCTATAAATATAATATTAATGATCAGTGGGTACCGCACTCCTCTCAGGAGCATCTGGTATGCTTAAAGATATTTGCTGTACTTTCTGGCATTGTAAGGATATCTTTAATATGCTTTAGCATGCCAAGATGCACCCTAAAATACAAGTATGCAAAATTTACAACGCTACATTTCTAAACCGCTCTTGAATTTATTCAGCAGTTTAAAAGTCTTTCTTGCAAGTTTTTTTTGTATGTATGTGTGTGTGTGATGTGAGATATGAATATATATATATTCCATACTGTTATTGGCAAATATCTGTGCAACCTCTGACTTCATTCATATGAGAGGCAGTAGAATCCCAATATTGAAGAGGTTGGAGCGATGTCTACCCAATAATCAGCCAAAACATGAGCTGTGGGTGGCCCTGCAAGCACAACCTAACTTGGCAAAAGTCAATTTAAAGATTGACGGAGCCAGAAGGATGATTATTGGCTAAACAGTGACCGCATTTTATCAGATACAGCTGCCTGAATACAATGGCCAACAGTTGAGATTCCTCTAGCCATTCTGTTAGCATGGATGGGGGGATCAAACATTTCTTTGCTTGTTTAGCCCTTAGACCTCGTGCACACTGGACCTTATAACAACGTTGTAAAAACGCCAGTAGCTTTGCAGTGAGTTTTTCAACATTTTTGCAATACATTTTTTTTTTTTTGTTTTTCAGCATTTTTATAGCTTTTTTTTTTTTAGCTTTTTTATTTATTTTTTTCATTGGGATCAAAAAACGTAAAAAAAAACATTGGTGAGCCGTGTATTTGAGCGTTTATCCGCGTTTTTCGGAGTTAACAGTTTACAGCTGAAAAACTCCTCTCAGAAGCCACTAGCTTTGGGTTTTTTTTACAGCCAAAAAACACCCCAGCCAAAAATAGTTGCTAACAACCTATGTGTGCATGGACACATGGATAACATGCTGGAGAGTTTATTGACTGTAGAAAAAAACGTCTGTAGCCAAAAACAGCATCTGTAAAAACGTCCAGTGTGCATGAGGCCTTAGACTGACGAGACAAAATCGAGCTGTGTGTATTGTAACTCAAGAGGTGTTTTATTTCCTTGAAATATGTACAGTTGTTTATAATAGATATAAATGGATATAAGTGCATTAAGTGTTGGAATTAGATTAGATACAGTTATTACAACTATGATCCTTTGTTTTTCTTTGTTACGTTTTTTTTTTTTGCTAGCAAGTATACATTTGAAGTAATGTACTCAATGTCTGCTGTTCTCTTTTATTACTTGCAGGAATTATAGATTTGTCTCAAGTGCCACTGCCTGTCCTAATACCTCAGTCCGCAGGCTCCTCATCTGCCACCATAGATCGTGTCACATACATCTCTGGAAGCCCACAAACCTATAGCAGCCGTCTCAGTAGCTCTCCTTTATCTCCAGGTAACTACAAAATCATTTGTCCAGATGAAACATGCAGTCACAGCAACAGCGGTTTGTTGAGACATAGTTGCATAGTAAGGTTGAATAAAGACACCAGTCCATTCAGTTCAGTGTGTATGTGTGTCGCTTCCATTTTCAATATCCCTGTACATTGTGTTCGCTAAGAAACACATCTAAAAGTTTTTAAAATGTTATCTACACTCCCAGCTGACACCACCAACTGTGGTGAGTTCCACATCCTTACCGCTGCAACAGTAAAGAACCCCTTATGCAGTTTAAAATCAAACTGCTTTTCCTTCAACTTCATGAAAAACATTTTTTGTAAAATCTTCTACAATCAATCCTTTTTTCTCTGTTCTGTTTCGTATAAGGAAGTATTTGTTATATTTCTTGCAATTAGAATATGGGGTTGAGTAAACTAACTTGTAGGCCCCTATCTGGATATTGATAATATGATAATAAGTTGCACTTGTTTATGTCATTTATACCTGATTTCATTCTTTGGTTATAAGGTCAGTGGAAAAGGAAGGATTTTCAGGTGGAAAATGAAGGAGAATGGTTGTTATATTGTAAAAAAAAGTATCAGTCATTTGAAATCACTTCATTCATTCAGTGTGTCCACCTGAAATCCTAAAATCTCTTGGTTCTCAAACAACATTTTATTATCTATCGAGGAACACTGGAAGTCTTTAACCTACGAATCATCTTGCTGTCTAGAGTAGGATCAGACACTGGCCAACAAAAAAAACTGTAGGCCTGCCCAGGATAACCCTCCAACTACCAGCATGCCTGTTTTTTGCTTGATGGACATATTTCCTTCAGCTCTGATTGATGCTGGAGTGTCATCTGTTTGCCACTTTTTAGTGTAGTCATCCTCAGCTTGGCTTTTAGAGTACCATGTCTGGATCCCACTGGACTGTATGCGATAGTAGAGCTTAGTTGTTGTCTTTGGGCACTGGACGCTGAATCGGGAGCTTTTCACACCAAATTCAGGCAAAAGGGAGATGCAAAGGATTTTCCAGGTTCAGAGCTATTGGTATTGCCTCAGAGCTTGCTCTGAAGACTCATTTAGTTTAGCTGATTGGTCAGGCTGAGGAACAGGAGCTACCTAAATTATTGGGTCTTTGGGCATCTTTAATCACCTGCTAGTTGTGCCACAGAAGAGGATGATCGGTCCATGTTCTCTTTTTTTTAAGCAGCTTCTCTGCAGTTTGTACAATGCTTAAAGTGCAGAAATCTACTTTTCGCCAAGTCTATCATCAGACATGGAACCCCAGAATTTTTTCCGAGGGATGAATTCCTTCCTTTCTACAGTTAAAGTGGTTGTAAACCTCAGACATGAGATATGAACAAAGCATATCCTTCTACAGTGTGTCAATTTTTAGAGAACTATGAATCACTTGTGACAAGTTTTCCTGACACCAAGAGAAAAAAGGTGAAAGGAAAGGGAGCTCCAGCTGATTGACAGCCTCAGCTCTGTTGCTGTGTGATGTTGTGGGGTATTCCTTCCCTGCAATCCGCTCCCAGAACTCATCACTGAGATCCGTACAGTGCAACTTGAGTTCTCTGTCTCCTTTTTTCTGAATGCTTACCAAATTCTGGACTTTGAACAGATGAGAAGACTGCAGAAAAACAGGTAAAACTTATCTAGGAGGATGTTTAATCTCTGTGTATCACCTGAGGCCAGTCACTACACTGGGTACATGTCCATGTTAACAGACTAACACTAACTGGACCAGTGTCTGTGACTCTGAGCACTTTTCAAGAGTAAGGTTTATTCAGTTTACAGACTGTTGGCCTCTCGCTCTCTCTAAATAGGTCCTTTTTCAGGAGAATTCTGCAATAAGTCTCTCTTAGCCCTCCCACTTATCCATTCCCCTGTGACTCTGTGTGATCCTAATCTGGTTCTTGCTGCGCTTCAGAACCCATTAGAGACTTTTCTTTCACTATCTTCACTCAAAGTGGTGTTCCTTGTAGCCATCTCCTCAGCAAGGTGAGTGTCTGAACTGCCAGTCCTATCCGCAAATAAACCTTTTCTGGTTTTGCATAGGTGCAAGGTGATGTAGAGGCCCAGGACTACTTGCCTATGGTAGTTTCTGCTATTCACGTCAACCAGACGTTGTTCTTCTATCTCTGTTTGGCTTAAGTTTACCAAAAGGAAATTTTTCTTAATTTGCTGGATGTGGTTCAGGCATGAAGAGTCTCGGCTACTGCTGCTTTCAGGGAGCATGACTCTTCCTGTCATTTTCATGGGCCTGGTATTGTTTGCTGTGTTTGCTACCCTTCAGTTTAACAGCTTTTGGGTGCCCAAAAGGTTAATGACTTTCCTCAATGGGCAAGAAAAAAAAAATGTTTTGTAAAATCCTTTTTTTTAATTCCATTGAGGGACACAGATCCCACCCCTCTGTGCTTGTAATCATTCTCTTCGTATTGCTTTGCGACAAAACCGAAACATGCTGGTAGTAAGAGGGATTATCCTGGGCTGACCTTTTTTTGTGTGCCAGTGTCCTATCCTCCTTTAGGCAGCAGTGTGGCCCAAAGGTTAGAGACTTCCCATTTCTGTCAATGGATTCCAAGAAAATAATTTATGGTGAAAATTCTATTTCACTGTGTTTTTGGTTGTTTACAAGGTTTACATTTCTGTTACAGCAACAACCACACACATGACCAAGCAGACCTCAACAAACTCTGACCGAGAAAGAGAAAAATCAGTTCTTACAACGACAATAGAACATGCGCCAATATGGAGGCCAGGTAGGTACTCTTTTGTCTTTCATCTCTTCGTTTCTTGTGGTAATAGCTGCATTATTGAGTTTTCATACTTCATTTCAAGGAATACTGCAGATTAGCCTACATATTTACTCTGTGTCTTTTCAGGGACAGAACAAAGCAGTGGACGGTTGTCGTCACAGAGTCACAGCCACCAGCACTCCCCAGCATCCCCACGGACACATGAAAATGTCCAGCAACGTCCCAGCGTTCTTCATAACACGGGTATGAAAAATCTCATGACCAGCGGAGAAAGCATGGCTTCATCTGTATTACGGTAAGAAGCTTTATTGGCAGAGTGTATGAGAATGTAGGTGTTTAAAGTGAACCTTTTCAGGCGGACCCGATCAGGCCCTTCATTTCCCTCTATCGTTGACACCCGCCGACATTCGATCCGCTAAAAAAGACGTTTCCTAGCCATCTGGTGGATCGGATGACAGTGGGATGGAAAGAGCCAGATGGTCAATTTCTATCTGGCCACCCCATAGAGAACAGCGTTCTGCGTCCAAGTCTGCTCTGCATAAGTGGAGCAGACACTGACCTGTCATCAGCCTGCTCAGCGGGGATCAGCGGAGAGATTCCCCTGCTGAGCAGGCAGATCCGCTGTCGGAGTATGTCCCATGTGAAAGGGGTCTTGGAGAGTTATTGGGGCGGAGTTCTGTTTCTCAGTCTTCAGGGACTTTCAGATGTTCAGACCAGTGGTAGTTTCTGAGCACGTATCCCAGCACATTGGAGGACCAAGGTTCGAGACAGAGATTCTGAAAATCTGTGCTTCAAGCAAAGGTAAATGCAAGTCACACACAACTTGTGTGACAAGTTATAGTGCAGAGACAATTCAGTGTAAAATATTCATATATTTTTTTTTTTTTTTTAATTAAAAGGCTTGTTTTTTCCCTTTTTAGAACATCCTCCAGCTCTTCACCCATTCGGTCCTCTGTACAGTTTTCCTCTTCGTCTATGCGTGCCACTAGTGAAAGAGAAAGTTACCAGACTGCAGAAAATGCTATGCTTCAGAAAGAGATTGCAAGGACACGAGAAGGCAAAATTGATCGCTCGAGAACTGAAAACTTTTACAATTCAAAGCTGCCGCCAGCAGCCATTGAACAGACATCGCCAATAAAGAACATGGAGTCCAGGCCTCACCCGTCAGCTGTGGCTAATTCAGCTCACCAGTATAACAACGGACAGGGGAAAAGCCATCCTCTTCAGCCCCTGGACCAGACAGCAGTGCCAGCCAGTGAGCAGCACAATAGGGACAAGACCCCAAATAAACCCTTTTCCATGCAGGAACAGGAGCTCCGATCACTCGGTAAGACCACCATGACCGCGGCCAACTTCATAGACGCCATTATCATGCGTCAAATTTCTTGTGATAACGGGAAGCGAGAAAGACCCTCGCTAAATACCAGCGCCAGTAGTGATGGTAAGACACGCGGGAGCAGGTAGTTCCAAGCTTGTAGCCTATATATATTCTTTATTCATATTTATATACATATATATAAATATAGTGTATACATTTAAAATTCTTATATACATATATATATTTATATATAATGTATAATTTTTTTTTTTGGTTTTTAATGCACGTACAAGTGATTGGCTTTTTTCAGCTTCCCAGTTTCAGTTTTTGTTTTTGTTTTTTCCCACCGCACACAAATCATCTGTCTGATTTATTTATTTAATTCTTTTTTTTTTTTTGTTTGTGAGGAATAATTTTGTTCTCTTTTTTGTGTTCAATTTGTGCTTGGCTAACTTTGTTCAGTTTAAATTGTGGTGTTTTAATTCCAAATCTTCGAAACGATCGCTTTGGGGATACATTCCTTGCTGCATTGTGTTGTGCCTCTCTGAGAGAATAAGGGTGTTTTTTTTTTGTTTGTTTTTTTTTTTTTGTTTTTTAAATGACTTTTATAATGTTTTCTGCGGTTTTAATTCTGGAACCATCCCTACAATATCCCTCATACATTGTTACACATTTTATGTATTTATTGTGATAGTACAGTTATGGATTTGAAAAATCTGCCTTTTAATTGAGATCATAGAAATCCAGAGGCGGCTCCCAAAAAATTGTTAATAATGGCAAACTTGGTCATTTTCTGGATTTTATAGTAGCGTTTATTGTGGCGAATGGGCGAGCTTTTACCGTTTGGTGCGTTGAGAATATGACTTGGGGCGTGTGTGGACAGGCTTTTTTTATGCATCAGAACTTGTTTCTAATCCCACTCAAATCAATGGGAATGTAAAAGCAGCTAGAAGCAGGTTGATGCAGCTTAGACGGCTGTCAAATGTAGGTCAGAAAGAGGTCCACTTCAGGTTAAATGCACCTGTTCATGGATGCTGAGTGATCTCAGATGCTTCAAAAATGTACCTCTAATTCAAGCGGCCTGTACCCCGAAGTAACCTGCATTTGCCCATCAACCTTATTAAATTATTCATTTCTGAATAAATGTTGATGGAAGATAGCAGGTCTTAGTAGATTTGGGATACATTATGTTTTAACACTATGGGTTTGGTCTGCAGGCAGAAAATCCTGTTTCAGAAGAAAGGGTGAAAACGGATTTACATTAGGGAAGGTTAGTGTGGGGGATGGTGTCAGAGTAAAGGTAATGGTTATGTAAAGGATACAGGTAGCGTTATTGTGAGAATCGGGATTACAGCAGTCCTGCATTGTAAGGGAGGCAATGATCCATCCGCAGCCCAGAGCACTGGAGGACGGAGGGAAGCAGAAAGAGCCATCTGCCAGAGGGTAAAGGGGTAAGGTAAGTAAAACTGATATTTTAACTTACCCTAGACAAAAATTAACATTAAAAGTGATTTGTAAAGGCTCATGTTTTTTTTTTTTTTTAACCACTTTCAGACCGGACCATTTTGCTGACTTAAGACCAGAGCCCTTTTTGCGATTCGGCACTGCGTTGCTTAACTGACAATTGCGTGGTTGTGTGACGTGGCTCCCAAACAAACTTTACGTCCTCTTTTCCCCACAAATAGAGCTTTCTTTTGGTGGTATTTGATCATCCCTGCGGTTTTTTATTTTTTGCGCTATAAATAAGATTTGCTATAATTAATATCCCCCAAATATATATAAAAAAAACATATTTTTTCCTCAGTTTGGGCCGGTACGTATTCTTCTACATATTTTTGGTAAAAAAATTATTGGTTTGCGCAAAAGTTATAGCGTTTACAAAATAGGGGATCATTTTATAGCATTTTTATTAATAATTTTTTTTTTACTAGTAATGGCGGCGATCAGCGATTTTTATTGTGACTGCGACATTATGGCGGACACATCGGACGTTTTTGACACATTGTTTGGACCATCGTCATTTATACAACAATCAGTGCTATACAAATGCACTGATTCCTGTATAAATGACACTGGCAGTGAAGGGGTTAAGTGTGTCCTAGGGGCGTGTTACTAACTGTGGGGGGCATGGCTGTGTGTTAGTGATCTCTGCTCCAATCACAGGGAGCAGAGATCAGTGTCACTTGTTGCTAGGCAGAATGGGGAGATGCTGTTTACTTCTGCATCTCTTCGTGAGATGATCGTGGGTATCCCCGCGGCGATTGAGTCCCGACCGACGCGCCGCCGCAATGGCACAGCGGCATTTTCAAAGGGACGTACCTGTACGCCCTTATGCCTGTCCGTGCCATGCTGCCAACGTACATCTGTGTGCGCCGGTCGGGAAGTAAACATTTACACAGGACACTTTTACAACCTCTCCTGATCAATTTAACTTGACAGATAGTAACCCAGGTTTAAAAGTCCGTTTTGCCACGTTTACATGCCATGTTTAGAAGCGTTTTATATATATATATATATATATATAAATATTATATATATAATATATAAATAAAAATTGAAATAGCCTAAAATTAAAAACACCTGTAAACTAAACGCGTTTAGAAGCGTTTGCCGCTTTAAATGCCTCTAAACTCAGCTTCTGAACCCTTTTTTTTTTACGTTCCAAAAAAAAAGCCTCTAAACTCAACTGCCTAGAAATGACTAGGGGTGTACAGTATACAGGTGGGGGGCAGAGGATGTACAATCCAACCCCCTGGGCACAGTTGGTATGCAGACAGCTGTGTAGAGAGGTCAGTGTCCCCCTGCCAGTAAGTCCTCTTATCACACAAGAGGCAGTCAGGCTGTGTGGATAAGCGACTCACCGTCAGGCTGAGTATGATCAGGGGTGATGAGTACGGAGCCCCATCCCGGCTCCTTGCATCAACAGACACTGACTCTGCTCTTCTTACTGACCATACACTCTGCCCTCTTTCTGACCCTGGACCATCTAACCCAGCCTCCTCCTCATGACATCATACAACTTCGCCCTTTGGAGTTCCTCATTCGTCTTCCCTCCTAAACTGTATGGAACAAGACTCCGCCCCCCCCTGCAGATCGCCTTCTGAGAAGTTACTGAGGGGGAGAGGGGGGTGGTGACTGACTAAAGGAGGGGGGCGGGAGGATGTCGGGAGAGGCAGGGCGCGCCATCACCATTCGGTGATCTCAGACGATTATTTTCCACACCCCTAGCGACCAGCTGCCTAGTTTGCCTAGTGTTAACGCCGGTCCTGAGTAAATCGCTGGATTTTTTATTTTTTTTTAATGACCTGCAAAGTAAAGGCATAATGTGCTAGTATGCATTGCATACTAGCGCATTATGTGAAACTTGCCTACAAACGAAGCCTTCCACTGATGCGTTGTCACCACTGTAGGCAGCATCCACCTTCACCCATCTTTCCTCCTGGTCCGCGGACTTTGGCTGTGTGACTGGGAGCCGCTGGTCACAGCACGGCTCTGAAGGAACGGCACGGGTGGCCATTCCTTCAGAGCGCAGGCGCCGATGATGTCATCAGCTGCATATACAGTAAATATATCTCCTAAACTTTGCACGCTTAGGAGATATTTACAGTACCTATATATAGGTAAGCCCTATTAAAGGCTTACCTTTTAGGTACAATTAATCAATGGGAGTTTACAACCACTTTAAGATGTAGGCTTTAGAAACCCGCTAGGTTGTTTTGTTAGGTATTATGTAATGGCCAACAAAGAAGCCAAATATGTTTTGAAAGCTTGTATCTTTTATAACTTAAAGCTGAACTGTGGACACAAACTTTTATTGAAATATAGATTTCTTTAGCCAAATGATAAAAATCCACTTGCATGGCATGGCATAACATGCCATTGCAGGCCCAGATATTACATTGAAATAGTAGCAGGGACATAATCACTGTCCTTAGCCTGTGCAGAAAGCAGATTTGTGGATGGGACCATCTTCTACAAGCTGCCTACAGAAAACTACAGAGGGGCAGATACAGGACCAGTCACCCTGCATAAAAGGAAAGTAGAAGTTACAGGTCCTTATTACAAGAAATGCTTGCAAAAAGGCAAAGTGCAAGAGTTTTTTTTTTCTCAGGCTGGATTATAGCACAGATCTGGAAGAAATAGACAAAGGACACTAAGGGCTAATTCGCACACAGTGCAGACATGCATTTTTCCTATAAAATTCTGGTCATCGCAAGGACACAAGGAAAACAATTGTTTACTGTGTGTCTCATTCATACAGCAATGCAGCCCAGAGCAGCTCTGCAGTGTACTGCGATAAAATGCAGACATGCTACATTTTATCGCAGCACGCTGTACAGCATGACGCTGTACAAGAGCTCAGTGCATTGCGCTGCTGTACAGTGACATAGATGAAGTATACATTTGAAAACTTCAAATAAAATTTGTACAAAAAAAATGCACTGAATCGATCACACACCACACTGCCCCACACCGCAGTTGGGAGCGGACAGCTGCTGGAGAGAAAAAGCATTCCAGCAGCTCTCCCTTCCCGGGGTGAATACAGCCTAAGATTTAAGTAAAAGCATGCATAGCTTTTGTATTTGAACAATAATAATAAGCCCCGAGTTCAGCTTTAAAGTAGAATTCCAGCTTACTTCTAACTAGTCTTAAAATGTCCCCTCTCCCCCTTTTAGCAGCTATGCTACTAATCTGTGTAATACTTTTACCTTTTAAAAAAAAAAAATAGCTTTTAAAGTAAAAGGTACAAAGAAAAGCAAATAATGCTCACATACAAATAATGTACAGAACAGAGTCTGAATGTCCATTCATGTGGGGCAAATAGGGCAGCTGCCCAGGGCCCGTTCATTTTTGTGGTGCCCCAAAGCAGCTGCTACTTGAGCCTGTGCTAATCAGTCAAGTGGATTTGTTTTCTCCTCCTGGTAACTTTTTATCCAGCTCCGCATGGGTTTAGTCACGTCCGCACAGTGTTTCCTCTACTAGCCCCGCCCCCTTAGCTCAGTCTGAGTGGACTGAGTCTCTTCCCCGGTGACGTGCTGCATTCCGACCCTCCCATCCTTCCTCTGTGGGTCGCTTCTGGATGACTTTGTTCTACACAGTGAGTATAGTGTCTCCCTCGGAGGCACTGCCTGAACCGGGCTCCCCCTCCCACTACCTCTGATCATAACTTTCCCAGGAAGTCTCAGCTGCTGTATAACTTCTTGGAGGGGGAGGGCAGGGCTGCTGGGTGTTGTAGTGCAGGGCAGTGATTGGTGGCTGCAGCTGCAGAATTCTTGGAGGGAAGGTCAGAGCTGGTGGGTGTTGTAGTGCAGGGCAGTGATTGACAGCTGTGGGCTAAACAATAACCCCCCCTCTCTGCTTCTCCACCCTCAACAGTAACCCCCTTCCCACCTCTCCACCGCCAACAATAACCCCGTCTCCTACCACTCCACCACCAACAATAACCCCTCCTTCCACCTTTCTACCCTCAACAATAACCCTAATTTCTGTAGAACCAGCAGTGCGCTGACGGTTCATGATTGGCAATGTAGTATGGGGGGCTGTGTAATAATGAGGGTAGTATGGGGTAGGAGGTCCTGTGTAGTGATGGGGTTAGTATGTGGGAGGGGGGTCCTGTGTTGTAATTATGGGGGTAGTTTGGGGAATCGGGGTCCTGTGTAATGATGGGGGGGGGGGGGGCGAAAATGCATGGGGGGGGGGGGCCAAGAAAATGTTTGCCCAGGGTCCAATCAATATTAAAGACTGCCCTGTATTCAGTATAGTGTCATAATACATGGAAGGATCATGCATACAATAAAAACATACCACAAAGGAATACAAAAAGCAATGAGGATAGGATCATTAGAGTATCATTGGGCCATAAACTGTAAAAAAACAAGGCATGTATTTGTAACAATCCATTCAGAACCTGGTCCTGCAAATACCCCAACTGCCAGGTGATATTGTTTGCTCAAGCTCTACCCATGGGGTGCAAATTTTATGGAATTTCTTTGGGCAACTCCTGGCCTCATATGTCAGTTTATATCGTGGAATAGGAATAGTTTGATTAAATTAAGAAGTTGTAAGAGGAACATGTGATTTCCAGTGCACAGCTATAGATTTCTTGGCATAGAACAAAACCAAACTCAAAAGAAGTTTTGTGCATGCTCACTGAACTACGCCCCTGTGTGGGTGAACGTTTGTCAAGATATTGTACTTATTTATATAAAAAAATTATTGTACCAGAAAATAAGTTTTCTGCAACAAGGGAGACTATCCTCTATATAGCCGAATATGCATTGCAAGGGATTACAAACATTAGGCAGTTGTGTGAGCAAATTAATAAAAGCAATAACCACAGACCAATAGGCTCTAATAGATGGGCATTCCCAGACCTTATGGAAGAACGTGCCATCCATGGATGAGCATTTAGAACACACAGAGGAGAGCAACTTACCCAGGCAGAGGAGGAGACCGGGAATATAGTACGATCTGTAAAGAAATTGGGTTTGGACAACCTTTTTCCTAGATTAAATGAAAGTGGGAACCTGTAGAGGAAGAATTTCCTGCCATGTTTCCTTCGTGAGATCTGGAATATCTGTTCTCCAGTGAGATTCCGTAGTCAGGTCTGTCACTTGTGGAATGAAGCAGAGAGGCGTAATATGTGGAAAACGTAGGTTACAGAGATACATTGGTCAAGCCAGATTGTGTCACTGCAGTATGTCATAGTTGTGAATACCGAAATAGGCTGTGGAGGGAAGATTATAGTCCCACTGGAAATCTAAAAAGGGATAAAGGTACCTGAGGTGAATGGGTAACTAATTTCACTACATGCCTAGACCAGAATAACCCAACAGTCCATTGGAGAAATTCACTTAGACGTGGATTATGCCAAAGAGGAGCATTAAGGGAGTACTCCCCTAGCAGCCCCAGAGGTAAGTAGTTTGTACCGGTTAATACTTAACCTATTTTGAGGCCGCTCCAGTCCAGTCACGTGATTTCCCATGTGTTAGCCAGTGGAGGCTGCACAGGAGAGGAGAGAGCGCACCAACAGCGGCTAGTAAAGCCATGAGTGGTGATGTCACCCATAGGCTTCAATGGCCCATCCATTGTTGGAGCTTCCTCCTCTCCCCTGCAACTACAATGGCTGACAAGGGCGATCACATGACTGTACTGAAGTAGCCAGAAATTAGGTAAGTATTTACATAGTTTACAGGTTGGTTGTCATGGGTATTTGGAGGGGGAGTGGACAGGTTTAAGGCTAGTTAGTTGTAACCTGGAATTCCACTTTAAACTAGCCAGTAAAGGGTACTACTTAAAATCCATACTTCCTTATCTATGTTACATAGTTAGGTCTAAAAAAAGACACAAGTCCATCTAGTTCAACCACAAAAATACATAATAAATATCATACAATCATATATACACAATCCTATACCCACAGTTGATCCAGAGGAAGGCGAAAAACCCCAGCAAAGCATGATCCAATTTGCTACAGCAGGGGAGGCAATTGCATTTTCTCTGGATCATCTTTACCTATAAATGTCAGTACCCAATTATATTATTATGTACATTTAGGAAAGAATCCAGGCCTTTCTTAAAGCAATGTCTATCAGTTTTTCACAGCTACAGCATGTTTATTTGATTTTTGTTTTTCAGTACGAGTCAGTTAACATACATTTTTCAGCCTCAAATGCTATCTGTAAAAAGGTTTAACACTTATACTTGTGCTACCTCCTATAGCTCCAGGCCAGTATATATTTCATTAGGCATTCCCATTTTGCAAAAAAAGAGAAAATAAATAACTGACGCATGCTGCTGCTACTGCCTTAACTTTTCCTGGATATGACCCAGATGATAGCCCCCAATTTCTGTGTGTGTCATTATCATAAGACAAAGTTCAGCCAAAGTGCAGTAACTCCTGTGTCCCGATGATCCCAGGAGAGGCTGCGGCATTTGGTGATTCCATCGCCTCCAGGGGATTAGCTGCTCTCCTATTTATGCAGATTGTGGGTCTAACTGCTGGCAGATTGCAGTCACTCTGGGGTGGCTTGGCTTGGTGGCGTGTCCTCACTGTGACATTTTTCAGCAATATTCAACCTCTTATAATCATGCCAAGCAGTGTCCTACATTGCCTGCTCTGGTTCTAAGATTGTCTGGTTGTGGAAGTTAATAGCTGTGCAAAATGACCACTGTGTGTGGACCTTCAAAATTTCTTATAGATTGCAGCCTAAGTGCATGTATAACTTTAATTCTACTGTATAAGTAATGGAGTCTTTGCCGCAGTGCGTATGGTTCTGATGTCTAACATGCTACTATGAAATATGTATATTTTTTTTTATACAATAAAACCGTACCTTTTGGAGATTAAATTCTTCCACCATCCAAGTACCTTGAATACAGTGCTAATTTTTATAGCTGATCAATCCTAATTTAATTGTGTTTCTCATATAAAGTAGTGCTTTTCTAGCAATCTGCTTTTAGTTTTAGAATAAAAGTAAGGGGTGTACATAGCTGCATGTAATTAAACAACTAAGACATTATGATGTCCTAAAAAGGCAGTGTGGCCTTAACAAAAAGGCAGACACTGAAATGTGTCTACAGTTCTCTTTATTAGTTAGAAAACCCTCCTCTTCAGGCTCCAGTCACCCCTGAGCGTTTTAAAATTACAATTCAATCACAGCAAATTGCAGGACATGTTTGCGATAATATTATTTACAGTGCGATTTTGCCGTGATTTGTAGTGCGACAAAAAAATGCATGAAAATTATGCAAACCAAGCAAGCATAGAATGCATTAAGGCGAAAAAAACCTTCAGGTCCCTTTCACACGAGGCGGACTCCGCTTCCACGGAGTCCGCCTCTGTCCGCCGGCTCAGCGGGAGATCTCTCCGTTGATCTCCGCTGAGCCGGCGGATGACAAGTCCCTCTCTGCTCACTGAGCGGGGAGGGGCTTGCGAGCGCCTCTGGTCTCTATGGAGAGATCGGATGAAAACGGACAGTGTGTCCGTTTTCATCAGATCTCACCCGATCCGATCCGCCAGCGACGGATCTGGACGTGGGGCCATACGTCTGCTTTTGGCGGATCGGAACGGGTCGGATGTCAGCGGAGATGTCTCCGCTGACATCCGACGCGCCATAGACTAACATGGAGCGCCCGTTGTGAAAGGGGCCTAAGGCTTTAGAACCACTTTAGCTGAACTCCAGCAAACTAAAAATCTTCCAGTGGGGCTTTACCTGCCCTGCTAGGGTTAACTGCTTGTTCAGTCCATGGGATGTGAAAAGAACATATCTCTGATCCTCTGCTCCTCCAACAAATGGTGCTCCTCTCTGTTCTGGCAGTGGACTGTCCCTCAATGTCGTCCTATTCAGTGCATGGCTATGGTCTGTAAATCGGTCTTGAAACCTTAGCCAGAGCACAGGGGAGAAGAGACTGTGGGTCCAATTTAGCAGCGTGGATGAGCCTGAAGGAGCAGAGGATCAGGTAAGCAAAACTGTTTTTCATGGCTCCCCTAGGCGTAAATGAGCAGTATGGGTGCAGGCCCACTGCAAGGAAGGATTTTGAGTTTTCTGGAGTTCAGCTTTAAAGAGCATTAACAGATGAGGTACACCATAGCATTGTGACTACTGGCGGTATTCTCTTTTGTTCTGGTGCCTAATAGGCATAAGTGATATTTAAAACCAATGCCTAATGCCACGTACACACGGTCGGAATTCTCGTTGGAAAAAGCACTGATGGTTTTCCCGTCGGAATTCCGACTGAATTTTTCGCAAACTGTCTTGCCTACACATCACACCAAATTCCGACTGTCGATAACACCGCGGCATACAACACGTTCGACGGCACTATAAAAGGGAAGTTTAATGCTTCCGAGCATGCGTCAGAATTTTGCGTGTCGGAATTGCATACAAACTATTGAAAAATCCAATAGAAAGGTTTTCCGTCTGAAAAATTAAGAACAGGTTCTCAATCCAAAGTACGTCGGAAATTCCGACAGAAAAAGACTGATGGGCATACACACGGTCGGAAAATCCTATGAAAAGCTCCCATCGGACTGTTTCCATCAGAAATTCCAACCGTGCGTACGCGGCATAAAACAAAGTATTACTTATTTTAAATTTTTTTAATTTAATTTTGAAAAGCCCCTCTAAAGTAACTTGAGCGGTGAAAAAAAAAGCAGAGCTGAGTCCCTTGCCCACATCCCTTGTGCTGGAATTGGCCCCTCTTTCCCAATCTCATATATTATGTGTGTTTTACTTTCTGATAAGAGGTAACGCCATAGCTCCCAACTGTCCCTGATTTTGAGCAATGTCCCTCTGTCCCTCGTTCCTCCTCATTTGTCCCTCATTTTGGGCTGATCCATATAGTTGTATATAAAATGCACTTTTTATCTTTCAAAAAGTGTTTCCCAGTGCTAAACCTTTCATCCAATTTCTATTCTATTCTATTTGTAAATTTTAAAAGCCAATATAAAAATATAAAATTCTCCTTTAAGGGGATGTGGCAAGGGGCGTGTCCTATGCCTATATACGTTTGTTAGTTGGTGTCCCTCATTCCCATCTCAAAATGTTGGGCAGTATGGGTAACGCCTCTAGATACAGCAGCTCATGACACTTGCAAGGGATGTCACTGCTGACATGAATATTTTACAAATAATGACACTGCTGCAGATCTGTCTTGCTTTTTTACAACTATCAGTATCCGTTCCATTTGTACCTGTTGGCATCCTCCATGAACCATGGCCTAAAGAAAAGGTCTAGTCATACATAAGCTTTCTGTATGCAGGCCTGTGCAAGGGAGACCCTTTGCCGGGAGCTCCTATGGTTTGTCTTAGTGGTAGCATCATTTCATTGCATTCTCTTTATGGATTCTAATATTTAGAGGAATCTTGGCCATCAAAGTGATAACATTTTGCACAGCTGCATTGCAGTGACAGTATTTAAAGGCATGTAGATGTCGATTGGATTGAAATACTTAACCTCTGTACATCTGATTAGGATATCCATCTGGATACAGCCCTGACAGGCATGATGCAGTTAGCCCTCGGAGTTCTCCTCGCATGCCTCATGAGAAGCAAGGCCGGCTTTCTGTGCAAGACCCTGACAACGTACGCATGGAGCTGGAATCCCGACACAAACAAGGTGATTGAATGTACACATACATTTCAAATGTATAATTGCATATATGTTATGCGGATGAAGTGGAACTCCAGCCAAAACTGTATTTTTTGGAATATTTGTATAGAGAGTGTAGAAGGATTAGAACCCCTGAGATATTTTTTACCCCTTTACACACTAAATATTACCCTTTCTCTGCACGTACCATATAGAGAGGATACGGTATTATACCTTCTTGTGTACACCTCCCTGATCCCTCAGGAGGGCGCTGCAAACTGCTGTAACAAGTATAGAGTGGGAACTTTCATTAGTAAGTGATATTGCTACTGTACTGCACTGTAGGCAATTACCGTAAATAGGATGGAAGGTTACACTGAAAATGAATAGCAACACTAATCACAATATGTTTGACTAAAAAAAAAAAAAACAAAGTGATCTGAATAATTAATATACGATTACTATCAACAGTTAGTATTAAATTTGTAAGATTAACTTTTTTTCCCAAGCACAGTTCAAAGGACAAGGAGACAACAGTTGAATATAAGGGAAATTTAGATTTTACTATCCGTATAGAAATGTATGGTTACAGGATGGACCAGATTAACTATATTTATTATATAGTTATAATATAGATTATATTTATATTTACTATGTGTAATTGTAAATATCTTCTGCATCTTTTTTTCCAAACAGTGTCTATGAAGCATTTATCAGAAGGACATCTACGGCAGAAAACTGATGGCCAGCAGTCCCCTTGTCACACGTCACAGTCTGGGTCTCATATGAAAAGTCAACGTGTAGTCACCCTGGCTCAGCATATTAGTGTATGTGTTACCTTCTCATTGTTATCATGAGGAAAGCAAAGCAGGTCTACAACCGAGGTGCTCATAGGGAATGTAAACGTTTCTAGCCATTTCTGCTGCAGTTAAAATTCTCAAAATCCCCTGTAGTTTGCAACTTTAAATGAAGCACCTGCTAAACAGAGTGATTTATCACATGTTCACAGCCATCACTGGCTTATTAATAAAGCGGTATTAAATCCAAAAGCAATCCTATATTATTATACAGCTAATACTTAAACATGATGTCTGCATTAGTTTTGTTTTTTAGGCTTTATTTCCTTAATTTTCACATGCTGATCTGGCCAGTAAGTCTGTTTTTCCACAGGAAAAAAAGCAGACCTGCAGATGTAGCAGTGCTTACAATTATCAGGGTTTTTTTTTTTTATTAAAAACTTTATCCCAAAAGGAACAACAAATGTAGCTGTAACTACTTATAAATTGTGAGTTGGAGTTGGGCTTCAATTTGTTAGTTTATCTAAATCTACTAGTACATCTAACACTTCCCTCCCTAAGATGAATAATGCTGCTGTCCAAAGGTGCCAATGTGCTCTTTAATACAGGAGGTGCGTTACTGACCAGACCACCAGGTGAAAGCAGAGGGGGAAAAGTCTTAGGGCCAGCTCACTTCGTAGAAACAGTCCGGATACGTTCCGGATGCTTTTCTGCATGCGCGTTTTTGGTGCCTTCCTGTGCATTTTTCATGCGGTCCGGTGCTTTTTTTTTTTTATTATTCTTAACCTTACATAAGGACATGTATGTTCCAGTGCGTTTTTCCAGTAAAGTCCAGTGCAGGAAAAATGCAGTGTTCCACTTTTTTTTCTGGAACTGACTGCACTGGTGTGGACTATGCCATTGAAAACCTACTATGGAGCACCAGCCGCCACTGCCAATAGTTATTCTAGATGAAACTGATCTGTGATTGATTACGCTAAAATGCTATATGGTCTTGCCTTTATCAAATGATTCACTCTTTCATGCAAAGACATCTTCTATGCCTCTGCAACAAGTGCCATCCATATTCATCTATACAGCTTGCCACATGCCTACTTGAAAAGATGCCTGCCAGAATTAAATGTGAGGTTTAAGTTTTAACCCTCGTAATGCAAGGGCTACTAATTAAGCTGCAGAAGTTTTGAGGATCATTATGGGACCTGATTGGATTTGTCCAGCATTGTCTCATGCCGCGTACACACGAGTGGAATTTCCGTCGAAAAAAATCTTGGATGTTTTTTCTTCGGAATTCCGCTCAAGCTCGTCTTGCATACACATGGTCACACAAAAGTTTGCTGAACTTTCGACCGCCAAGAACGCATGACGTACAACACTATGACGACTCGAGAAAATTAAGTTCAATGCTTCCGAGCATGCGTCCAATTGTTTCCGAGCATGCGTATTTTGCGCGTCTGAATTGGTACAGACGATCGGAATTTTCGACCGAAAAATTGAGAACCTGCTCTCAATCTTTTGCTAGCTGGAATTCCGCCAGCAAAAGTCTGATGGAGCATACACACTGTTGCATTTTCAGACCAAAAGCTCTCATCGGACTTTTGCTGGCGGAATTTCCGCTCGTGTGTACGGGGCATGAGATTACTTTCATAACAGACCTTGGCCAATCATACGTTGGGAAAGACAGCCAGCCATACTGAACTATTACTCCTCCCTGTATTAGTGCACACATTTATCCTTGTGCTGATTTCTCGATTTTGAGTAGAAGTGACTGGGCTCATTCCCTGTTCAGGCTTTCTCTGTTGTCCAGAGTCCCAGCAGAGAGAACTTCCCTTAGGCCCCTTTCACATGTGCAGATCCGTATTCAGCTATCCACTTGCTCAGCAGGGATCGATCCGTTGATCCCCCTCTGAGCCAGCAGATGACAAGTCAGTCTCTGCACACTGTGCAGAAACGGACCTGTCAGATATCCGCTCTCCTCTATGGGGGGATCGAATGATTACGGACCGCCTGTCCGTTTGCATCCGATCCGTCATAGGGTTTCCATCTGGATTTTGCGGAGTGGATCGGATGTCAGTGGACATAGAGATGTACGGAGCGACCGTTCAGATCCGCTAAGAAATCTGACAGGTGGATCTGAACGGTCCGCACATGTGAAAGGGCCCTTACCATCTTATTGCTATGTGATGGATCCAGGTGAGTAGTAGAAGGACTGTATGTGTCACTTGCTTCAGCTTTCTCTAAGGCTACTTTCACACTGCTCTGTTGCATGTTTTCCATTCATTTCAATGGGAAGGTGTGTCTTTGGTGTGTGTGTGTGTGTTTGTTTTTATTTTTTATTTTTTTTGTTTTTTTGTTTTTTTTTATACTTGCACTAAACATGCACCAAAAAATGCAGCAAGCGGCACTTTGAAAAACCCAACAGATCCGCAGATGACCAGTGTGAAGATTCCATAGGATTTAATGGTCATTTGTTTTTCTTCCCTGTCTTTTTTGTTTTTGTGTAAAAATAAAAAGACTGAGCAGTGTAAAAGCAGCCTAAATATTCCCGTGGAGTATAAACCTGGGGGTTGTCCGGACTCAAACTTTGGA
Organism: Lithobates sylvaticus; assembly: GCA_028564925.1. Classification (NCBI taxonomy): domain Eukaryota; kingdom Metazoa; phylum Chordata; class Amphibia; order Anura; family Ranidae; genus Lithobates; species Lithobates sylvaticus. The sequence goes on along the minus strand of CM053026.1, from coordinate 201,830,408 downwards.
AGTGAGCTGTGCAACTTTCAGAAGAAAAGAAAAAATGAATGTATTGATGTAGGAAGATATTATTGAAGATGATGAAGGATTTCCTAGTTGCAATTTAATAAGCTAAACACTTTTTTTTTTTGTCATTCAGGAGGTTATTACGCAGGATTACACAAGGCACCATCCACAGCAGCTACACCAACAAGTCTCAGCACCGTTGTATTATGCCGGCTGCCCTGTGCTGGATCTAAGGCAGAACCCCACCGACCATGTCCTTCAACAACAAGAAGCAGGTCAGACTGCAAGGGCATCTCCAGGAAGCTGTGGCGAGAAAAGGTGAGTGGATTCCATGGAGAGGAAAGCTGCAGAGTTAGCAGGAAAAAGTCTTATGTTTAGAACTGGCAGCTACTAAAAGGGAGGTTTAATCTTTATTCCAGCCTTTCTTTGCTGATGCACACATCAGTGTTTACACTGCTGTGTTTTCCAGCTGTATTGCTGTCTGGGAGTATTTTAGTATGACCCTGTTAAAGCGATAGTGAACTCTGAAACTAAAAAAAAAAAAAAATATTCTCACTGCAAGGTAAAGGCATAATGTGCTAGTATTAAATACTTGCCTTGAAACAAAGCCCTCAAGTAGCACGCTGTCACTGCTGCAGATGATTCCATCTTTACCCAGTCTTCCTTCTGGGTTAGTGGCCTGCAGCCACTTGAATGGTCAAACCGCGATGACCTCAAATCCACCATGGTGCAGAGCTCTGAAGGAACGGCATAGGTATGCCATTCGTTCAGAGTTCATGCGTCACTGGCTGCCAACCAAGCAAATATCTCCTAAACAATGCACATTTAGGAGATATTCATTTAACCTACAGATACAGTGGGTATAGAAAATACTCACATTTTGTTGCTTTGCAGCCTGAAATGAAGACAGATGCAGTTTTTGTTTTATCCATCTGTTTTTACTTAGCTGTATTTGTAGTGCAGAGTTGGAAAAGGGATCACCCCCCTTGTGTCAGTATTTTGTTGAACCACCTTTTTCTTTAATTGCAGTCTTTAGTCTGTTGGGATATGTCTCTACTAACTTTGCACATCTAGACTTTGCAATATTTGCCCATTCTTCTTTGCAGAACTGCTCAAGTTCAGGTAAATTTGATGGGTGACGTTTTGTGGACTGCAGTATTAGTCATTCCACAGATTTTCAATGGGGTTTAAGTCCGGGCTCTGACTAAGCTATACAAGGACATTCACCTTTTTTCTGCTTCAACCACTGTGTTGTAATTTTTGCTGTGTGCTTTGGGGCTTTGTCATGTTAGAAGGTAAACCTTCTTCCCATTGACAACTTTCAGGCAGAGGGCAGCACATTTTCCTCAAGAATTTTACGGTAGTTTGCCCCATCTATTTTTCCTTCTATTCTGACAAGTACTCCAGTCCCTGCTGCAGAGTAACGACCCCCATCAGAGGATATTACCACCTCCATGCTTTACTGTAGGAATGGTGTTATTTGAATGGTAAGCTGTATTGGATTTTTGCCAGACATATCATTTGGTGTTGAGGCCAAATAATTCAATTTAAGTCTCTCATCTGACCATAACACCCTTTTCCATGTGGCCTCAGAATCTTCTAGGTGCGTTTTGGCAAAGCTCAATGGTGATGGCATGTGGTCTTTCTTGAGGAGTGGCTTTTTTTTCTTGCCATCCTCCCATACAAGCCACATTTGTGGAGAATTTGTGACCTTGTCACATGCGCACAATGACAACTCCTTGTCATAAATTCCTGTAACTGCTTTAGGGTTGCTTTATACCTCTTGGTAGCCTCTCTGAAAGGTTTCCTTCTGGCTATTTCATCCAGTTTGGAGCAACGTCCTGATCCATAGATGGTCTGTGTTGTACTATATACCTTCCACTTCTTAATAATATACTTCACTGTACTTCTAGGCATTGAGAAAGCCTTTGACATTTTTTAGTATCCATCTTCTGACTTGTGCCTGTAATCTTTATTCTGGAGATGGGGGATACACTGATATATCAAAAATGAATGGCCACCGAAAAACAATATATATTTAAATAATATTTAAATATTTAAATAAATATATGTATTTTTTAGAAACTGTCCATTTTGTTTTTCGTCCAAGTGCATCCTGAATTTTCAGTTTCAGTTTTGGTCCACAACTAACCAGAGATCTTTTGACAGTGCTTTGCCACCCATAGTTGATTGTTAGCGTCTTAGTCTAGAGGTTCAGGCGCAAGGTGTGCATGCCACAGTTGTAAGTTCTGGTAGAGGTACAGCACAGGAAGCTGTAATAGTCTTTATGATGAAATAAAATAAATTGAGGGCTGTATGTGAAGTACTTTAGGCTGCTGTCCTCAGAGTATGGCCAGCTCTGCTGGATACAAGAATGAAGGAAAAAGGGAAGTGCCACCAAGTGCAGTATCACAAATATAATTTAATACAAATGGTTAAAAACATTCACAGGATTGGAATGAAAAGATTGCTTGTCACAACAATGCGGATGTCCGCTATAGATCCTCTGTCCTGTAGGTGGCGTTTAGATCTGGTCCACGGTGGATGAAAGTAGGGGGAATGGACCCTCTATGGTAGACAGGGAGTGCACGCCAACCCATGCTGGAAATGTTGGTGGACGTGACGTCACCAGGAAGGAAGAGAGGAGGCTGGACTTGACTGGGATAACAAACAGATGACCAGCTACACGCTCGGAAATCACTACTCCTTCAAAGGCCTCTGAAGGAGCAGTGAGCTCCGAGCGCGTAGACTGTCATCTGTTATCCCAGTCAAGTCCAGCCTCCCCTCTTCATTCCTGGTGACGTCACATCGGCGGGAGTGTCCAGTGCTGGTCGGCGTGCACTCCCGGTCTACCACAGAGGATCCATTCCCTCTACTTTCATCCACCATGGACCAGATCCCGGCGGCGCCTGCTGGACAGAGGATCTATGGCGGACATCCGCATTGTTGTGACAAGCGATCTATTCATTCCAATCCTGTGAATGTTTTTAATCATTTGTATTAAATTATATTTGTGATACTGCACTTGGTGGCACTTCCCTTTTTCCTTCCTGATTGTTCGCTTCAGTTGCTCTACCAGGGACTAAAATGCTCCAGGAAAGATTTTCATGCTCTGCTGATCAGTTGAAAGTCAAATGGCTTTGTGTGGCATTGAGAAGGTGATTAGCTACACCCAATGAGTTTACAATTCATTTTTAGAAGGGGGTGATCCTTTTTTCCAACTTTTGTGATTGTGTTTTTTTTTTCTGACATGGTGATCTATCTTTCACTTGGATGTTATAAATACAGATGGATAAAACAAAAACTGTCTGTCTTCATTTCTGGCTGAAAAGCAACAAAACTTGATTATTTTAAAGGAGTTGATTCTTTTCTATACCCACTGTAAGCTTTATTTTAAGCTTACCTGTAGTTTAAAATCAAAATGCGGCTTATACTACCACTTTAAGTGTAGTTTGAATGTTTTCAACTTTTAAATATGCAGTAGAAAATCTGAGGTGCGTCGTCGTCCTGCTGTCAGGGTGGGATTTTGCTGCTAATCGGCTGTTTAAATTGGTTCAAGGCTACCACTTCTTGAAGTTGCTCCACTTTAACACAGACTCGTGAGCCCTATTGTTAACATTGTTCAGGGCACTGTTCAAACAGGTGATCAGGAGAATCCAAGTGAGGAGGGAACATACCAACAGGTTTTCCACTTTCTATTTGTAAGTGGAGAAGCTCTTTAAAACTCCTTTGCACAGTAGATGAACTTGAGCTTCATTGATCCTTAGATCACCAGATCAAAACAAAGTTTCTGCGCTGAGTGGATCAGAAGATGGTATCGACCCCATTTCTCCACCAGAGGGCATGGGACAGCCAGAGTATACTAGAAGTTCTACATATCCAACTTTATATAGAGAGGGAGAGCAAACAGAACCAAGGTAACGCACTCCAGCATGCCAGCCTTTTTTTTTTTTTCCATCAGTATCCAGGCACACGCTGCCCTCCAAATGCTTTTCCAGTTGCCATTTGCTAAAATATATTTTCTGCTAACTGCACACTGTTAGGCAGCAACTACTAATATGGGAGATGTGGGTGGGTCTAATGTTGTACATCATCTCATGTATTCATATAGATGACTTGCTTTTAGTGAAAAAAAAAAAACATTAAACTGATATAATTCAACAATGTTGCCTTGCCTCAAACAAATATAATAATTTATTTCAAATTAAATAAACTTTTTTCTTTATTCCACGAGTTCCTAAAAGCAAAATTTCTATATTATGTGACTTTTCTATGATTAGAATTCAAACGGCATTAGCTATGTCTGCATACTGACCTGACCATTTTCAGTGCATGCTGAGGGTATTGTAAGTATAGAACATTAATGCAGAAATGTATATTCGTTTGACAGAACAATGGGTAGAATAAGGATGGATCTCGCTCTCTCGCTCTCCTTTTTTAACCCCATCTTACCATTTTCTGTGGTCTTCTTTTTTTACAATTGCAATTCAGTCCTGGTGGACATTTCTGTACTCTCTCCTAATTTCTAAAAGCCTAGAAATGGGCCAAAAAAATTGTAGTCTTTTTTTTTTTTTTTTTTTTTTTTTTTAATATTCACTGAAATAACGAGATGAGTAAAATGCTTGTAGACATTAGATGACAGGATGACAGTGTTTTTATTCTCACCTGGTTGGGTGACAATCTAATGTCTATGATCGTATTACAATCACTGACTGAAGCTTATCAGGAGGAATAGTAAATGGAAAGGTTAGAGGACTTTGTACCATTACTATTGTATTCCCCCCTGATAAGCCAGCACAAGCGATCATGTTCTTGTGTGCTGGCTGGTACAGATACTGAACTGCAATTGGATTGTGCCTGTATATCTAATCTTGTCAATATCCAGATTACTTTTTAAAGGTTCAGTCCTGCCAAAAACTGATATTTCAGTTATGGGTGCACAGGGTAGTCCAAACTATTGGTTGCCAACCTTTCGGACCTAACGGACCACTCAAGTCACAATTTTGAATCCCATAGACCACGAGCATGAGTTCTACATACAATTCTGCAGCCTTCTGCCTCCCTTCCCCTGGATCACAATGCTGCATTATACACACAGTGCTCTGGCTCGCTCTGCAACAGGTTACATGTTTAGAGTTAGAGGAGGGCTAGAGCTAGAATTGTTGCTTGCGCTCTAACGCACGCAGCGATACCTAACATGTGTAGTTTGAATGGCGTTTACATATGTAGGCGGGACTAACTTGTCCGTTCTCTTCTGATCGCGAGCTATAGGAGACAGGAACTTTTTTTTTTTTTTTTTACAATTTTTTTTTTTATCACCTTTATGCCTATTATAAGTAATATAAACATCCCTTGTAATAGGAATCATTTGTGACAGGTCCTATTTATGGAGAGATGTGGGGTCAGTAAGACCCCACATCTCTCCTCCAGGCTGGAAAGCATGAAATCGAGAAAAAAAATTCCCCGATCTCATGCTGACAGCTGTGATCGCTTTGTTTGTTTATTTCCGGGAACCCTGGCGTGACATAATAATGTCGCGCTCGGGCCTCTGACGATCATAGAGATGACTGGTGACCAACTGGTCACCGGAAATCTCTATCGTCGTCATCCGGCGCCGGACGATTCTTTCTCCAGGTCCCCGATGGGAGAGCCCGGAGAAGCACCGGATGGCCCCTCCCGTCGCCTGTAAGAACGATCAAGCGCTATGATCATTCTTATAGTGCACAGAATCGCCGGCTGCAAACAAGGATATCTGAATGATGCCTGTAGCCCCTGGCATCATTCAGATATTCTCACTGAAATTCCAGGACGTCATTTTTTTACATTTTAACATTCTGCTACAACTTTTGCGAATCAGTACTGCTTGGACCTTGAAGAGGAGGACATACCCCAAAAGCTTGTCCTGAAAAATTGTATGTTAGTACAATTCTGTATAGTAAAATAAGTAAAGAATATTCCCTCATTATGGCTGTGGAAGGGGGCTAGAGCTGGCAACTCTTTCATTTTTTTTTTATTTTTTTTTTATGGGAAATTTGCAACAGTGATTCTACCCAAAATTGAAATATCCGCTTTAAGGTAGACTGCTTATTCAAGTAAGCTGTAACTGCTAGAGACTTTTCATTAGGTTTTGTAAAGGTCTATAATCTTCTCTTTCTCCACAGAATGGGTTCGAAATCCCCAGGGAACAGCGCACAACCCCCGGCGTTCTTCAGTAAGCTGACTGAGAGCACCTCTGCTATGGTTAAATCCAAGAAACAAGAAATCATTAAAAAGCTTAGTACAGCCAACAGGAATGAGCCAGAGTATAGTAAGAGTTTCCACATTTGTTTTTTCACATGGAAGAAGTTTAGATTTTTTTGGGGAGGGAGTGGTTTGAAAATTTGCTTGGGACAAGATCAGAAGAGTTTGCTCCTTTACCAATCTACTGTCTTTCGAGGTTTTACCTTCTAGCTTGTCAGGGCACAGCATGTCACCGAGAGAGTTCTGTATTTTTAAGGTGTATTTTCACTGCTAAAATGTATATTGTTCAGTTTACCTGGTAACTGAACTGACAGGCAATGCTTTGTCATCACTGTGGGACAACCTATTACCACCACATCATCTCTTTCAGCACTGTGAAGTGCTCTACAGCACCAGCAAATCTGATGTTGAAAGGCAGAGCTCTGCTGTTTGATCTATGGGACTAATGGTTCATCTGATATGCTTGCTAGGCTCAATTCCTGTGGGACTGTTTTCTGGCAGGGAGCGAAAAAATCGTTCAGATGAAGTTAAAGTGATTAAACAAAACAAGTTCAAAACTGGTTTCACTGATAATGTAATTTTCTGTAGTTAAGAGATTGAAAAAACGTTCTTGGACAAAGTTTCTTGGATAAACAGACGGCATCATTTTTATTTTTTTATTTTTTTTTCTCCAGTCTGGATAATTGCTGTGTTTTATTTACTGAACCCCAATGCTTAATCTAACTTGATGTTTTACAAAGGTTTTGTATTTTACTGTAATTTAGATTTGTGTTTATCTTAATTGATTTTTCAGACATTGGGCAACCGGGAACAGAAATATTTAACATGCCAGCAATTACGGGATCAGGTAGTGTTTTTATTTATTTATTTGTAAATATTTGCTAGCTGCAATTACTTACCAATAATTTTTTCGGCAATGTTTAGATCTGATTGTGGCATTTGTGTCCAATTCAACTGTTAAGCCGGCCCTAGACAGAGCAAATTTCTTTCCTGCAACCACGGGAATCCCTCCCGCCATTTTGCTTTCCCAGTGATTACCCAAAAATGTAACGCCTTAATAGATAAGTGACAAACAAATTCATGCATACGTAATCATCATAGAGCATGTACTCAAACAGAAGTGCGTCACTATACTGCCACTTAATAATATAATTAATGCCAGTGTGAATTTGATTAACACCACTACTTACCTACGCGTTTTGTCAGAAGCTGACATCTTCAGCTTCTGCACATGCTTACCATGACCACTCATGCTTAGGTCATGGTGTTCTGGTAAGCTGCTAGCAAGTGTTCTTTGCATGGTGGAATAGTGGAAAATGTCACAAGTGGGGCACTACATTTTAAGGAGTAGTGTTAATCACTATCACACTGGACTTTATATTGTGTTGTTGGCTCTTTTTTCACTAATTCTATTAATGGGTGGCAGCATAGTGATGCACTTATGTTTTGAGTACATGCTCTATGATGATTACTTATGCTTGAACTTGTCACTTTTTATCTAATAATGTGCTACATTTTGGGGTGTAGAACTACCTTTATTTAGTGCACTTGATTTATGTTTGTCATGCTCAAACATTAGGTTAGCTGCTTGGTCCCCTGTTTGTGTGTGTGTGTGTGTATTTTTGCATGCCAATTTACAGCACCCAGGCTCTCCTAGTGTTGGTAAACAGTGCTTATAGTTTTCAAGAAAAAAAGCACTTTAAATTGATCAGAGCCCCAAATCAATTACTAGACATCATATAATGACTCATATAATCTAACAGGCAACTTAACAGTACCCTAACCTTATTGCGCATCTTCCATGGAAATAGTTTTATCGTGCTGCATTGCCGCACATGTTTTACTAGAAGTGAGTACATTTTAATTTAATTTTGCACCAAGCATCGGTAATGTAGTGGTTTTCGCATAAACTGAAAAGTTTTACATAAACAATACTGACTGTGCCATGATAAAGTTTTATGTGTAGGGCACTGATTTCCAAGTCCTGTGACAGGAACGCTTTAAATAAAGGTATCTTTTGAATTTCTCTTGTTTTTCCTCTAGGACCAATCAGTTGCAGGCCGCAGTCTGTGCAGGAGAGCTCCGGCAGCAACATTGGGTTGGAGGCCATAATTAGGAAGGCCCTAATGGGTAAATATGATGAGCAGTGGGAAGACCGCTCAGCACTCAATACCAATGCTTTTAACCCTTTGAATGCCAACGCAAGCCTGCCCTCTGCTATCTCCATAACAGCTGCTGATGGACGGAATGACGACATGCGGTCTTTGCCAGGTCTGCTGCTGCTTTTCATTTCTTACTTTTGGGCTTTCCTAATGTCTCTTAACTTTCTTATTCTTCTGCCTCCTTGGTGTTCTTTCTCTATCCACACTTGCCAGTCTCTCGTAACAGTACAAACTATAAAGCATTGCCTGCCTTATTTTCTCTGGTACTTTTTGTATTCCACTGTTTGCTTTTTATTATGGGGCAAGAGCAAATAATGTAATGGGGTTTATATTTCAAAGCGTGTTAGTTGCATTTATTGACTGCTGTCAATTCTCCTGACCTAGTTTTTTTTTATTATACCTTGTATTAACTCTTTGAGCTCACAAGAGTAACAACATATAGTGGTATATTCCCTTCTAAGTTCTAACATTAAGCTTCTAAATGGCGATAAGACAACCTAAATCAAATATAATGTACTTGTCTATATAATGTCTCCTGGAGCTGGTGGATGGACTAATAGCAGACCAAGAGAACCAGTAAGCACAAATTCACTCCAATCTGACACACACCTGTATAAAGAGCCGAAGGATGCAACCCGGCAGCCTCTGTAGAAAAGCCAAGGAAACAGGGACTTCAGTTACCAGTATGCCATATACTTTTTTGACAACCATAATGGCAGATTTTACATCCAAGTGGATGTGTGTGCTTGGGGAGGAAGTACTGAATGGCTGAACACAATCCAGCTTCCATTCTTGTGTCCACTCAAGGGGGAGAAAGGAGAGAACAGGACCGCTCAAAGAAACACCACTGGAGGGAAGCCTCGCTGCAGCAAGTACACCGAAACTATACAACTTCTGGATTACACAGAGAATCAGTCTAACGCCATGGTGACGTGTTTCGAAGCTCCACCTTTGTTAAGCCTCAAAGTTGTTAGCTTGAGAAAGAGGCATGGTAATTGGAGTCCGTTTCCTTGCCTGTTCAGCAAAGGCTGTTGGTTTGCATCCTTTGACTCCTTATGCAAGTGTGTGTCAGAGTGAATTGGAGCTTATTGGTTCTCTCGGTCTGCTACTAGCCCATCCCCTGGCTCCAGGAGACATTATATGGACTTGTACACTATATTTGATTTATTTAACCAAATGGTTTATTAGTATGTATATTGCCATTTACCATTTCTAGGTGCTGGTTTCCGATCTCTCCATTGCTTTTAGGTGCTTGCGCTATTCCTTTCTTTGTTCTTTAAAAGAAAATGGCATATGTAGTTAAGGGGCCCCAGTAGATAACAAAAAACTGCAGCTAGGACACTCCAGCTGTGCTAGTGAAAGGGCGGGGCAGAGCTTAGTATTGGAGTTTTTCGGACAGACGTCTGTGGGACTTTAAATAGCATACAGGTATGGTATTTACATATGTGAAGAATCAAGAATCATTACATTTTTTGCAAGGAAGATATAATATTTATTTTTGTGTTTTTGTATTGAGAAGTTGTTACATTAGGTTATTACATATGTTTTTCCACTTAAAATATGTAAAGCTTCTGGATGACATTAAATCCGAAGTCAAGGCACCAGAGTAAAGACACTTTAGTAATATACACTTTTAGCATTAAAAATATTTGCATGGCAAATTAAAGTACACCTAAAGCCCAAGCTATTTTTTTTTTTTACTTTTGGATACAGTAGTAAGGGTTTAAAACCCCCTTTCAGCTTTTAAATGCTATCTCTGTGCCCATTAGGGAGATTCGCCCTCATTGTCACTGCAATTGTCAATTGTCATTGTCACTGAAAGTGAAAATCCAGAATTATAAACGGTCACAACAGAAATGAAGGGAAACTATAAGCGCAGTACTGTCTAAGCAGAAAGGGCATTGCACACCCTGAGCCATGGTGTTAAGGGCAGCGACAGAATCCTTGCCCATAGCTATGCTTAACACGATTAGGACAGCAAATTAGTGGCTGATATAGCAAACATACCAGATGCAGGGTAATAATTTAGATGGTGAGCGTCTCTAATTAGTGGTAAAGAGAAAGAGACTTTCTGAGATAAAAATAAGGTTGCTTGCACAAAACCAGAAAAAGACATGCAATTTAATTTTAAACAACTATAAAAAGCAATATACACCTATGCGATATCTGTGTGAATTTAAAGTGTGGGAAATAAAAAAATCAAACAAACATACATACTTGCCTATATGGCTGCAGCATTAGTCTGATGCAACTGTCCTGTGCCGGCTCCAAGGCCGAGAACTGAGCAATCAACTGAGCAATCACAGGATCACTCAGCTCTCGGTCTGCTCTAAGCAGAGAGCGGTGACTGTCAGTCACTCCACTCTGCCCCTCCAGCACTCACTGGAATGGTGGGCTGAGGAAGGGGTGGGAACAGCTGGCTCAGGCTCTCAGCATTGCCCCAGCTGCCAGCTAGGCATCTGAGTGGATCCCGGCATTATTGTTGGGTCCTTCCAGAGCCTGAACCAGCTCTGTGACCTCAGCTAACACTGGGCTTTAGCCCACTGTCAACTTATTCTGGGTCACATGAGTTCAAAAGTAAGTGCACTCTGTGGCCCACAAGAGAAGTATGGCCAAAAAAGCTTTGGCCATACTTCTATTTTAATGTATTAATGAAAAACTTGCAGTATTGTGAGATAAAATAACATACAGCTTCCTGAATTGACTTAATAGTTCAGGGACCCCTCGGATGCAGAGACATGTCAGGCGTAGAGGTTTTTAGCAATATTTTAATAAATTGTCCTATCGCGTTTGGTTTTCTCAGCAAATGCATGTGCTTGGAGATGTCTGCATGCATAGGCTAAACATGAACACGTGCACATATTTTTTCCTCTGCTTTCGAAATCCTACTCTGAATATGCAACTCTAGGGTGTTCTCGGGCATGTGCTGATTTAGTGCCATACCAAGAAAAGTGGATTCTGTTGCTTAGGGCCAATTCACACCATCCTCAGTCAAATCGCAGAGCAGTGTTTTTTATTTGAACAAGCTTTATGCTTCATACACCACATTCACTGCAAAGTCACGCTGCCTGACATTGCAGAGCGATAAAATGCAGCATGTCTGCCTTTTATCATAGCACGTTGCAGAGCAGCACTATGCTGCATTGCAGTGTTAATGGAAAACATAGGAAACCACTCTTTCCTGTGTGTGTCTGCGGTGACGGAGGTTTTACACTGCGGTAAAACATCTGTCACCGCACATAGTGTGAATTGGCCCTTACTATTAGTATTTAGGCCAGAATTTTAGTAACATAAGACCTACCAGTTTTTATTGGTATCCTTACATTTTTACTGGGCTTGTACTGGTTATTTTCTTTTCATTTGTGACTTTGCTGTTAGCCTATTTTGTGATGCAAGGGGTGTGTAAGGAAGGAGCAACAAGGAGGAAATTAACTTGTAATAGAATCCTTAGAGAGTCCAGTATTACTGTTACTATTATTATGGCTTTTACAAATCATGGCTTTTGCAGACTTGTTCAGAATCCTTTATTTCCATGGGATAAGGGAGTTTAACAGTACTTTTGAGGCTGTTTTTTCAAAAATTTCAGGTAGTGGAGGGAAGCCCAAAATATCGAGGCCAAACAGCCGGAAAACAAAGTCACCTGCTCCGGGGCAGTCCTCGGGAGAACGTCCTCTTTCTGCATCTTCAGTACACTCAGAAGGTGACTGTAACAGGAAAACTCCTTTAACCAACAGAGTGTGGGAGGAGAGGCCATCTTCAACAGGTGAGTTCTTTTTAAATCTTTAGCTAACGCTTAGCTTAGAACTGAATTATCTTACTGGTAATAACAGATGACCATTCAAACCATCTGATTCTTATTAGATTTTGAATCATCTAGCTAGCTAATATGCCTGTTCATGAATGAGTAATATTAGCAAAACCACTTTTTTTTTTTTTTTTCACTTTTTTTCATTTACAACACATTGGTATGCATTATTGCTCAGTCAGACAATATTTTAGCTGGACACTTACTAAGCATGCCAAAAATATAAAAATGAAAAAGAACAGCACTAGTCTGTGGTTGCACTGGGCAGTTCTATTTTATTAAGTGTTCTAGCTTTCCTGAACTGCTTATGGGAGCAGAGAAACCGAGTGCAATCCGTCTGTAATATAGGGGAGTATTATTGGGATGCACAGTGGGAGGTGGGTGGTCAGAATGGCCACTTAATAATTGGATCAAAGCTGATCATAGACTATACAGGGGGAGAGCGAGGAGACAGGATGACAAATGGTCATGGACCAGGGGAATGACAGAGAAGTCGGAAAAGCAGCTGTTTATGGACTAAACCGGGAATGCAGAGGGGGGGTGGGGTTAATGGATGCCAATCATAGAGGTGGAGGATGATTGGCAGCTGATTGTGGAAAAGCAGCAGGGAAGGTAGAGTGGGAGCTGATTTTAGACCTGGAAGGAAAAATATAGGAGGCGCTGTTTAAGCTGATCATGGACCAGGTGGGGAGATGAAGGGGAGTGGGTGAGCTAGTTGTGGATTGTTTGGAGGAGAAAGACTTGGTAAGGGAATAGAATATAGGTGAGTAGGAATTGGTCAACTATTTTCATGGGTTGGTTAGAAAGATAGGAGTACAAATGCAGCTGTCAGAGGGTCCAAATTAAGTAAGGCACAGCATAAAACACAGGGGATCTGAGAGAGTATAGTGCTGAATGCAGTGGAAAAAGAAAAACTCCCACTTCCTGGGCCCCTCTGTTGAACTGACCAGGGAAATGTAAATTAAGCTCTGTTAAACAAGTGGGAGTGTGGTCTAGCAAAATCAATGTATTTAATTTAGGAAGAACTGTACCACAAAGTTTCCCTGCCCCCCCCCGGTTTAGCTGATGTGGTCTGGGCCAAGTACAACAGCACCAGTTGTACTGCCTTATCAGCGGCCCTGTGGGCGAGAGCAGGCAGGGCAACATGATCTAGTGGTTTAAACACTAGTAAGGGAATAATGTATGTAATGAGGATTTGGGCATTAGTAAACCAAGAACGTTTCTGCTTGGGGCATGAACGCAGCTGAGTGGACAAAGTGGAGTTGATTTACTAAAACTGGAGAGTGCAAAATCTAGTGTAGCTGGTAGCCAATCGGCTTCTAACGTCAACTCGTTCAATTAAGCTTTGACAAAAAAAAATGGAAGCTGATTGGTTTCTGTGCAGAGAGCACCAGATTTTGCATTCCAGTTTTAGTAAATCAACCCTAATGTGTGACTTGTCAGAATTGTAGTGCAGAACTCTGAAAGGTGTCAGATCTGACCAATGGGGTATATACCTTTTCTGCTGCATTTAGGCTCCATGCACACTAGGAGCTTAAAAAAACGGAAAAATGCTGGATTCAAGAAAGGTTATATTTAGCATTTTTGTGCCGGCATTTAGCAGTGAGATTCCCAGCTGACAGCTGAATGTAAACAAAAGAATGATGACATTAAAAAAAAAACTTTGGGTCTGGTACAGATTTAAAGGGGAACCTCTCACCCTAAAGTAAAATAAAAACGTGTGGGCGAGTGAGGGTGACCTCAGCCATACCAGGCCACATGCCCTCAACATCAGGGGGGGGGGGTGCTTTTGTAGGAGGGCTCCCCCCACCCCCCAAAGCACCTTGTCTCTTGTTTATGAGGAAAAAAACCTCTGCCCCACAACTCTGGCCTTTGGAACCCCACGCTATTTTTTTTATTTTTTGTTTGTTAAATATTTGGCATGGGGTTTCCCTTAAAAACTGTACCAGACCCGAAGGGCATGGTATGACCCCCCCAAGCATTTTTTTTTTATGCCGGCACTCCGGCTGATAAGACATCGGTTGTTAATAAGTGGGAGGCCACTGCATCGTTAACAGTTTACTGGAGTGGAAAAAAAACACTGGACATCATCGTTTAGCAGTTCTTAGCAGCGTTTTGGAGTCTGTAGGAGCATTTGCTGTTTTTTTCTGCAGAAAAAAACACTCTCAAAAATGCAAACCAGATAGGTTTTGTTTTTTTTCCTGCTCCTAAACACTGAGTTTAAACGCCTCTAGACTACAAACACATATGATAACAGTTGCTTCTAGAGGCATAAAACAAAAAGACTAAACGCCTCTAGGAGCAACGCTTTTTTTTTTAAGCTAGTGTGCATGAAACTGTAGTCCTAGAGCCTTACGGATTCTGCCACTATGTATACTGGGTTTTAAAAAAAAAAAAAAACGCTGCTTCTCCAGACCTTTTGCATTTTTCCAGTAGAAGCAGCTCATTGTTATCCTAAGTGTCCATGCACATTAAGACATTTAGAGGCAGAACAAAAAAAAACCTTTTGGTTTGTGGTTTTGAGAGGAGTTTTCTGGCCGAAAAAAAATGCTAAACGTCTGTTCAAAAATGCTCCTATATGAGCTTTTTTTTCTGCCAAAAGAACTTCCGTTTTTTTAAGGCCAGTGTGCATGGACCCTAATGTTAAAGACACAACTGTTTATTTGGGAACATAGTGATAAGGTCGGTTACAGAACCTTGTTTAATCGTTGTTTTTCATCTCGTAGTGGTGCTGGAGGCATCTACAATGAGCCTCTCCTGCTACTACTCTATAATTCAAGCATGAAAAACCAGAGAACAATGGATCATACCTACATGCTGGACTTCTTCTATCATGTCTATGAACATCATAGAAGTATCATGGCATTGTTTTAGACAGGGTACCCATTACAAACTTAAAAGGTCCCGTTGGGCTGTTTAACCGTGTAAAATATAGTGTATGTGGTTTCCTACCAAATCCAAAAATTTAGATATAGTAGTATCTAAAATAGCAGAGAATTGGTTGATAAAATATAATACTGCTCTTTTAACCACTTTCAGACCGGACCAATTTGCAGCCAAAGGACCAGGCCCCTTTTTGCGATTCGGCACTGCGCCGCTTTAACTGACAATTGCGCGGTCGTGCGACGTGGCTCCCAAACAAAATTTACGTCCTTTTTTTCCCGCATTTTTATTAATAATTTTTTTTTATTAGTAATGGCGGCGATCTGCGATTTTTTTTGTGACTGCGACATTATGGCGGACACATCGGACATTTTTGACAAATTTTTGGGACCATTGTCATTTATACAGCAATCAATGCTATTTAAATGCATTGATTCCTGTATAAATGACACTGGCAGTGAAGGGGTTAACCACAAGGGGGCAGTGTAAGGGTTAAGTATGCCTAGGGGTGTGTTTCTTACTGTGGGGGGGGGCGTGGCTGTCAGCTAGTGAATGCTGATCTCTGCTCCAATCACAGGGAGCAGAGATCGGCGTCACTAGTTGCTAGGCAGAACAGGGAGATGCTGTTTATCTCGGCATCTCCCCGTTCAGCCTTCCCGTGAGACGATCGCGGGGGTCCCCGCGGCAATCGAGTCCGCGGGGACCGGACTCACGGGGGTCCCGACCGGCGCGCTCCCGATGGCACGGACAGGCTTAAAGGAGGGACTTATATATACGCCCTCCTGCCTGTACGTGCCATTCTGCCGACGTATATCGTCGTGCGCCGGTCGGCAAGTGGTTAAATTGTGTGACCACACCTTCTACACACTCATAGGCTGCATTCACACATGAGCGATGCATCACATTTGTGGCACTGTCATGTGACCGCAGAGGGCAGCCCATTCACTTGAATGGGCTGCTCTACATGTGAAAAATGCGCCACAGTAGCTCATGTACCCTTTTTTTGGCACTGAGCCAAACACGTTTTTCTGCGCCACAAATCTTGGAAAAGCTACCTGTGTTTGGGGTGCTATTAAGGAAAAATGGCACTGCATGCGCAATGTGCATTTTGCCACATTTCTTTGTGTTTCCAGAAACGCAAGCAGAGACTTGCGATTCTACCTGCATTCTCGGAACAGTAAGATGTGAATGCGGCCTTATTTGTAACCTAGTTCATGATTCATGATCTCTGCAGAACAGGGTTCCAGTTCACTGGAGAGGTTATTATCAATGGGTGGGGCTTTTCACAGCTACTGTCACTTTACCGTAAATGGGCAAAGTGACTTTGTCTCTAACATATGCAGGGGGTTCTCAGTGTACATCAGGGTGCAGAGGATGTGTGTATTTAAAAATATTTTTCTTTATACAAATCACGGGACACAGAGCAGCCATAGTAATTACTATATGGGTTATACGCCACCTATAGGCGAATGGACACTGGCAGATCAAACAGGAAGTCCTTCCCTATATATAACCCCACCTACACAGGAAGTGCCTCAGTTTTTTCGCCAGGGTCTGTAAGGTGGTGGTCACTGATGTGATACATGTGCTCTTGGAGCATAATTGGAGGTCTGGAACAGTTCTACTGAGAATCAAGGACTTCAATCGGATCCATTCGAAAATGCTGTCAGGCAAAATGGATGGTATCCGAGCCTCATTGGATAGGCTAAAAGATTCCTCAAAGTTTGCCTGTAATGCAGCCTTATGGCGCTGGACCCTGCGTAATGGAGCCCTGTGCAGTGTTTGTTATGGCCAAGGTGCTTTCCTGCAGGGTGCTATACAGGTCCAGGGGAGTGTACCCCAGATTGAGGGGGACCCAGTCCCTGAAGGTCTTCTATGATTAAGCCTGACGTGATGGGTGAAGGTTGGACTCCTGTTATGTTCGATGTCCTGCAGCAGGACTGGTAGGTCTGCATTTTGTAATTTTTCTTAAAAAAAAAAAAAAGAGAGATCTGATTGTTCTCCCAGTGGCCACAGGGGGCAGTGTGCTGTTCATGCTCTGTGCACTTCTCAGGAGTATTGGGCTGCAGTGTCTCCTCCAGCCACTAGGGGGCGCAAGTTCAATATGTATGGCCTTCTCCTGTATAGACAGGAAGTAGAAGGGCAGCTATTTTTTTTGCTGGTGGACCATGTGAGCTTAAGGATCTGCAAGGCTTGTGAAAGTAGTTTCAGCTCATGGCTACATAATGAAATGTGAACTTTCTATGGGAGAGCTATGTGACAAGACAAATCATGGTTATATACTGCATCAAGGTATACTTACTACTTAAAGTGGAGGGACACCCTGAAAACAAAAACTTTCAAAAATGTTAGTAACAGTTTCAAATGGAAAAAAAAAAAAAAATGTTTTTTTTTTTTACTTACCAGAAATGGCTGTTGCTAGGCAGATTGTCCTAATCTGCCTCCTCCAGCGCCGCGGTGATCTTCTCTCCTTCCGTCTTCTAGTGAATGGGGCGCAGTGTGTTATGGGAACTGTGTCCCACAACACATTGCGTTCCCCATTCACAAATCCCACTCGTGCATGCACAGTAGGCCGCACGCCGACTCGCGCATGCGCAGTAGGCCGCGCAAAGCCGCTGCCCTTACTGAGGATGGCGGCGCTGGATCCGGAACGCCGAGGGACATCTCGGCCTCCACGAACGGTGTCGCGGGCGCCCTGGGAGGGTATGTTTACTTATTAAAAGTCAGCAGCGACTTTTAAATTTTCGCTGCTGACTTTTAAATTTTTTTTTTTTTTTTGAAGCTGAAACACCGCTTTAATCCTGGGGGCTTGTACAACTGTCTGTTGATACACCCCTGTATGAGTATCACCTTTAAGGAGTTGTCTCCAGAATAGCGTGCATTTGGTCTGCAGGAGCTTATTGTAAGGCTGTTTTTAAAGCACCATAGAGGCTGCATTGAATGCCTATGTGCTTGGCTAATCCTGCAAAACTTGTATGGGACCAGGTGCAGTTGAGCAGGGGCATGTTTGCTTAAAATACATGTTTATACACGTTTGCATAAAGAGACATGTTTATACATGTTTGCATAAAGATGTTTGTGCATGTTTGCACATGTGTGCATAAGACACATGTTTGCATAAGACATGTGTTTGCACATGTGTGCATATGACACGTGTTTGTGCATATGACACGTGTTTGCGCGTGTGTGCGTATGACATGTGTTTGTGTGCGTATGCCGCGTGTTTGCGCGTGTGCGTATGACGCGTGTGCGCGTAGGACGCGCGTGTGCGCGTATGGCGCATGTGTGCGTATGACGCGCGTTTGCGTGTTTGCGCGTGTGTGCGGATGGCGCGCGTGTGTGCGTATGGTGCGTGTTTGTGTGTATGACGCGTGTTTGTGCGTATGGCGCGTGTGTGCGTATCCCGCGTGTTTGCGTATGCCACATGTTTTACGCATGTGTACGTGTGTCGCATTTTTGCGCATGTGTACTTTCGTTGCGTGCTTACATATGTGCACATGCGCCTCATGTTTTATTTTGCATTAAACTGTAATAGTATGTGCTTATTTGTATTAAACTGCATACACAATACATGAACAGCAAGAATACTTGTATACCTACATGTTTGCATACATGGGTACCTACATACTTGCATACCTTCAGGGTTGTGTAGCAGTAGACCAACGTTGTTTTAGACCTGCATCCTTGAGTAACTGCGTATTAGGTTTTGGCTAATATAGGCGCTACATTATTTACCTGTTAGACCAGCTAAATTACTCCAGAAGGGAGAGGCGGCCGGGTGAGGCAGTTACACTGGTCCAGTGATCTGGCGATGTTCAGTCGCCTGTTGGACCAGGGGTGTCTGGTGTATCCGAACCACTGTAATGTTTGGCATTGCAGTGCTTCTTGACACATTAGACGGTCATTAGGAGAGTTTAGCAGAACTGCAATGGACTAAGGCCGCAACACCCTAAACATTCCTGATTAGTCCTTAGATGGGAAACTGCCCGGGAATACCAGGTGCTATAAGCTTTCCCTTCGTAAATGAGGGAGGCATCTGAGGCTGCTGGGTTTTGAGAGTGTCTCAGGACAGAAAACTTGGTAGGTTAAGTACACCTTTTTGTTGACTGTCTGGGTCTGCCACAGACTGTCTTTGCCTTGCTTTGGCTCTTGGAGCAGTTGTGCGATCATTATTTATTGTGAAACACTCAAATCATAGCAGTTACAAAACTAAATGGGGGCATGAGGTCTAAAGATCTCAAGCCGCAGATTCCCCAGTCCCTTTTTCTGTAGCCTCAGCATGCACTGAAGATGAATGGACAGGAGACAGAGGCTCCTGTCCATTCATAAACTAAAGCATCGTAAACACAGATTACGATGTTTCAGTTATGAATGGACAGAGTCAGTGGTCACTGACTCTGTGCATTCAGAAAAGGAAGGAGCAGGTAAATTACATATTTACCGGCTCCTTCCTCCGCTCTCCATCTTGACAGATCCAGGACGGGGGGGGGGGGACTGGAGGGGCACAGAGGGGTACCGGAGGAGCAAGGAGGGGGACCGGAGCAGACTCTGGGGGGAGCCGCAGGATGACACAGGGGTGAGTCTGGACAATCGGTGCGGGCAGTTACAGGCATCAGTCTCACTCTATACCTTTTAATAAAGCAGCTGAAAGCCACAGTAGGGAGAGAAGAAGCGGCTGCTTTATTAAAAGGTATACAGGGAGGTCAGTGCTTGTACCTGACCGCACCAATCATCTGTGAGGCTGCCTGGCCCCCCCTGCTACTCTGAGGACGTCGGTATCTGGTCAAGTATTGGAGCATTTGCAGGAGTGCAAGCACTCGTGCAAATGCTTGGTATCGGCACTCATACCGATATCGGTGCAACCCTGTCAATAACCTTTTTCAGGAAGCAGTCGGTTCCAGATTTTTCTTCAATACATTCTGCATGAGGAAGTTATATCTAGGTCAAAGCATGTTCCCTACGTACAGTCCTACTCCAGGTCTTTTGCAGAGAATCATTCCCTCTGCCTGTATCTTCAATTTTCATTTGTTTTCCAGAAGGCTCTGTTACTGGGGTGTTGCAGAGCTATAATTGGTGGTTGATGGTTCGGAGTCTGGAGAAGGTGAAATTCTTCCTTTCAGGGGTTTGAAAGATGACCACTGATGCCAGCCTCTCCAGTTGGTTTGAAGGTGGCTACAGTTTAGTGGACTTGGTCTCCACAGGAGAGGATACTGCCCATCAATTTCTTGAAATTTTGTGCCAGTACACCTTGCTCTGGATTATGGAACAAACCAGATTTAGGTTCAATCGAGAAATGCCTCTGCAGTGGCATATATATCAACCACCAGGGCGGCACCAGGGGGTCGTGCGGCTCATAAGGATAAACCACATTCAGTCTGGGACGGCACAACAAGTGCTGTCTCTACCGCCAGTACGTATTCCAGGTATAGAATGGTGGCAGGGAGGTTTTCCAGTCATCAGCAACTAGTGCCGGGACCATGCATTTTCTGCATCCTGAGATGTTTTTTGTCAATTGGCCAATGTTGGGGAACTCTGCAAGTGGATCTACTAGATTCCAAGTTCTACAAGTTGGGACAGGTCTGGGATGAGTCCCCACTGGCAATAGTGATAGATGCACTGGTAACACCTTAAGGACCAGTTCTCCCTAAGTGTAACTTTCCCTCTGTTTCGACTACTGCTGCATCTTTTGCGAAGAATCCGGGAAGTTGTAACTCTGATAATAGTGTTAGCAGAATTAGCCCAGGAGGGCTTGGTATACTGACATAGTGAGTCTTGCGGGGGTTGCTCCTTGGACACTCCCAATCCAGCAGGACCTAATGGTCTTGAGTCCTGTATCTCTGCACTGTTGAGCCCCTTGAAGCCGTCTTTAGGGAACTTCAATTATAGAACTTAGAAATATTTTATGCCTGGGGTGAAGCCAGGAAATTGGAACACCCAGATATATGTGAGTGGGAGTTTCTTTCCTTTCTCCAGTCGGGAAGGGAGATTGGCCTTAAGTACCATTAAGCCTTGGTTCACATTGGTACGATTTAACACCGTCCTAACCGTCCTAATCGGTGCGACGCTGCATTTGCGGTGCCCCACCGATTTTGTGATTTCGGGTTGCACTTTACATTGACATCTGTGCAGAAACCTGCACAGATGTCTCTGAAGTCACGGCCGAAATCAGGACTGACATGTGGGAGTGAAATCGTGTGAGTTCAGTTGAAATCGCACAGCTTCATTCTCGCAGCTCAGTATGAACCTGGGCTAAGGGTCAGATTTCATCCTTATCCATTTCTCTCCAGAAGCTGTTGTTTCTTACTCCTTGGTTCATAATTCATACATACTTCATGAACCAATTGGGAGACTGTTAGTCCTTTATTACGGTAGATGGCTTATTTGGTTCCTTTCAGTTTACCAAGTGGAGTGGCAGAGCTGGCGGCTCTTTCATGCAAGTGGCCGTTCTTGGTCTTGCATCATAAGGTGATGTTGCATCCTCGTCCATCTTTATTGCCTAAAGTGGTTTCTAGTTTTCACTTGAATCAGGACAATGTCTTGCCTTCTTTTCTAATCCTCAGTTGGCAGGAGTAAGATCGCTGCATACTCTGGAGGTAGTTTAGGTGGTCAGGTCTACTTGGATTATTGGCCCAGGTCAGGAATCCCAGTTTGTGCTGCCAGTAGAGCCCAGGAAGGACAATTAACTATTTTCGTTGGAGTCATCCCAAGTTAACTATTTCCGTTGGATCTGCCAGTTAATTATTCAAGCCTATGGCTTGACAGGGCAAGGTCCCAACCCCTTTTTGGAAGTGCTCGCTACCAGGTGTATGGGGGCATCTTGGGCCATCAGGTGTCAGTGGCTCAGGATTTTAAGGCCACTACATGGTCTTTGGTTCATACATTCACAGGATTTTGCCAGCTGGATATCAAAGCCACGGAGGATACTGCTTTGGCCACAGTATGTTACGGGCGGCAGAATAAGTCCTTCTCAGGTGGTAGTTTCTGTGATTGTGTCTGCATCCCCTCAAGGGCACTGCTTTAGGATATAGTGATTACTATGGCTGCTCTGTTTTCTGTGATGTACTATAAAGAAAATTTGGATTTTTGCTACAGCTGTAAAATCCCTTTCTTGGAGTACATCATGGGACACAGAGGTCCCTCCCATCTTTTTTGGGACATTCATTGCTTTGCTTCAAAAATAAGGTACTTCCTGTGTAGGAGGGGTTATATAGGGGAGGACTTCCTGTTTGATTGATCTGCCAGTGTCCATTCACCTATAGGTGGCGTGTAACCCACATAGTAATTACTATGGCTGTTCTGTGTCCCGTGATGAACTCCAAGAAAAGGATTTTACAGGTAAGCTGTAGGAAAAATCCAATTATTTTATCCCATTATACATAATTGTAATTGATATAGTTGAGTTCCTCATAAATAAAACACACTTTTTATACCATCATTATTAAACAGGGATGATGGGATCTGCCATAGACTAAATACATTTTAGTATATTCACATATAAACAGCATTGCAATAAAATGTGTTTTTATAAACTTGACAAATGTTGATTTCCCATGTAAGTTTTTAATTTGATTTTAGTCCTGTAAATAAACTCATAAGTTCCAGCAATATAATCTGATACTGACTTTACTGTCTACTGCAGGGTCAACGCCATTTCCATTCAACCCATTAACAATCAGGCTCCCTAACAGCCTTGTGGCTCCACCATCTTCAACCACCATTCCACAGAGCAACTCATTAACCCCGCAGAGAGCTCGGGATGAAGAGCCGAAACCACTGCTTTGCTCCCAGTATGAAACGCTCTCCGACAGCGAGTAAAAGTGTCTTTGTGGTAAACATATCAATATGGAAAGTCTGAAAATGACACAATCCCCACAGAAAATCTGAATGCTTGGAAGCACCTAGTGAAATCCTGCGACTGGAAGGAAACGTCCATAGTTTGAAAAGCCTTAAAAAGACTCCATAATCTTCAGTTGAGGGTCCATGGGTTTTGTTCAGTTTGTGGCATGCCGCTGCTCATGAAGGAGTAGAAAGTCCTGGACCTTGCAGAAGATTGGATTATTCAGCTCTTTACTCAGGGGATATTTCCACCTGGTGCTTTGCTACATTGCATTGGTTTGTTATCAAAGCTAACTTGTAAGCGTGATGACGTATGTCTGTGTACATTGTATATGTATGTACGTGTGTTCATATGCACTTAAGATGTATACACATTCCAGTTTATTGCACACCGACCTAGCAGTGCAGAGCAGCTGCATGCATGGCCATCGCAGAACTGTTACCAGATTGGTTAGGATCCTACCAAAGGCTACCTTGCCATATCTTTCTCCCTGATGCATCAGGTTATGTGCTGATAGCACTTAACATGCCACCCCCCTTTCCCAACCTATGGAATGTTCTGCTGAAGGAGTATTAGTGAAATAAAGAAACAGACTTTTGTGCAATCACTGCATGTTTTTTCCATGGTTGCAAATTTGCAGATGTAACTTCACTGTATATACTGTGGCACCAACCCATAATCATAGATGTGGGTTGTTTTGGTGTCACTTGTTCCTAATGATGCTGACCTTTCCCTTCATGGCTTATTTTTTATGCTGCCTTGAGCAAACTAAGAGTAAATGATAAGAACATTAAAGTTTTAAACTTTTTTGCCTTTCATTAAGTAAGATTTATTGTGATTGTGTTACTGAGTGTCAGGCCTGCAAAGTTAGCTTAGGGGATTGGCCTCCTCCAATGCAGTTGCTCAGCCTGGTAGAGCATCCAGTGACGTATCCATTATCTGTGAGTAAACAGGGTATGCTGTTTAGCATGTGTCAAAAATAGTATGGTTAATCCCTTTTGGTTGTAAAAGGAGAAGCAAAACAGAAGTCTAAGTCTTTTCACCCACCTTGAAGAGGTGAGGCTTGTGTGGCAACATCAAGTGGGCTATATTATAAAGCTGTAGGTACTGGGAAATGGAGGCATTGGTCCTTGCCAGTCAATCAGAGTATTGCTATAATTTTTATACTGCAGGTTTAAAAATGAAGGCAAGCATATAATTGGCTGCTATCCGCAATACATCCATTTTCCTTTCTTCCAGTTTTATACAGTTACCCTAGTAGTCTTTACGCAAAATGTTATATTGTTCTAGAAAGTTTGCACAGCAAAGTATTGTCTTTAAAAACAATAAAATGTGCTTTCCACCATGCCGCAATGAGCACAGATCTTACAATGGCGTGTGGCCCTATCATTTAGAATGACTGCAGCCATTCACCCCATTTTATTTGGGCTTGTATGTATGTATATATACTTGCTTTGTTGACCTTGGGTCATAATTACACATCTACACTTACAACATTGCTTCTAGGTTTAACATTAAACTGTTTAGCACTTGCTGCAATCTTTGTATTTATGCAGTAGGAAGCTGGTACATCACTTGAAACTGAATTTCCAGACCTTAGTTTTGGGTGTTTTATTTTCTGTAAAGCAAAACATGTCATGTATAATACATTGTTGTTTCTTTTTTTTATACAGGGAATGATATAGTAAATATATATTGTGGAAAAAAAGAAAAATAAATTAAAACATTACCCCTTATATGTGCTGTGGGGGCTGATATTTACTACTTGTGTGTTATGTTAATATATTTTCATTTTTGTGTATTCTATTCAAAGTTGAAAAAAAACTTTACATTTACAGACCAATATGTACTGTGTATAAAATGAAGGGGCATGTGAAAAAATTAAGATATGCTTGATAAATGATGTAGGTGACCATTTTGTGGACTTAAATATTTATCAGAATACATTACATGGTAAAACCGTTACAATGGTATTGCCTTAATTGTACATTACAGGACACAGGCACTGTTTCATACACCATGATTGTAGGCTTGTACCTTCAGGTGATTTGACACTGGAAAAGCTTTTGGGGACTCAACCCCTTGGGACGCCTCCCCTACAACCCTACCCCACTCTGTGAGCCATCTGTTTTTTGCTAATGTCTGTAGGTGATGGAATTCTATTATTATATCTTCATATTCTTCAATTAACCCTAAATTTCTTTTAATGCCTACATAGAGGCAGTGTATCTGGATCCACCCAACCTCGATAAAACCTTGGGAGTCGTATCCAGACCTCACACTGTAAGAAGGCCTATAATGTTGCTTTGGCAGTGTATCCTGTCTGGGGCTCTCATCTTTGCGCTTGGTACAATACATTAAGTTAGCCGCAGGGTGCTATAGAAGTCCAGAGCTGTGGTCCATCGCTATGAAATCCAGTTCATGGAGACCCATTCAGGGGTATGCTCACCATGAGGGGCCAAGCCTCAGCTTTATTTACAGTTCAGCATCATGGACAGATAAGACAGGGTCACCCTGTATCTCCAAATGTTACTGTGTAAAAAAGCTTTGGAAAGGCCAGTGTGAACATTTTCAAACTTGGTACTAAAATTCAGCACAGTATTGGGTACATGACCAGGTGTTACATCATACCACTGGTCACACACTTTAACAATTTGAAGCCAGACCTAGAGGATCCCTGGTTCTGGCTACAAAAGAGGTAATTTGTTGTATCTGGAGGCTTCAATGTCCACATCCAGAGTCTCCCATTTTTGCCATATCAGATTAAACGCACCTGGATGAAGAAACCATTCCCCTTAGTTCAAGCAGTAGCAGTTGAGATAATCCGCCTGCCTGGGATATGGACCATGGAATTAGCTTGGCAGTGAATTTCTTTCCATGAGAGCATATAGTTTGTGTCCTTCAGAGCTTCTCATGTCCCCCTTAATGGTTCATATATGCCACTGTGTCATTGCCTGACTGCATTTGTCCTGGAGGGACAAGTTGACGGCTCTGAGCTTTCAAGATGTTGATGAGGAATTTGTATTCTTCTCTTGACCACGTTCCCTGAACCTTCAAGGGTTGAAAACTCCTTCCCAGCCTGAGAGCCATGCGTCTGTTATAAGAATTTTCCAGTTGCAGGGAGGAAAAGATATTCCTACTGTCAGTTGGAGTGGTGATCCAGCAGGACAAGGACATTCTTTTCTGTTTTGAAAGGAGCAATGGTGGATCCCAGGGAAAGAGCCCACTTTTCCCAGGCTGACAGAATGTTCATGTGTAAGTTCACCTTTTACAGATTTTTCTATAAAGGTGAACTTACCCTTTAAGTGGAATTAAGTATGACCTCTCAGAAAAAGAACTTTCTTAGCTGAAAGAGAGACCTTTTTCCTTGTATGTATCCAGGATCAGAGCCAAGTATTCTAGGCACAGGAAAAGCTAGAGAGCAGATTTGTTGAAATTGATCACCCAGCCAAAGACCCAAAGCAGCTGAATTGTCTTTGGACATTTTGTTGAGAGTTGTAAGGGAGATGAATCCGTTTAGCAGAAGGTCGTGCAGAGTCCTAAAAAGGCCATGCAAGGGGTTTAGGATCTTTGTGACACCCTGGGAGCACTGGCCAGGTCAAAAAGCATAAACTGGAAATTCTTGTGCAAAGGATAGGAATAACTCAGTTGTGTTTTGCTACTGTGAACAGCATTGAGTGGAGCCCTTTGAACCTGTCGTGTGGCGGTACTGGTACAACAACTCCCTGGGACAAGAGGTGGTTCAGGGCCTTTTGCAAAGAAGAAAGTGAGGTAAAAGCCTTGTTTGAGCATGGAGGTACTCTGCTTTAGAGGAACTAAGAGCTCCTTTCTTTAAAGCGGTGGTCCGCCCACCGCTGCAAAAATTAAGACAGCAGCTGCTGGCTTTTAATAATAGCCTGTCCTGGAGTCCAACGATGTCGGCACCGCAGCTTTTTCCCTCAGCTGTCGGGTGCTGCCTCCACCATTGCGGGTAAGGGAACCTGGCAGTGTAGCCTTACGGCTTTATGCACAGGGCTCCGCTCCTCTCTTCTACTGGCCCGGCAACAGGGGGAGGAGGACAGCCGAGCGGTGACGTCCATAGCCGCGGCTCCCAGAAGTGGGAGCAGAATACCTATCATACCAGATATCCTGTCGACGTGGCATCGGAGGGAGGGAGGAGACAAATGCCTCCTTTTTTTTTTTTTTTTTTTTTGTATAATCTTTATTATTTTCAAAATAACATAGATTGAGAAAACATACCACAACAAAACAAGGAGGAGAAAAGACAATAAGTGCCTGAGGGGCATACATGGGGACAAGGGAGGGAATTGGGTTGTAAGCATAAAGAAACCTCTGATACATTCAGATAGCAGGCCTCCTATGACTTCATCAAATTATACCCCATGCCATAGGGACGCCCGAGCCTCTTTTTGACACTTGTTAACAAGTTGAAATACATTTTTATTTTTACTAGAAAATTACTTGGAACCCCGAAACAATATATATATATTTTTTCAGACACCCTAGAGAATAAAATGGCGGTCGTTTCAATACTTTGTCACACTGTATTTGTGCAGCAGTCTTGCAAGCGCAATTTTTTGGGAAAAAATACACTTTGTTTACTTAAAAAAAATAAGACAACAGTAAAGTTAGCCCAATTATTTTTATTTTTTATATTGTAAAAGATAATGTTACGGTGAGTAAATTGATACCCAACATGTCATGCTTCAAATTTGCGCTTGCTCATGAAATTGTGACAAACTTTTACCCTTAAAAATCTCCATTGGAATTGACAGAGGCGTTCTAGTGATAGAATTATTGCTCTCGCACTAACGATCGCGGCAATACCTCACATGTGGTTTTCATATGCGGGCGCGACTTGCGCATGCGTTCGCTTCTGCACGCGAGCTCGGCAGGACAGGGAGATTTAACATTTTTTTTTCTTATTTTACTTTTTTACCTTTTTCCCTTTTTTTATTTTTTTATTTTTTTACACTGTCCTTTTAAAACTAAAATTTGGGGTCACTTTTATTCCTATGACTAGAAATGTAAACATCCCTTGTAATAGAAAAAAAATCGTGACAGGACCTCTTAAATGTGAGATCTGGGGTCAAAAAGACCTCAGATCTAACATTTACACTAAAATGCAATAAGGAAAAAAAAAGTCTATAAATAATTTCCCCTTCAAGACCATTGGGCGGTAGTGACATTTGACATCGCTTCCACCATTCAATGTTATGGAGCAGAGTAGAAGCCATCTTTCCCTCACTCGGCTCCATACATGTCGGGGGAAGGACACGATCATCTCCGCTGCTACAGACGGCCCTCTCCCGCCCCCAATAAAAGTGATCTTGCAGCGAATCTGCCACGGAGACCACTTTTATCTGAAAGCCAGCCGCTCTCTGTTGTTGAAAATACCAGGGTTATGGCAGCTATCTGACCGATGTACAATGACGGTGATTTGCGCTAAGTGGTTAAACTTGCCACCTATGACCGATTTTGATGCATTGGTGAAGTGCCTCACCAAAAAGACATCCGTCTTGAAAAGGCATCCCCTGGTCTCAGTTCAGGCTCATCTATGTCTTCCCTACACTAAGCATTCTGCCCCCCAGATCCACAAAATAGAGCACGAGAGAAAGCCAGTGATTCTACAGGCACTGAACTGGCCTGCAAGAACCTGGTACACAAACATACTTCTTGCAGACAACCCCTGACCTCTACTCAGCAGGTCAGATCTGCTATCTCAAGGCCCTCTATTCTACCCTGCTTCATAGTCTCTGGCTTTAGCGGCATTGCTGTTGAATGCTGGTCTTAAAGGATAGAGGGTTTTCGGAGTCTGCGATTCCTACATTGCTGGTAGCAAGAAAAGCTACCTCCAAGGAAAATGTACTATCATACTTGTAAATCTTACTTTGCCTGGTGTGACTGCAGTCCACTCTGTGCCTTGCATTTTAGCCTTCCTGCAAACAGGTCTTGCCTAGAGTCCAGCTAAAAAGGGCAGTTATGTCCCTATCCATCCATTTTCAAAGGCCTTTGGCTTTGAATTACCTTTTTGTAAAATCCTTTATTCACGTTTTTTCTCATGACAGGCCCGTTTGTAGCCCCCTGTGCTTCCCTGGGACCTCCATTTGGTTCTCTCTGCCTTGCAAACCACCCTTTGAACGCATCAGGTATACAGTGGAACCTCAGATTGTGAGTAACGTGGTTTACAAGCGTTTAAAAAAAAATAATAATTCTGACTCGATTTGCGAGCGTTGTCTCAAGACTAGCAGGATTCAAGCTGCTGGGGTGTGCAGTACTGCATTTGGCAAGAGGTGCGGGGGCGCCAGGGACACTCCCTTCCCTAGTGTCCTGCACCTCTGGCCACATGCGGTACTGCATACACCGGCGCCCCCACACCTCTGGCCACATACAGTACTGTCACTATGTAACAATTTCTCTGAGTTTCTATTGATTCCTATGGGGAAACTCTCTTTTGATATACGAGTGCTTTGGATTACAAGCATGATTATGCTCGTAATCCAAGGTACTACTGTACTCTCTAAGATTCTAGCCGCAAAGTAGAGATTTTTGTGGCCATCACGTCTGTAGGTCATGTCAGACTCTGAACTGGTGGTTTCCTGTAAAGAGCCTTTCCTCATTCTTCCCAATGACAAGGTTGTAATATGCTCAAGATCATCCTTTATTCCAAAGGTTGTTTTGGCATTCAGTGAGGATATTGTTCTGCCATTCTTGTGCTCTGCTCGTAAGCATTAAAAGGAAGTCTCTCTATATTGATTGGACATTAGTGTCTAATGGAAGCAATAGCTTTTCGGTACAAATGGACTGCCTGTTTGTTCTTTCCTCAGGACCTCACACAGGGGCCATTATCCATCCTGAATCGGTGCTGGCAAAGGACTGCAAGCAGGCTCTGTGTATCATCCATTCTGGATCTGTGCCGCTTTCTCTTACCTGGAGGTCATCATCCATTCTGGGTCTTTGCTGACAGAGGAGAGCAAGCAGGCTGTGTGCATCTAATCGTGTTACAGTACACATACACTCAAGGGTAGATTGTGACACATTTGGAACAAATTGTTTCATCATATAGACACAGTGGTGGTCTCATTTATTTTTGCACAGAATACATTATGAGCTTTATATATTTCACTGACTGTTTCTTTGTATTTGATCACTATATATAGTTTATACAATAGTTTTGGCGCTGTACATTTATTAACATATGTTATTGAGATTTGTGTATTAACTGTTTGCAAGCAGCCTTTTCCCACACGTGCTATTTGTTACAATTCTTTGTCACTCTGCATTGCTTGCTACAAAACTGAGGACTCACTAAGTGGGATATAGTTGTGGAGGTGGAGCCCCAGGGAGCGTGTCCTAAGTATTCAGTGTCCAATCACCCGAAGGTATGAGCCTATAACCCATGGTGTATGAATAAGTTGCCTGCATCCTGTACTGTATTACAAGATATGGAATTGAAAAGTAAGTCAAAATTCTGATGGTGCTAATATCATGGTTATTATTTCAGACTACAAAGTGACTTCCATTACTATGCATTTGGTGGGGATCCACTT
Organism: Lithobates sylvaticus; assembly: GCA_028564925.1. NCBI lineage: Eukaryota > Metazoa > Chordata > Amphibia > Anura > Ranidae > Lithobates > Lithobates sylvaticus. The sequence continues at coordinate 201,799,934 of CM053026.1, read as the reverse complement.
TAACCACTTGCTGACTAGTAGTTTTACTTTTACTGCTGGCCAGTGGCTTTGTTGGGTTTACAGTTCTGCACGCCCCCTACTGCTCAGCAGGCTCACAGCCAATGATTTTTACAGTGAACCTTCTGATGGCTGTGGCCAAACATAGCACAGAGCTCACTGTGTTTGTAATCACAAGAACACAGACCTGTCTGGTTCTTTTTCTCCCTGATCACACTAAAGCCTCATACACACGATCGGACTTCAAACTAACTTTTCCGTGGATTTCTGTCCAAAGGGCATTGGCCGTGAACCTGCATACACACAGCGGGACTTTTTCAGCCAACTTTCACCAAATCACATGTTTTTTCAGCTCTTTACTGCCACCCTTTGGTCAACTTCTGTATTGTTGTCTGATCTTTTGCATTGGTTCTGAGCATGCGTGTTTGTACTTTGGACTAAAGTCCTATGGACTTGTGTACACACAATAGGATTTTGCACCATAGGACTTTTGTTGCTGGAAAGTTTGTCTGTTTGCACAGCCAACATTTGTCCGATGAAAACTGAAAAAGTTTGTCCGATGGAGCGTACACACGGTCGGATGTTGCCTTAAAACAGGTAATTTGCATGTTTGTTGTCAAAGTCTGATCGTGTATATGGGCCTTTACTGTTCAGAGCTGAGATCAGGGAGAAAAGCCAGCCTGTCTAGTAAAATCAGCACACATACACACAGGTAACCCCTTGATTGCACTCCTGATCATCCCTGTTACCCAGCAAGTGTCATTAGTACAGTGACCGTGTACAGTGGCATCATTGTATTATTGTCATTAGCAGTGTAAGTTTAATGTCAGTGTCCCTCCCAGCCAGTGTCAGCGCCAGTCCCTGATTTGCCCACCATTCTATCACAGTCATACTAGAAATGTGATGGGTAGTCAAAGTTAGAGCTGTTTGTAGATGCTATGACTTTCACACAAACCAATTATACACTTTATTGGGATTTTTTTTTTTACCAAAGATATATAGCAGAATACTTTTTGGGCAAAATATATGAAGAAATTAGATTTTATTAAATCAGGTCAAGTGGTTAAAAAGATGGCTGAAAAATGTTGGCCAATGTGTAGAAAAAGGTCTTAAATGAACTGATACATTTCTTCTATAGAGACACAAAGAAACAGATCCACATCCTTCACAAATACTTTAAAATCTATACTTTATTGAAGCAACTATAGAAGAAACACAGTAGTGTTGCGCATTTTGGGCTAAGACTTTTTTTTATTTTTATGATGTCTAACTCCTTCATGACAGTGGGTAAAAGAAATCAAATAATCGAACACCGTTTTGCAACTTTGACAGTCTGATGCAGAGGTGCAGTAAAAAATGTCAGGGGGCAGAGGATGTGAGGTCAGCAGGGCAGTATATAGGAGTCAATAGAGAAATTCAGCACAATCTTCCCAAATCCCTCCACTGAGCACAGCCCCCTCCAACTTGCGTTACCCAGCACAAATCCTCCATCCCTACCAAAATCTCCCCCAATTCCCCTTCCTAGAACAAATCCCCCCATCCCCTCTCCTAGCACAAATTGTCACTCCCCCTTCGAGGACAAATTCTTCTAAACCCCTCCCCCCTCAGCCCAACCCCCTCCATAAATCTCCCTTCCTAACACGTCGTCGTCGTCCCCCCCCCCCCCCCCCCCCACAACAAATCTCCCTCCTAGGACAAATTCCTCCTCTTAGCACAACTCCCTCCAAATCCCCCCCTCCCTTTAAAAATGTTATTTCTTATTGCCAAGATCAAAAAACAACCCAAAATAAATGTTCCTGCACCTGATGATTGCAGCGATACCAAATATGTGTAGTTTATTTGTTGGGCCCTAGAAAAAATAGTGCGCATTTTGCTTTTTTTTCCTACCTAAAATGCACTGGCTCTGATACTAATTTAAAAAAACGCCTTTTCCGAACCAAAATAAACTGACGGCGACCTTTGGCTCTAAACATGACCTTTTGATCCTTACCTTGACAATGACCTTGATCAAACCCCAATGTAGTTTTTTTTTTCTTTTTCTTTTTTGCCCACACTTCTTTGTTTACATTTTGTAAGAGGCTATTACAGTGATCAGGTGATTGGGAACTGGGCCTCCCAGTTCCTGATCATTGGTATGATACCTGAGGTTCTCTGTGAAAGCCTGGTGTCTGTGCTGGGAGCCCACGGTGCAGCGCGCTTCCAGCACAAACACAGGTGCGCATATATGCAGCCCTATGGAAGAACACTCACTTCTGTTAGGCCACGTATGTGTACAGTTGGCAGGAAGGGGTTAAGATAGACTTAATGGTTCCCTGAAGCCCCACTCATAAACAGTGACCGCACAGTAATCTTTGCAATCCTTTAAATATTTCGCTCTTAGTATAAAGAATACTTCAGTTGTTCAGTTTTATAGAGACAATCTTTCATGTTGTTATTATTATCTTTGTACATTTTTATGTGATTCTTGCAGTTGTCATTCACCACCAATTCCTTGCTGACGTCCCATCATTTCTGATTATTTTTTTTTTACATTCTGGTTAGAAAAAAAGACACACAGTCCATACAGTTCATACACACTATATCCACATACATACTATATCCACAGTTGATCCAGAGGAAGGCAAACAAACCCAATAAAGCATGATCCTGTTTGCTCCAGTGGCGGGAAAAAAATACTCTCTGATCCCCAAAAAGGCAATCCGCTATTCAGTGGATGAACTTTATCTATAAATGTTAGTATCCAGTTAAATTTTGTGCATTTTGGAAAGAATTCAGCCCTTTTTAGAACAATTTACCAAGCTGGCCAGAACCAGCTCTTGCAGGAGTCTATTCCACATTTTTACAGCTCTTACTGTGAAGAAACCTTTCCGTATGTGAAGTTAAATCTCTTTTCCTCCAAGACCTAAAGTGCCCCCTTGTCCTCTGTGATGACCTTAAAGCGAATACCTACACAAAGTTCGCTATATGGACCACTTATGTATTTATACAGGTTGATCATATCCCCCCTTAATCTCCTCTTCTCCTCTCTTAATAGCTGAGCTCCTCCATGCCTCTTATCAGTTTAGTTGCCCTTCTCTGCACTTTCTCTAGTTCCCCAATATCCTTTTATGTGAACTGGTGCCCAAAACTGAACTGCATATTCCAGATAAGGTCTTACTAATGTTTTGGACAGGGGCAAAATTATGTCTGTCTCTCTCTGGAATCCATAATTCTTTTAATACAAGAAAGTATTTTGTTCGCTTTGGAACCCGCAGCTTGCCATTTACTAAATCTATGATCTACCAGAACACCTGGATTCTTCTCCACCATTGATTCCGCCAGTTGTACCCCATTTTTTTGTTTGTTACCAAGTGCATAACTTTACATTTATCAATGATAACCATTTGCCGACCACCCTATAGCAGTTTTACTGCTACAGGGTTGCTGCTGTGCGCAGGATCACATGTGTGTGTATATATGTATATGTGTGTGTGTATGTATGTATGTATGTATATATAAATATATATATATATATGTGTGTGTGTGTGTGTGTGTGTGTGTGTGTGTGTGTGTGTGTGTGTGATCCTGCACTTTCGGGTAGGGGGCGGCTCACTCCAACCTGGCTAGCTCCAGCACCCACGATCATCCTGCAGAGAGGAAGAACAGCAGTCTGCCTATGTAAACAAAGCAGATTGCTGTTCTGAAAGGGGGAAAGTCATGGATCCTGTGTTTCTACAAAGCAGGGACATGGATCTATGTCTTGCCCTAGTAAAAGTACCTCACTGTAATAAAACGGAGGCTAGGCACACAGTTAACCCCTTGATCGCCTCGGCTGTTAACCTCTTCATAGCCAGTGTCATTAGTACAGTGATCATGCACATTTTTAGCACTGCTCACTGTATTAGTGTCACTGGTTCCCAAAAAAAAGTATTAGTGTTCGATTTTCCCCAAATTCTATCAGCCTCCTTCAAGATCTCCCAGCTCTGATCCCCATCCCAGCTATGTGTAACCACTTTTATCCCACCCAAAAAGTGGGTGTGTGTCACTACTACGTAATTGATTATGTAAAATGACGGGTTGTTTCCATGTAACTATGACAACCACATCTGGGCGGCCATCTTGGACTCTTAATATTTTCACCACCAGGGGGCAGGCAGTGTTTAGAATTGATTTTATTTAATAATTTAATGACCTTCTGACCTTGGCTTAGCAGAAAGCTATGAATTGTCAATTCCCTCCAGATATTCTAGCACCTCTTAAAACATATGTGTTTGAGAAAATATCCTCACACAATTAACTTGTGTTCTAAATGCCATGAAAGTGAAGTCAGGATTCTGACTATAAGCATAACAGTTATGCATGAATATTCTCATTAATAGAACTCCTAAACATACCAACTCATATACAGTATTTGAACCATTAAACTCTCGTATACTAATATTTTCATGATTAGTATTCAACAATAGATAATGAGTACATATGAGTATTATTAAAAAGAATAACACAAATGCACAAAACCAAAATATGTGACACTGTTCAATTATGTATATAATTACTTTGATATAATATAACTATATGACATTCTAGCTAATATGATTGTTTTTGCAATACATAATACAATATGTTTCTTTTGTGAATAAGCCCTTTTCTATTCCTAACTCATGGAAACAAAATTTAGGTCTGTGAGCTCAGGGTTCCCTTGTTTATTTTACTAAGTGTCCAGACCTTAAAGTTACGACATAAACTGATATGCAAGGAGCCCACAAATCTCTTACAGACCCTCTTCTGCGGGTCTTGGTTTCAAAGGCAATGAACTTAAATGAACCTCCTTAGAAAAAAAAAAAAAATAGGCAAAATGGCTTCGGTCATGTTCACAAAATATATATAAAAATTACATAATGCAAAGGCTTTAGGAATTAATTATTTTTAACCCCACTAGTCCTGACACCTCGTTGGCCCCAATCCAGTGGTACTATGCCAGTCATTAAAGAGTCCCTAAACTCTAGAAAAAATGGTTTTGAAATGACAGAGCTCAATTCTTTTAGGACACGTGGGTGTGCCATCTGGTCCAGGTGCTTTATTTACCATTATCCCATCTAAATATTTCTGGACCATATCAATTTTGAGTCAAAGTGGTTCATTTGGGGCTATGACCAGAAATATTGTACCATCATGGCACATTATGTAAGCATCTTTGTTAGGCCACAGTGTAGGAGGGAGAGACAAGGCAGTGTTTAACCACTTGCTGACCAGCCGCTGTCATTATACTGCGGCAGGTAGGCTCGTTCCCGTAAATCGCCGTAGGTGTACGTCAGCTCCTTTGACAGCCATAGCAGGTGCGCGCACCCGTTGCACAGTGGGGGACCCGATGCGCATGTCCGCCAGTCACCTGCGATCCCGGGAAAGAGAACCAGAACAGGGATCTGTCAATGTAAACAGACCGATCCCCATTCCAGACAGGGGAGGAGACAGGGAGATATCTGCTGTTCCTAGTGATTAGTTATAGCGTCTACAGAATAGGGGATAGATTTATGGCATTTTTTTAATTTATTTTTTACTAGTAATGCCGGCGATCTGCGATTTTTATTGGGACTGGACATTGCGGCGCACAGATCGGACACTTTTGACACTTTTATGGGGGGGATGGGACTGGCTGGAGGTGTTTCTAACTGTGGGGGATGGGACTGACATCCCCCCACAGTTAGAAACATCTCCTAGGGAACACATTTGACCCCTTGATCGCCCCCTAGTGTTAACCTCTTTCCTGCCAGTGACATATACACAGTAATTGGTGCATTTTTATAGCACTGATCACTGTATAAATGTCAATGGTTCCAAAAAAGTGTCCGATCTGTCCGCCGCAATGTCGCAGTCCCGCTAAAAATTGCAGATCGACAACATTACTAGTAATAAATAATAAAAATGCCATAAATCTATCCCCTACTCTGTAGATGCTATAACTTTTGCACAAACCAATCAATATACACTTATTGCGATTTTTATTTTAATTTTTCTACCAAAAATATGTTCAATACGTATTGGCATAAACTGATGAAGAAATGTATTATTTTTTTAAATTGGGGATATTTATAGCAAAAGTAAAAAATTAAATGTTTTTTTTTTATATATATATATATATATATATATATATATATATATATATATATTATTTATTTATTTTTTTTTTTTTTTTTTTTTATTGTTGCTCTTTTTTTGTTTATAGCACAAATAGCACCAAAAGAAAGCTCTATTTGAGGTTGGTATTTATACCAACCTCTATATCATTTATAAATGAATTGAATTGGTCCCAGGACAGAGCCTTGGGGTACCCCACTTACCACTCCAGACCATTCTGAGTACATACTATTTATCATTACTCTTTGGATGTGCCCCTGTAACCAGTTTGCTATCCAGGTGCATAAACTATTGTCCATGCCAAAAGACCTCAGTTTGTAAATTAGGCGTTTATGGGAAACTGTATTGAATGCTTTTGAAAAATCCAGATACACCATATCCACAGGCTTTCCTTTATCTAGATAACCTCTCACTTCCTCATAGAACGTTAACAAATTGGTCTGGCAAGGACCTTCTTCCATGAATCCATGCTGATTACTATTAATGATACTGTTTTCAAAGCCAATTCTTGGATATCGTCCCTTATCATCCCTGCCAATAGTTTACATACAATCGATAGACTGGCCTGTAGTTACCAGGTATATCTCTTGCCCCTTGTTTAACTATTGGTACCATGTTGGCTTCTTGCCAAACAGCTGGTACCATTCCAGTTACTAAGCTGTCCATAGAAATGAAGAATAATGGTTTGGCTATAACCTGGTTAAGTTCTTTGAGGACTTCCCGGTGTAAGCAATTTGGTCCTGGTGATTTATTTCCGTTTTATGTTTTTCAAGTCTTTTTGTGTTACTAACTATACAGTCCTGCTTATGAATACCCCTCCTTTTTCTTTGTAAAAATTGAAGAGAAAAATGCATTTAGTACAGTTGCCTTCTAGTCAATTGTTACCAACTTCCCCTGATCATCCTTTATGGAGCCAATATGCTCTGACCTTGCTTTCTTACTATTAATATATTTTCTAAACATTTTGTGAATTTTTTTTTTTTTTAACTCTCCTCTTCCCTGATTGTGTTCTTACATTTCTTATTCCATTCCTTGTGGATCTGGAAAGCCAACAATGAACCTTCGGCCTTAAATTTTTAAAGGGCATTTTTTTTCTGTTTTATATGCCTTTTTTCGGTAAAGTTTAGCCACCCAGGTTTAACCTTAGCTCTTTTACGAGGAGTCTTCAAAAAGTTTCCACACTTTATATTTGTTGCCCATTGGAATACATCAGCTAATGCCATTATTTAATATGTTCTTAAAGCGCTCCCATTTTTCCTCAGTGTTCATTGTTTCTAGAATTGTATCCCATTTAATACCTTGTAGTATTGAGCGCAGTTTAGAAAAGTTGGCTTTTTTTTTTTAATTTAGTGTACTTGCACCACCCTTGTGCCTCCCTTTCGCTATCATTTGTGTTGAATGTAATTACCCTGTGATCACTGTTTCCTAAGTTGTCCTTTATCTCAACATCTGCAATCAGATCTGTGTTATTTGTAATTAGAAGGTCTAGCAATTGACACATAAAGAAACTTTTAGTAAAAGACGAGGCTTGTTTCACACAGATTTTAACTTGTATAAGAGCAGTGTGAACAGCAAGCTTTGACAAAGCTCTTACAGAGCTTTTAGCAAGCTTTGTTGAAGCTTTTAAAGTATCATTCAGCTCCAGCTTGTAAATGTTGAGTATGGATCCTAATGGGAGTGCAGATTTCCACTTTAAAGAAGCTACTAGCAGGCTTTGGCACTTCCTGAAGCTTGTTGAAAGCCTGCTAGCAGCTTGCTTAAAGTGGAATTCAACACTCCCATTAGGTTTTGTGCTCAACATTAAAAAATTGGAGTTGAAGGGTACTTTTAAAAGCTTTAACAAAGCTTGCTGAATGCTTTGCAAATGCTTTGTCAAAGCCTGCTGCTCTTATACAATCTTAAGCCTGTGTAAAACAGGCCTTAGATAAGTGAGCAGTTTTGTCTGCCCAGTGCCTCTATCTGGATAATTGAAGTTCCCCATTATAATAACATTGTCCTGCCTCCCCGCCATTCCTAACTGTGACAGGAGATCAGACTCCTCCTTATCCTTCAGGTTAGGGGGCCTGTAGCATACACCCACTCTTGCCTTCCCATGTGTTTCTTCCCTTTGAAGCTCCAGCCACAAGGATTACACCTCCTCCCTTGCCCCATTAGCAATGTTGTCCCTCGCATTCACTAGCAAATCATTCTTGGCATACTGGCACACCCCTCCCCCTTTTCTACCCTTCCTGTCCTTCCGTTACAAGGAGTACCCCTGGACAGTCACAAGCCAGTCATGTGAGCTGTCAGACCAAGTTTCTGATATTCTCACAAAGTGAAAATCCAGGAGCTTCCATTCATCCATTTAATTTAGACTTCTAACGTTTGTGTATATGCCTTTTAGTTTTGTACGGGTGAATATTATTTCCTCCGTAGTTGTTCTGAGGCTGCAATTGGGTTCTGCCAACCTACTCTCCTTAGGTTTAGGCATTCTAGCTAAACTACCCCTATTGCCCCCCAGTAGAAACTAGAAACCTCAGACCTTCTCTCGCTGCTGACTATAGCTTCCTCTGATCCTTTCCCCCACCCCCTAGTTTAAACGTTTCTCCAACTTTTTGGCCATATTCTCTCCCAATTGAGCTGCGCCCCCTCCCCATATACTGTAGGTGCAGCCTGTCCCTGCTATAGAGCCCGTAACCAACTAAAAGTCAGCCCAGTTCTCCAGGAAACCAAATCTCTCCTTCCTATAGATGAATGTTCAAAGTCTGAGAACTCCTCCCAGGAGGATGGGCAGTTTCCCTCAATACCTCCCAAGCTGAAAGAAACCACTAGGGTTCTGGTGGACAGAAGCTAAATTCATGGCCATCTGCTAGACCTAATGTCACTAGTATGGGATCTCTAAGTCCCAGAAACCTAACCACATTTCAGTTCACCCACTAGTTTAAAATGTTCTGTGCAAGGACTGGGCATGGCCACAAAAAGTGTACCATCCTCCCAAGCAGTTTGTGCAGCAGTACCCGATAAAGGAAGGCCTACTATAAGAATGGAAATTCCTGTGGTGGATCCGGCTATTTCCTGCCTCAACAAATCTTACTGTTCGGGTGGAGGTATTCCAGCCTTCTAAGACCCAGTGGACAAAAGGTTTGAGGCCCTTCTTAAAGCCTCTTTTGCTTGTAGTGTAGTGGATAGCACTTTCGCCTAGCAGTAAAGAGGGTTGCTGGTTCAAATCCCAACTACGACACTACCTGCCTGGAGTTTGCATGTTCTCCCTGTGCCTGTGTAGGTTTCCTCCGGGTACTCCGGTTTCCTCCCACACTCCAAAGACATGCTTGTAGGTTAATTGGATCTGTCTAAATTGTCCCTAGTGTGTGTATGTATGAATGAATGTGAGTTAGTGGCTTTAGAGTGTAAGCTCCTTGAGGGTAGGGACTGATATGAATGTACAATGTATATGTAAAGTGCTGCTTAAATTGACAGCGCTATATAACTACCTGAATAAAATAAAAATAAATTCAGGGAGTCACCCATATGGATCCCCCAGTTAAGTCTCCATTGCTTCCATGGGATCTAATCATGGTTTTGTCAGTCTTCCAGAGATCTCCTTTTGAGCTGATCCAGGCTGTTAGTGCTTCTGATTTAGAAAGTTGTCTTCTTGGTTGCTATTACCTAAGCAAGGATGTTATCGGAGTTTGTGGCTCTTTTCTGCAGGGAGCCGTTTCTGAGACTCCAAAAAGACAAGGTGGTGCTTCCTCCTATTTTTTTTTCCTATGGCTAGAAATGTAGGAATCTACCATTTCGTGTGATGGCTCACTCTACCAGGAGTGTAGCAACTTCTTAAGATATCCAACATCAGGCCTCAGTGGAAGAAGTATGCAAGGTTGCAACCTGGTCTTCGATTAACACCTTTTATGAGTTTTTATAAGGTGGATGTTTCTGCTGATGAAGATGCTGCGTTTGGTTACAGTGTTTTGCAGGTTGCTGTGTAGTGCTTTGTGCCTAAAAATGGTGGTTGTGTCTCCCTCCCCTCACGAGCAGTGCTTTGGGACTCAGATAGTCATGTTTATTAAGCCTGCTCCGTGTCCTATGATTTACGGAAAAAAAATGTAAAATTAATTTCTTGGAGTACATCACGGGACACAGAGACCCCTCTCTGTTTTGGGGACATTGCTTTCTATGAAACTGAGGCAGGGTTCTATAGGAGAGGACTTCCTGTCTGTTTGCCAGTGTCTATTCACCTGTGGCACATGACTCAGGTAGTCATGTTTATTAAGCCTGCTCTGTGTCCTGTAATGTAGTCCAACATGGATTTTACAGGCAAGTACAAAAATCTATTTTTTTTTTCACTTTGAAGAGAGTAAGGAAGTGTTATAACCCCTGTCAATTTGTTTTGCCATCTGTGTCCCCTTGGGGTGATCTCCCTTCACTTCCTGTCCCAAAGCCAAAAAAGTGAGGGAATCCCAGGGTGTCAATATGGGTCACCAGAATTATTATCCCCATTGAAAGACTTCTCCTCTATTCATGTTCTGGTGTCAACATATCATTTGGGATTTCCTTTTACTGATAACAGTAGACCGGACAAATAGAGAGTGTGAATCTTCCAAACAGGGCACAAACAGCAATAAAAACCTGACAAGCTATCTAATCCCTCTCCAATCTATGCAAACATAAAAAAAAGTTTTACCTTTAGTTGAACTTTACTAGAGACTTACAGTGGTGTGAAAAAGTGTTTGCCCCCTTCCTCATTTCCTGTTCCTTTGCATGTTTGTCACACTTAAGTGTTTCGGAACATCAAAC
>CM053026.1:201171316-201188577 GCA_028564925.1 Lithobates sylvaticus | reverse complement strand
GTAGCCCCTTGTACGCCTACGGAGCACCGCTGGTTCCGAGGACAGAGCACTGGAGGAAGAAGAAGAGGAGGTGGTGGAGGAGAGAGATGTGTCACAACCAGTAGCAGTAGTAGCGTTTTGGAGGCGTGGTGGCGGAACAACCTCCAACACTACTGCACCTTGTCCTGCATCCCTCCCAGCTGCCAATAGAGTGACCCAATGGGCCGTGAAAGAAAGGTAACGTCCTGTCCATGCCTGCTGGACCATGAGTCAGCGGTAATATGCACCTTACCGCTGACCACCCTGTCCAGCGAGGCATGGACATTGCCTTCCACATGCTGGTAGAGAGACGGAATCGCCTTCCGTGAGAAAAAGTGGCGTTTGGGAACCTGCCACTGAGGAACCGCACATTGAACAAACTCACGGAAGGGGGCCGAGTCTACCAACTGAAAAGGCAGCAGTTGAAGTGCTAGCAATTTAGCCAAGCTAGCATTCAACCGCTGGGCATGTGGATGGCTGGGAGTGTACTTCTTTCGACGGTCCAGCAGCTGGGGCAGGGAAATTTGCCTGCTACTATCGGACGTCGGTGTACTGCAAGTACTTGGTTGTGACACACCTAATTCTACACCTTCAGTCCTCTCACAGCAGCTTTCAGAGAGGACTGAAGATGTAGTGGGGATGGAGATCCCAGCTGATGAGGAGCAAGGAGAGGTCTGCTTAGTTCTTTGGTGTGGGTCTTTTATGTGTTCCTGCCAACGAGCTGCATGGCAGGTCGACATATGTCTGGTCATGCTTGTGGTGCCCAAGCGGCTGATGTTTTGGCCACGCGAGATACGCTTGAGACAAATATTGCAAATAGCAGTGGTGCGATCTGATGCACTCGTCTCAAAAAAGGCCCACACCAAAGAACTTTTCTGATAACGTGCAGAGGCAGCGCCCTGCACAGGCGGAGCTCTGCGGTGTTGTACAGTTGCTGTGCTGGCCTCTAGCTGGCCTCCAGGGGGCATCCTGCCTCGTTGGACATGTGACGCCGCATCCTCCTCCTCCTCGTCCTCCTCCTCATCCTCTCTCCCTCCAGGCACCCACGTGGCGTCAGTGACCTCATCATCCCCTCCCTCTTCACCACTAGAGCAAACCTGGCAGTAAGCTGCAGCTGGTGGAACAGTACTGCCAGATTGCTGTCCTTCAGCATCCCCTCTCTCTGCGCGCACACTACTGACTTCCTCAAGCTGGGTATCATCATCCGAGCCTTCGAATCGTTGGGCATCCTCCTGGAGCATGTACCCAACACTGTGCTCAAAGAGTTCGGGGGACTCCTCAGGAGGACATGGTGGGTCTAGGGAAGGGGTGGCTGATGATGCCATTGAGTACGCGTTGGCAGCTGCTCTGCCAGTACCCTGAGCCTGGGTGAGAGAGGATGAGGAGGATGAGGAGGGCTTGGTCATCCATTCTACCAAGCCTTCAGCATGATGCGGCTCCACATGTCCAGCTGCCGAAAACAAAGAAGCGCGTGTCCCATGGTCACGTGCTGATGACGATGCACGACCACGTCCACGGCCACGGCCACGTCCACTAGAAACAGAGCCTGCCTGCCCTGTGTTCTTGGCTCTGCACGCTCTGCCTCCCCTTGGCGGTCTTCCAGCCATTGTAGTCGGTAGTCCTGTGGGTGCTGCTGAGAAGCAAATATAGGAGCTCTGTGTGATTCCACTAACACACTAGAAGTCCTATGGGTGCTTCTGCAAAGAAAATATAGGAGCTCTGTGTGATGCCACTAACACACTAGAAGTCCTGTGGGTGCTGCTGAGAAGAAAATATAGGAGCTCTGTGTGATGCCACTAACACACTAGAAGTCCTATGGGTGCTTCTGCAAAGAAAATATAGGAGCTCTGTGTGATGCCACTAACACACTAGAAGTCCCGTGGGTGCTGCTGAGAAGAAAATATAGGAGCTCTGTGTGATGCCACTAACACACTAAAAGTCCTATGGGTGCTTCTGCAAAGAAAATATAGGAGCTCTGTGTGATGCCACTAACACACTAGAAGTCCTGTGGGTGCTGCTGAGAAGAAAATATAGGAGCTCTGTGTGATGCCACTAACACACTAGAAGTCCTATGGGTGCTTCTGCAAAGAAAATATAGGAGCTCTGTGTGATGCCACTAACACACTAGAAGTCCTGTGGGTGCTGCTGAGAAGAAAATATAGGAGCTCTGTGTGATGCCACTAACACACTAGAAGTCCTGTGGGTGCTGCTGAGAAGAAAATATAGGAGCTCTGTGTGATGCCACTAACACACTAGAAGTCCTATGGGTGCTTCTGCAAAGAAAATATAGGAGCTCTGTGTGATGCCACTAACACACTAGAAGTCCTGTGGGTGCTGCTGAGAAGAAAATATAGGAGCTCTGTGTGATGCCACTAACACACTAGAAGTCCTATGGGTGCTTCTGCAAAGAAAATATAGGAGCTCTGTGTGATGCCACTAACACACTAGAAGTCCTATGGGTGCTTCTGCAAAGAAAATATAGGAGCTCTGTGTGATGCCACTAACACACTAGAAGTCCTGTGGGTGCTGCTGAGAAGAAAATATAGGAGCTCTGTGTGATGCCACTAACACACTAGAAGTCCTGTGGGTGCTGCTGAGAAGAAAATATAGGAGCTCTGTGTGATGCCACTAACACACAATTGAAGTCCTATGGGTGCTTCTGGGAAGAAAATATAGGAGCTCTGTGTGATGGGACTAACACACTACAAGTCCTATGGGTGCTTCTGGGAAGAAAATATAGGAGCTCTGTGTGATGGCACTAACACACAATTGAAGTCCTATGGGTGCGTCTGGGAAGAAATTATAGGAGCTCTGTGTGATGGGACTAACACAGTACAAGTCCTATGGGTGCTTCTGGGAAAAAATATAGGAGCTCTGTGCGATGCCACTAACACACAATTGAAGTCCTATGGGTGCGTCTGGGAAGAAATTATAGGAGCTCTGTGTGATGGGACTAACACAGTACAAGTCCTATGGGTGCTTCTGGGAAGAAAATATAGGAGCTCTGTGCGATGCCACTAACACACAATTGAAGTCCTATGGGTGCTTCTGGGAAGAAAATATAGGAACTCTGTGTGATGCCACTAACACACTACAAGTCCTATGGGTGCTTCTGGGAAGAAAATATAGGAGCTCTGTGCTATGCCACTAACACACAATTGAAGTCCTATGGGTGCTTCTGGGAAGAAAATATAGGAGCTCTGTGTGATGGGACTAACACACTACAAGTCCTATGGGTGCTTCTGGGAAGAAAATATAGGAGCTCTGTGTGATGGGACTAACACACTACAAGTCCTATGGGTGCTTCTGGGAAGAAAATATAGGAGCTCTGTGTGATGGGACTAACACACTACAAGTCCTATGGGTGCTTCTGGGAAGAAAATATAGGAGCTCTGTGTGATGGGACTAACACACTACAAGTGCTATGGGTGCTTCTGGGAAGAAAATATAGGAACTCTGTGTGATGCCACTAACACAGTACAAGTCCTATGGGTGCTTCTGGGAAGAAAATATAGGAGCTCTGTGTGATGGGACTAACACACTACAAGTCCTATGGGTGCTTCTGGGAAGAAAATATAGGAGCTCTGTGTGATGGGACTAACACACTACAAGTCCTATGGGTGCTTCTGGGAAGAAAATATAGGAGCTCTGTGTGATGGGACTAACACACTACAAGTCCTATGGGTGCTTCTGGGAAGAAAATATAGGAGCTCTGTGTGATGGGACTAACACACTACAAGTCCTATGGGTGCTTCTGGGAAGAAAATATAGGAGCTCTGTGTGATGGGACTAACACACTACAAGTCCTATGGGTGCTTCTGGGAAGAAAATATAGGAACTCTGTGTGATGGGACTAACACACTACAAGTCCTATGGGTGCTTCTGGGAAGAAAATATAGGAGCTCTGTGTGATGGGACTAACACACTACAAGTCCTATGGGTGCTTCTGGGAAGAAAATATAGGAACTCTGTGTGATGGGACTAACACACTACAAGTCCTATGGGTGCTTCTGGGAAGAAAATATAGGAGCTCTGTGTGATGGGACTAACACACTACAAGTCCTATGGGTGCTTCTGGGAAGAAAATATAGGAGCTCTGTGTGATGGGACTAACACACTACAAGTCCTATGGGTGCTTCTGGGAAGAAAATATAGGAGCTCTGTGTGATGGGACTAACACACTACAAGTCCTATGGGTGCTTCTGGGAAGAAAATATAGGAGCTCTGTGTGATGGGACTAACACACTACAAGTCCTATGGGTGCTTCTGGGAAGAAAATATAGGAGCTCTGTGTGATGGGACTAACACACTACAAGTCCTATGGGTGCTTCTGGGAAGAAAATATAGGAACTCTGTGTGATGGGACTAACACACTACAAGTCCTATGGGTGCTCCTGGGAAGAAAATATAGGAGCTCTGTGTGATGGGACTAACACAGTACAAGTCCTATGGGTGCTTCTGGGAAGAAAATATAGGAACTCTGTGTGATGCCACTAACACAGTAAAAGTCCTATGGGTGCTTCTGGGAAGAAAATATAGGAACTCTGTGTGATGCCACTAACACAGTACAAGTCCTATGGGTGCTTCTGGGAAGAAAATATAGGAACTCTGTGTGATGCCACTAACACACTAGAAGTCCTATGGGTGCTTCTGCAAAGAAAATATAGGAGCTCTGTGTGATGGGACTAACACACTACAAGTCCTATGGGTGCTTCTGGGAAGAAAATATAGGAACTCTGTGTGATGCCACTAACACAGTACAAGTCCTATGGGTGCTTCTGGGAAGAAAATATAGGAACTCTGTGTGATGCCACTAACACAGTACAAGTCCTATGGGTGCTTCTGGGAAGACAATATAGGAGCTCTGTTTGCTGCCACTAACACACTAGAAGTCCTATGGGTGCTTTTGGGGTGCAGTGCTGTACTAACAGCACTGCGGTTGGTACTACTGAAATACTGTACTAACAGTAAGACACGTACCAGACTAACCCCCAGCAGCAGCTAAAAACACACTAACCAGCAGCAGCAATGGACGATCAATGACAGGTATCAATGGTTTAGCAAATAAATAGCCAATGGTTTAGCAAAGTAGAGCAAATCTTTCTATATGAATCTAGCAAAGAGTGACACAGAATCAGCCTGATCTCTCCTAAAGCCGGAACTCATGTGACCGGCGCCGACGGCGTGGCGGCCTTTTAAATGAGGGGGCGTGTACTAAAGCCCCTGAGCTGTAATTGGCTACAGGCGTCCTGTGATTGTTTCTGGCGCTGTGATTGGCCAAGCATGCGGGGTCACAGTGCATGCTTGGCCAATCATCAGCCAGCAATGCACTGCGCCGGCTGCGCCGGCCGCAATGCATTGCGGGGCCGCTCGCATCACACGAATGTGATGCGAGCGGCCAAAATAGTTCTGGGCTCGCCGAGCGAGCGAACACTCGGTGCTCGATGCGAACATGGGTTCGCATCGAGCACCGGGCCCATCCCTATCCGTGAGTCTGTCACAGCACTAAAAATGGCCTGGACAGGAGGGGGTGTAACATACTGGTATTAGGTGGTTATGTTCCTCTTTAAAAATTATTTTATGCCAGGTCAGGTAACATTTAAGGATTAAGTGCTAAGATTTGGGTGATGGTTTGGAAAATTGTTAGGGTCTGATTAACAAAATTGGAAACAGGAACATTCTGGGCAGGACTGGCCCAAGACATTGTGCTGCCTGAGTCCACCAAAAGGCCCCCACGTCCATTATTTTATATCATGATAATTAAAACTAAAATTACATTTATCAGGAAGTCAGATTTTGCACTAAACACTTAGCACTTAGGACTAAGCACTAAAGTGTGAACCTAAGTTAAGGGCCAGTTCATATCAGGATCACAGGGGAACACACACTTTCCCGTGGGGAGCATTTTGACAGTCTGTTTATTTGAATGGGCTTCATAAAGTAACAGACTGCAGAAAAAGAAGTGTTTGCACTACTTTTTAAAACACTGCACCAAACCACAAAGTACTGTGGTATCATGCGATATTGTGCCTGAAAACACACTGCACTTGCGATCTGTGCTTAGGGTGCCACTAACAATACATGGGCACCAGTGTTGGTCATCTTACTTTAAAAAAGTAATTAGTATATATATATATATATATATATATATATATATTATATATATATATACACAGGCTAGGATAGTATACAGTATCTCACAAAAAGTGAGTACACCCCTCACATTTTTGTAAATATTTTATTATATCTTTTCATGTGACAACACTGAAGAAATTACACTTTGCTACAATGTAAAGTAGTGAGTGTACAGCTTGTATAACAGTGTCAATTTGCTGTCCCCTCAAAATAACTCAACACACAGCCATTAATGTCTAAACCGCTGGCAACAAAAGTGAGTATACCCCTAAGTAAAAATGTCCAAATTGGGCCCAATTAGCCATTTTCCCTCCCCGGTGTCATGTGACTTGTTAGTGTTACAAGGTCTCAGGTGTGAATGGGGAGTAGGTGTGTTAAATTTGGTGTTATCGCTCTCACTCTCTCATACTGGTCACTGGAAGTTCAACATGGCACCTCATGCCAAAGAGCTCTCTGAGGATCTGAAAAAAAGGATTGTTGCTATAGATAAAGATGGCCTAGGCTATAAGAAGATTGCCAAGACCCTTAAACTGAGCTGCAGCACGGTGGCCAAGACCATACAATACAGGGCAGGTTCCACTCAGAAAAGGCTGCAGAGGTTGAAGGGGGGTGGGGGGGGGGGGGGTCAGCTTGTAAGTGCTCAGACCATACGCCACACATTGCATCAAATTGGTCTGCATGGCTGTCGTCCCAGAAGGAAGCCTCTTCTAAAGATGATGTACAAGA
Organism: Lithobates sylvaticus; assembly: GCA_028564925.1. NCBI lineage: Eukaryota > Metazoa > Chordata > Amphibia > Anura > Ranidae > Lithobates > Lithobates sylvaticus. The sequence goes on along the minus strand of CM053026.1, from coordinate 201,181,698 downwards.
AAGCCTGCAAACAGTTAACTGAAGACAAGCAGACTAAGGACATGGATTACTGGAACCATGTCCTGTGGTCTGATGAGACCAAGATAAACTTATCTGGTTCAGATGGTGTCAAGCGTGTGTGGCAGCAACCAGGTGAGGAGTACAAAGACAAGTGTGTCTTGCCTACAGTCAAGCATGGTGGTGGGAATGTCATGGTCTGGGGCTGGATGAGTGCTGCCGGCACTGGAGAGCTACAGTTCATTGAGGGAACCATGAATGCAAACATGTACTGTGGCATACTGAAGCAGTGCATGATCCTCCCCCTTCGGAGACTGGGCCGCAGGGCAGTATTCCAACATGATAACGATCCCAAACCTCCAAGGCGACCACCGCCTTGCTAAAGAATCTGAGGGTAAAGGTGATGGACTGGCCAAGCATGTCTCCAGACCTAAATCCTATTGAGCATCTGTGGGGCATCCTCAAATGAAAGGTAGAGGAGCACAAGGTCTCTAACATCCACCAGCTCTGTGATGTCATCATGGAGGAGTGGAAGAGGACTCCAGTGGCAACCTGTGAAGCTCTGGTAACTCCATGCCCAAGAGGGTTAAGGCAGTGTGGAAAATAATGGTGGCCACACAAAATATTGACACTTTGGGCCCAATTTGGACATTTTCACTTGGGGGTGTACTGACTTTTGTTGCCAGCGGTTTAGACATTAATGGCTGTGTGTTGTGTTATTTTGAGGATACAGCAAATTGACACTGTTATACAAGCTGTACACTCACTACTTTACATTGTAGCAAAGTGTAATTTCTTCAGTGTTGTCACATGAAAAATATAATAAAATATTTATGAACATGTGAGGGGTGTACTCACTTTTGTGAGATACTGTATATAGACAGGCTAAGGCAGTATAAGCAGAGTTTCCTTGTGCTGTGTACTGTCCCTCCTTCTTTTTCCCCCCAGTCCTCCTCCCTCCTCCAGTCCAGGCTGTCACCCCTCCAGATCACTCTGCTCAGTAATAGGGTAACAGTGGAAGATCAGGGGGATCTTAGTGCTGAATGGGGGGGGGTAGGAAGGAGCTCCGTTATCAGCAGATCAGTATGCTGACTCTCTACACTTCCCTCTGACCCTCCCACCCTTCATGACCTGCACTCACCAGGCGCCACCCCTGTTCATCAAGAGCTTGTGTGAGAAATTTTCTCCCTGCTCTATCATATGGGCAAAGCAAGGGGGGAGACTCGCTCTCACACCGATCTCTGGCTGTCACTGAAGTATTGGGTGCAGACCAGTGATGTAAGTAACTGAGTTAAAATAAACTGAGTTACCTAACGCAGTTACTTTAGAGGGTAACGAGTAATCTAACTGATTACTTTTCCCCTCATGGTAACTCAGTTCCCATTACTTTGGCTTAGTTACCCCAATTACATCTACCGTCACTAGATGGCAGTAGTGTAGTTCCGGTGTCCTGCCGAAAAAGTTCCCCCGCCGGATAAGGACCCCCTGTACTGCACAGACGCAGGGCTTGCGCAGTACGAAGGACTGCGGAGCTTCCGAAAATTGCCGAACCTAAACAGCTCTGAGTGAACTCTACACCATGCAGGTGCAGTTAACATGTAATTGTACGAGGCGATGCCGCACGCTCCTGATGCTCGTGCTACTCTGCAAGGGGCATCTATCATGTAAGTAAGGGGCAGGTCTAGTATTACTGTAACCAAGGGGCGCATTTATTATTATTGTTATATATCGAGCTCTGCCCATTAATTTAACATTCGCCCTCTTCTGTAGCCATCCGCCCCTTACACGATATAATAATAATAGACCCGCCACTTGCTTACACGCTATAACAGATCTGCCCCTTGGTTAGAGTAATAATAGAGCAGCCCCTTGGTTACACGATATATAACAATAATAATAAATGTGCCCCTTGGTTACAGTAATACTAGACCAGCCCCTTAGTTACACGTATAGAATATTTAAAAAAAAAGTCAGTTACTTTGCTGCGTAACTAATTACTTTTCCAATGTAGTAACTGAGTTACTCACGCAATTACTTTTTGTGAGAAGTAATTTGTAACTTAACTAATTACTTTTTTAAAGTAAGATGACCAACACTGGTGCAGACTCAGTGAGAGTGCCACGGCTGTGCGGGACAGCACTGTGTCAGGCAGCTAGAGACGCTGTCACTGAGTCTGCACTCGGTGCGGATCATGTAGGTAGCACTGGCCCTGCTCTGCCGCCGCTCTCAACTTGCCACCTGGGTCCAATGGACCCAGTGGGACTGGCCCCGATTCTGGGACTCTCTACACTTGTTTTTGGAACCTAGAGCCCCATGACTAGAACAAACAGTGGTGAAAACTGCTATAAATTATATGTCACATCTGACAAATACAGAGTTTCTCCAATTTCCTTTGGGTAAAAAGAACTGTAAATTGTTTAAAACACACCAGTCCTCAGCAAAGCCATTCTAAGCTTCCTATCACATCAGTTCACATATTATACATTATCAACCCTAATCTTCAGCAAGTAAGACCCACCCTCTTCTCTTATTTTTTGGATCATTGAAGCTAGGACTGATTCTAGCACATTTAACATATTTTTACTTTTATCAGGGATAAGTTAATGGATAAAGTAAAAGTTCAGCTGCAGTTAGAGGTGGGATAGATGTTCTATTGACCGTTGTAATAAATCAGACTTTTGTCTGTGGCCAATATAACTGGTTTCATTGTGGCAAAGGTGAAAATTCTCAAGCAGTGTAAGTGAGCAATGTGTTTTTTAAAGAGAATATCATTTTGACAGACCTAATGGCTATTATTTTATGTAAGAAGGTATAGTAACAAATGAATAACAAATGCTGCAAAAGCAAATCCAATTGTAATATTCAGTTTAGTGTCACAAAAAAATATATATATATATCTAGCACTCAAATAGCTAATGGTCAGATCTCAGCTTAAAAAAAAAAGAAGCAGTTGAATTGTTGGCCCTAGCAATCTGATTGCTTCTATTTTGCTTGATTGTGGCAAAGTTGAAAATTCTCAAGCAATGTAAGTGAGCAATGTGTTTTTTAAAGAGAATATCATTTTGACAGACCTGATGGCTATTATTTTACGCAGGAAGGGATAGTAACAAATGAATAACAAATGCTGCAAAAGCAAATCCAATTGTAATATTCAGTTTAGTGTCACAAAAAAAAAAATATATCTAGCACTCAAATAGCTAATGGTCAGATCTCAGCTTAAAAAAAAGAAGCAGATGAATTGTTGGCCCTAGCAATCTGATTGCTTCTATTTTGCTTGCAAAATTTTTTTTATAAAAAAAAAGTATTTATTGATACAAACAGTATGTTTCTCATACTCTGTTTTACATCTGAGCACATAAAATGTTTAGAAAGCCAAAGGCAGCCACAGTGGTGACTTTCATTTAGCACATGGTATAAAGCAGAGTTTCTCTAGCAGTAGTGTGCATACCCCCAGGAGTAATATTTACAAGTTCAAGGGTACAATATATCATTTTAATTTTTAGGTTCTGCAAATAATAAATCTTACAATAACAAGCTCTTGTAGCATAGGTTTAATAAATAAAAAAAAGATGTTTTCTATAAATATGCAAATAATTTTAGAGTGCGTTGGGAGCATATGTGCAGAGTTCTGGGTTACTTTAGGTAATCTGGTATGATCTGGGGTCTGTAACAAGTCTTTGATAATATACAGTAGAAAGGTTAGCATTTGATATTATGGAGGGTTTGTAAATTAGGTTCAAAATAACAATTGCTACTTGTGTAATAGGAGCATCATTTTGAACGAAATAACTTAATAATGTTTGTCTATTATTCAGAAGTTTCTGTCATTTTAATAAATCCAGTCTTTAAATTTGGATATCCTGATGTCATTATTCACAATTTTCCATTGGGGCTATGCCTCTGAATTATACTGTAGAGCCTGCACTTTCTCCGTTGTCACCTTTAGGTCTTGCAAACAGTTCTGTTGAAATACATAAACCAGTCTTTGCTTCTCACCATTATAAGCTGGCTCCCTTAACATTGGGCAACATAGAACAGTTACCTAGCTGTTAACTGGCAACGTAATTTCATTCATGTGATCCATTGATTGCTATTCTGTGATATTTTCCCACTGCGATTCCTGCCATGCCAAAACAGGATCATTTGTCATCAGTAAGCCACTTTGTGTATATGCTTCCAGCTACTGTGTATCATTTATTATACCAAACTTGCTGGTCTCGTAATCATTCATTGCACATTATACTCCATATCTTTTTTTTAAAAGCCATGCTTTTTGTCTGATTTCTCTGGCCATACATTGTATATTTTCTTATTCAATTACCTTTAGATTTAACTTCAACTATGTAGTGCAAGGGTCTGTCTGATTGCATACAAAGTGTTTAGGTTTTACCTCATATCATATGGTTTTGAGAAATCTAAAGGAAAATTGTACAAGACAATTGTATAATGTATGGCCAGCCTAATCACTGTGGCTAACAGAAACACAACTGAGAGTTTTTGCCTGTGCAGACCCCTGGGTGGAGAAAAGACTTCTCTTCCAAAAATGTGCACATGCCTGTTAGAGAAGCCAACTAAACAATAACAATTAAGGAAAGAAAGAACCAGTGTTATAATATAATAGGGCTGCTGCTAAAGTGAAAGGTGAAAGACCCTGATAAATGCAAAAAATTAAACTCAGCGCTGCTCATATAACTCAAACCAATATAGTATTAGGCAAACCTATATCAACATATACAATATCATGATACAGCTTAACGACATGATATGAAGTACTCAAAGTATAAAGTACGCAAATATAAAGTGCAAAAAATATAATATAGTGCAATCATATAAAGTCCATCCAATATGGTGTGCTGAACTTGTAAACAGTTGTGGTGATGGTGACCATCACCACAACCGTTTTCAAGTTCAGCACACCATATTGGATGGACTTTATATGATTGCACTTTATATATATTATATTTTTTGCACTTTATATTTGCACTGAGCACTTTATATCATGTCATTAAGCTATATCATGATATTGTATATGTTGATATAGGTTTGCTTAATACTATATTGGTTTGAGTTAAGGGAGCAGCGCTGAGTTTAATTTCTTTTTTGCAAACATTAACAATGCATAACAACTCCAAAGCAACAACTCTCATTTTCCTTACATATGTTTAATTTAAATCTATATTAAACATATCATTTGCATTTGCATGAAAATTTAATGGGAAATAAAGGAACGATTAGCATAGCTCCATCCACTATCCTAAAATTAGGAATAAACCCTTGTTTTTGGGCTTCATGATGCAAGTGAGAAATCTAGATTCTTTCTGTTTTTAAGAGGGTTCTACAGTGCTTCACACTGCTTCAGTGGATGACATTTTGATTCCCTTTGACCTGTATCACCATAATGTTTAAATTATTTTTTCCCAAACCCTACTGCATAAAAGTAATTGTTTTCATGAACTATACTGTTAATGACCAACAAGTCTTAAAAAGCTGTGTGCAGTTTGGAATACATGGCCTTATAATATTAGGTTGTAGCTGTGCTCTAAACCAGCGGTTCTGCATTTACAATTGGCCAAGGGGCATAAAGCAACAATTAGAATGGCTCTGTCCACTAAATGAGCAATACACTTGAAAGCTGGTCTTCTTCGGATTCAGCACTGGGAGGTCAGAGCCCGAGCTTAGTATGAAGGACTTTCCTCCTGTACCAAACACGGTCTAAGGTGGGCTACCCCTATATTAACCATGCCTACAGACACAGGGGATTTCAGCCCAAAGCCAAGCCATTACTCAAAGAGCATGCCCATTACTGATGACCCCCAAGTCATCAGACGCTTGGACCTGTTGTCACCAGTAGTAGCAATCAGCAGGCCATCTCAAGCAACCACAGAGTCCTTACTTCATTTTTTATGCCCCTGTGATATAGAGTATTTCACCAAACAGAGTTGGTACTTTATTCGAGCAATGTCATGTTGGAATTTTAGTGCCATATACTTCCAGTGTAATAAATGATAATGAATCTAAGGTTCACAGAATAGCCCCATATGAGAAAAGTCATAGTCCAGTGCTTGACATTAATGGAATCTCTTCCAACAGAGAATGCTGTAGTACTCACACAAAGGAAGAAATTACACATTTTCTCTCTTAGTTCTGAGTCTTCCTTTTGCTGTCCCCTTCTTCATAATGGATCTGAGGTTTCAATTAGGAGAAACCCCTAATGTGGGCTACCCAGTTATCTCTGATCTCTGAGCCACGAACATGCTGCAATTGTAACATACATTTTTGTACATGCTGAAATATACCCAGCTCCTCATAATGCAAGGGAGCTCCCCTGGCAAACTCTACAACCAGAACAATCTGTTGTCAGCATGAGTCATTGCTGCTGTCTGAGCAGATGAGGAAAGGGAATTAGGTATGTTCAGGTATCCCCAGCATCTGTAGTATTTGGTAGTTGTTTGTTGGTGCTACAGACCCTATGCTTGCTTTATACCCACTACCATACCACAGGCGAAGTGAAGAGTAACATCTTTAGAGACCCAGAATATACATGATTTTTACTATTTTATTATGACTCAGACCTGCAAGCATGGATGTGCAGAGGTGTATTGCGTCTTGGTGAATCTTGCTCTTGGAAACAAATGGACCAAAAATGCAATAAATGTTTCCTATAAAGTCTATGCTATGCAGCCATATTACCCTGATTAAGCCACAGAGACATTGCTTTGAAAAATCTAAGTTTTTTTTTCAACGTTCATTGTTCTGCAGCTTTCCCATCCTCAACTTGTTTTGCATTATTGCTTCTACTTTGCGCTTGTTTTCCAATTGCTCTTTGCCTGATCAATTAGCCAATTACCTATCCTGGTAAAGAAAAAGATTCATGAATCGTTTCAAAGACTAATTGGTTCTGTGTGTAAATTACTATAGGTACAGAAGAAAATCAGGCAGATATGCCGAAATGTATGACATATAATATTTTGGATTTTTGACATTATAGTAGATATAAAATTCATGTGATTCCATAAATGATATTCCTGGATGTAATTTATATTGAACAGTCAAGGCACATGATATAAAGTCACTAAAAAAATAAATAACTGTGCATTTACTAATATATAGCAATTTATCTTAAACTACCTTTTAATTCCGCCCATATACTGAATATCTGGCCTCCTGCCTCCCCCTGTGCATTAAACATCCAACAATAATAACTGTAAAAAGAAGATAAATCCAAGCTTCATTTATCAAAGGAAATATAGACTACCATCTAAAAAATGTCTCCTTGGAGCAAGCTCCTTTGTTGCCTGACTACTTTATTAGAAATTGATAATATTGCAGAGCCTTTCAAATCTTATTTTATCTCTCTTTATTGACAATACTTTGAGTTGTTTGTATTGTAATTTATCTTTTTCATTTCTGATTCTATTCAGTGTCTGTCCTTTCATTGAAATCTCTTTGCCTGAATACACAGTACTCAAAAATAGCTTATAGATAAAAAGTGTGCTAGCCTGAACTTGTTGCCTATAGCTATCAGTAGGAGTCATTGTTGCATTCTGAACTCTGCAGTGCAGAAATAACAGTTGGAAGCTGACTACTTGCTATGAGCATCTAGAAATCTTTTTTATTAGCACACTTTCATACATATGCCCCAAAGTCACTTGTTTTCATGATTACCTCACATACATCATGTTACTGAGCAGTCGCACATATTATCCCTTTTTCTTTAGAGACCAGAGTACACCAGCCTGGAAGTCAAAGTATAACTGGTGCTTGAGGACAACAGCTGTTCAATGTATACATCTATTTCCAAAACCGGATATTTTACTAATATATTTATATTATCTGTAGGTAGACATGTCCTAAATATAGTGTGAAGAGTAAACATAGTATTTACTGTTTCAACAGTAGTATTATGTAAAAATCATCCAATTCTATACAAACCAGTTAGTTTATTTGCACTAAGATAAAACTACCTAGTGACAGTTTAAACAGTGATTACAGGAGAGAATAGGAAAGCAGGCACCTGCTTTTACTGGCTTCAGAGATGTCACCTATACCGAACCTTTGTCATTTTGCTTGTGCTGAGTCCACTGTAGTATGAATGGGGGGCCAGACCAGTGATGGCTGGTTGGAAAATAAGACAGGTACATACTTGCATAATAGATAACTTAAAGAGGTGTTCCAGTCTGTAAAAAAATAAGTCAGCAGCTACAAATACACATATGTATGTATATGTAGCTGCTGACTTTTAATATAAGGACACTTACATGTCCAGGGATCCTGCGATGTTGGAACCCCTAGCTGATTCTTCAATCGGCTTTGGGTGCAGGCCCCGGTATCTTTAGTAAGGGAAACAGACTGTGAAGCCTTATAGCTTCACAGCCTGTTTCCTACTGCGCATGCACGAGTTGGCTGCGCTTTCTGAATGGTTCTGCTATCTTCTGGGTCCCAGAAGGTAGCGTGGGGGAGGAGGAGGGCCAGAAGTGTTGTACATCACGTGCGACAATCTTGCCCGGAAGTGGGAGTGGGTACCTGTCAAAACCAGGTACCCACTCCCCCCTCCCCCCAAAAAGTGGCAAATTTGGAGGGGGGGAGGTTGCGAACAAGCAGAGTTTTCCCTTTTGGGTAGAGCACCGCTTTAAAGTGTTTCTAAGCAAAAAGGAGAAGGTTTGGGACTTTGAATGAGGCATGTACACCGTTGGTCGGTGCAGTGAACGCAACCTTGGTATGAATACATAAACAAGATAAATACATATAAAAGCGAACTTTATTGGATTATCTGTCAGTATTTATAACCATGTTGTAACATGATATGACAATTGCTCAATCAAATTCCACAGCAATGATACAGCAAAAATTCACAATAAAATTGAGACATACATTAGGTACATGATAAAACACATGAGGGATTGCCGAACAATATGCTCTACGTGTTTCGTGAAAACATCACTTCCTCAGGAGCAGGCGCAATCCAACTATCTATAAAGAACACATATGTAAGCATCAGTGTCACCATATCTCAATAGTAATGAAATCATTAACCCAGAGCTGAGCAAACTCAGAAATTAACTGTTTAGTTACTCACGAAAACAGCTCCCATTGTCAGTGCCAGGTGCCGATTAACAAAGCTAACCCCATGGGTGTCCACCACAGGAACTGAGGGGGCCATATCGGCACATGATAGATTGCAGTGTGAGGACCACAGGACAATTGTAGATATCCATATTACATCATTGATAATAAATTGATCGTCCAGCAGGGATTCTATAAATATAATAATAAATATATATATATTATGTATGATTGTACCACGACATTGTGGATTATTAATATATGAATGAATAGTTCAACCTGTGTGGGCTTCTAAAGGAATTCAAAAAAATGATGATTGGTAAATATATAGTATGTATATTTGGACCACAAAAAATGTGGATTATCAGTATAAAGATGAATAATTGGACCCATATATGAGTAAACTACAATAGGGTATCAGCCAATGAGAAAAATGAAAAATAAATGATTATAAAAATTATTATAAAAAATCATTATGAAATGCCTGTGTGTGTGTATAGTGTAGGAATGGCCCTTAAGAACATGGAGCCATATTAACCTGTGCCGCTGTGTATATAACTTACATAGTAAGTAGTGAACAAAGGGAATAGTGTTTAGGGGTTTAAAATCCCTGTGGGAATGATCCCAGCATGGTTAGATAGAAAAACTTATAAATGTGAATAAGGAAAGAGAGTGAAGGCTGGTTTATCCAAAGTCAATTACATTGTTGTTAATATGATGTCCATGAAGGAAAAGAACACTGAATGGGTCCAAAAAAATGAATAAACCAAAACTGCAGTCCTCTAAAGGCAATTAAAAAAATAAAATAAACATATCATACCTGTTTGCTCTGTGCAATGGTTTTGCACAGAGCAGCTCTAATCCCCCTCTCGGGTCCCCCACAGGCGCAGGGTCATTCCCCTCTGCCAAGGGCCCCCAAAGCAATTTGCTTGTGCTTTCCCCCGAGCCCTGCTCCCTGTGTCCAGAATGTTTTTTTCCATGGCATGCACTTTATCATATGCCTTATGAAGGGATCCTGCCAGGGACATGCAATGAGGTCAGTGGCTGGTGAGGCACTGGCTAGTATCAGAGCCAGATACACATAGGTTACATACGCCGCAAACCTTAGAGCGAGAGCAATAATTCTAGCACTAGGACTTTAAAGCGTGACATGTTAGATATCTATATACTCAGCGTGGATGGAAAGGGGGGGGTGATCTATGCGCAGAGCAAATGGGAAAAAACAATCAAAGGGCAGCTGTCAGCATCAGGGTGTTCTCACACCAAAGCAAAGAAATGATTATGATGGGTATGAATGTGGCGCTTACCAAAAACAATAAAAT